>VZSE01002186.1:849649-1115132 GCA_013398275.1 Promerops cafer | reverse complement strand
GGGGGCGGCACCGCTCGGGGCTGCGCGACCCACGGGCATGCCGAGACACCAGCATCCTCTTACGGCCGCCATCCCCGCACCCGCCGCCATCCCCGCGCCCCGCCTGCATCTCCTCACGGCTGCCATCCCCGCACCCCACGCCGGCATCCCCGCGCCGTCAGTATCCCCGCACTGTACCCGCACCTGCGGCGGGAGGGAGCGGGGCTCGGGGTTGGTGAGGGCTGCTGCGCCCGAGGAGCGGAACCGCCTTGTGAGGGGGGAAAATGAACCCTTGGCAGGTGTTTGTGTAGTAGACTTCGGTGTGAGCAGTGAACGCCTGAAAAAGGCGTGAAGGATCGATGGCAGGGGATTCTGTTCTGAGGGGAAACCTGAAGCAGCCGGTGCCGTGCGCTGCAGCCGCACCGCGGTGGTGCCGGCGCCGCCAGTGTGCACGTGGTGAATAGTGCCCTGCCTTGTACGTGCACGAGTGATCACGGTATATGCGTATAATTATATATAACCACTTATAACGGGTAATAATGCACGTTATAATCGGTGCATATCCACTTGGGAAATATCACACAATTATTTTACAGACATCCAGGCTTATAAGTACCGTATAATAGGAAAAGCTCTTCCTTGGCTTTTTGGGAGGATGCATTCCGATTTTATAAGCTTTGGGTGTTTTAATTGAGACCCCAAGAGGCGTGTAGGCATAAGCATAACTGATACAAAAATCATACTTTAAACGCTACCAGCATTCAGAGGAGTTTGTGCCCGATTTTCATCTTCACTGTTTAACATCACTTGGAAGTGAAATTTTAAATGCAAAATTATGCTAAGGTCATGACAGTGAGATTCTATGAGTTCTTGTAATAAAAAAAAAAACCCAAGCCACAGAAAAGAAACCCCAAATATCTACCCAACCCCCCCACAAACTTCTGTATGACAGTGAAGTTCATACAGCCCACTTTAGTATCCTGCATATACTGCAAGTTACTACTAAGAATTTATTTTAAGCACTCTCATAAGAAGTAAATGGCTCTTTAGAAACAAGGAAAATGAGTCCTTGACATAATTATAAATATTTAATATTTAGACAACATGAAAGAAACAAGTAAAAATATTATAATCCAAGTAATTAAAATACAGAAGAGGAAAATAAATACTGAAACATGCTTAGAGAAAGCCTTTATTGTGAAGTGTGTTATGCTCATCACCAATGCAGATGAATGCTGCTTTTAATCTGAAGTATTTTCCCCTTTCTGTAATATTGAACTTCTGCAGGAAAATGAGAGATTATGTTCATTGTAATGATGGATACAAAAACATGCCAAGTGTCACAGAATAAGTCCCTTTGAGACACAGAGGAAATGAAAACATATCTTAAAGCTATTCTTTAAACCCAATCCAGTGCTAGATACAACATCTGAGGAATCTGTCCCCTGGGAGCCAGTGGGACACCGTATCTCGGTGTCTACAACTTTTGTTGCAGAGCCATCAAACATGAACTGGTGCAGTCCTATATCTGCTTGTAATTTTCCCTGAAGGCTGAAATCAGGAAGTCCAGCCAACAATAATCCTGCTTCTTAGAGACCCCTGATGTGATGAAGCAGAATAAGCAATAGTCATAAGAATAAATGTCTACAAGATACATCACCAGTAAAAAGAGCAGAATGGAAGAAAACTTTTAATACCCTCTTCTAATCCAGGAATCAAATGGATCTATAATACCTTCACATATGTCCTTCACCTACACACTATAGCTTACGTAAAACAAAAAAAAATTCTTTACAGGATTATTAGAAAAGGAAGAAGAAATCCTGACTGCTTCTATTTTCCAGTAGAATGACGAGCTGGTTTTCTGGTGACTCGCCCATCATCTTTCCTTTTCTTTTGTAGGTACTGAACTGAAATACTTGGGTCAGAAAAAGCAGGCCTTTTTTTAAGTTCTCAGTGTTCTTCACAAAGAGAGATAGACACATGCATCTGCATGTATATATAAGTATGTATGTATACATATATCTGCATATGTATACTTATAAAAATGTATGGCTTCACAGTTTTTTGAAGGGAGATTCTGTGATTTTAGAAAAAAGCAACAACATCAAAACACACCAAAAAAATAGATTTTATGGAGGTAGGTTCTCATGAACTCCTACAAGAGGTCAACATGATGTTCTGGGAGGTTGATGCAGACAAAAAAATGTTTAAGAACTGTCACTTCCCCAAAGAAACAACACTAACAGTATGAGTAAATGAACTATACATGCAGAAATTGCAACAGGCAGAGTAAAAGATCAGCCTGGCTGTCACAAGCTCCTCCTGAGCTTCAGATAGCAATGAAGCATCCAGAAAAGAGAAGTTGGGTTAGGTTACTTGAAGGAGCTACAAAAGCATAGCCTGATCATGCAGGAATAAAGTAAGAAAAGGCAGCAGAAAATGAGACACAGCTAGCAAGGGAGGTAACATGAAATAATTTTAAGTACGTTACCAGATGTGGAAAAGAATCAAGCAAATGATTATGCCCATATCAAGCAGAACTGGTAAGTTTTAAATAGACAACACTGAAAAACTCAAGCTTTTTAATATTTTTGTATCTATTTTTTACTTTTATACATACATATGTGTGTGTATATATATATATATATATATCTCAGGCGTTATTGATAATTGGGAAAACAGATTTCAGATTTGACAGTCGAAGGACCAAGTGAAAAATTATTCAAACACAGTTTGCTGCTTCTCCATCACCTGAATTTAAAGGACTGGATGATGAAAACTAATGGTTATCATTGATAATTTACAGTGAAGGAATATTACAGGACAGAAGGGGAGAAACTGTATTGTTGAAAAAGAAAGAAGGAAAAAGGATATTATATACCAATCTGTTCAGTACACAGACCTCTGTGTACTGACCTCAGTACACAGAAAGGATACTGCAGCAAGTAAACAAGCTATCTTTAAGCAGTTGTAACACAACAAGTAACAGCCAACACAGTTTGTCCAGAACAAAAGATGTCAAATCCAATCTCGCCTGCAACAAAGTAGGAGGAATCATCAGCGGAGGAGAAACATTGAAGGTCATGTTTGATGTCACTTTAGTAAGATTTTTGACATGGTTTCATCTGATATTCTTTCAGCAAACAAGGAAAACAATGTAGAAGAAGTTATTTAGGGAGCTCATAGAAGTGGTTCATTGTCAGAAGGATGTTAATGAACTCAGCGATGGTTCAGAAAACATGTTTACATTACTGGAGATTATACCAAACTGAGAGTCTTTAGAATGCTGGAAGACAGATGTTGGGTTTACAAGGATTTTCACACACTGGTTTGGAAAAAGGAGGGTTCTATTCAACAGGGATAAGTGCCTACTACTGGGCGGTGGCAGATGCGACCAGGTATACAAACAGGAAAGGGGGAACTAGTGGGTGTTCTGGAAGGAAAAAAGCTGCAATTATGTGACCAAAAAAAAAAAAAGTTCTGTTTTTATGTGAATCACCATCTGTACAAAGGGGATAATGTCACAGAGCTGCAATGGGTATGTTAAACCACATAAAACAATACAGAAAAAGAAGGATGGACTCTTTGTGAAATAGCCTTATTTACATGTCCCTAGGAAAACTTAGTAGCCATGGTCTGTTTGGCTTCAGGAAATATGTAGTCCATGGAAAGAGCAGAAAAGAATAATCTGAATGATCAAGTATCTATAAAACATGACTTAGAAGAAGATTTTTTTTTAAAACCCCACAACATGGAATTAAGGTTGAAGGGAGAAAGCAGAAGAAGGAGAAACATACATATCTATGCAGTACTGATATGAACGCATATCAGGTATATGCAAGTGCTGTAAAGATAAAAGGATGAATTCGCTCTCCAGTTCCATAGTGGATCGATCAAGGTTTAAAACGAAGCAAACAAAAATTATACAAGATAGGAAGAAGATTGGCTGGGTGTTTGTGCAGTCACCAAGCTCAGACACTACAAGAAGAGCTTGCACCACCGTTCAGAACTGGCACAGGTACAGTGACCCTCAGGCAGAGAGTGGACTCAGCCACCTTCCATGGTCCATGCTAACAACATGATTCAATGAATGTAAGCTTTCTTTAAGGCCATTGGAAAATATCAGCTTCCTCAGGGAAAGGATTTTATTGTTTCTGCAAAATGCATGCCACTGTCTTCCAAAAATAAATTGGATAAGAATTTTAAACTGCTTTTCTATTTTCTGAGTCCTCCTCCTTTCAAGCTGTCACAATATGATTATGTGACTAAGTATATCACAGATATCTGAGAGGATGTGCAGTTTCACTAGCTGAAGAAAGCTGCATTTTAGACCTAAAGAGGTCTGCCTTAGCATTCAGTTATGTGAATTCAACAGATACTGTAGATTTTTATCTGACAGCAAATTAACATTTTGTTCTTTCTCAAGAATGAAGTTTGCCTGAACAGCCTCAGAAGTCCTTCAGGGCCTGAAGTGTGACAATGACATATGCTTTTAATAACATCTTTAATGTTTCTTTTCCTTTTCTGCTGGCTTATAGAAAATGCCATCACCTCCTTCACAATTTTTAAACTGTAGATTAAGAGCAGGAATAATTTCAGATGACAAGTGTAAAGAACACTCACTGAGACTAGAGTAAGTAAAAACATTCAGGCATTCTAAAGCAGTTTCATTTAATGCTATAATATTACAGTATATACATGAGGTGTTTAGATATGCATGTAGGAACTGGTAGTCCTGAAAGAAAAGGAGTTATGTTACTTTCATTTGCATAGCTGCAAACCTGAAAATAACTTCTCTGAGGTACAGAAAGCTCACTGAAATAAGTGGGAACAGAATATTCACCACACAACCTGTTAAAATATTTGGCTATATTAGTTAAAAATTGGTTTTTAAAGGAAAAGCAGTGAGAAAATTATGTGACCAAAGACGGACTTAAGTTATGGCTAATCTTTTGCCCCTGAATGGATAGTGATTAAAATTGCCCCAGCAAGGGAAAACAGATTTTTTTTTTAATTTATTATTTTAAGTGAATGCTTCCTGCACAATGACAAACAACAAGAAGAAAAAAATGTTTACTCCCAAAATCTTGTGGACAAAAACATGCAATGGATTTGTAATACCAAAAAAGACAACATTTTAGGCAGTAGTTTTTTTCTATAGCTGAAGTGTAAGAATCCTGAACACGTTCATAAACTGACAAAGTAAAACTGGTTTTTATACGGAAATGATTTGTTTCAGTATTTCTAAGTACCTCATTTTGACTTTTTCTTTGCTTTGACATAAATTGCATTGTGTTTGAATTGAAATTATGAGAATCAAATGTTTTCAGTACTTCTAGCTCTGTCTCATTTTTAGAGTAAAATATCAACCTTGTTTTGACATTCATTTTTTCTTTTTTTAATCCAGGAAAGGCAGAAAAATAATCCCTCTACTGGAGACAGTTCCAGTGAATCCAAACTACTTGTGTAAATGTAGTAGGAATCTTTCCAGCTAGGCTAAAAGAAATTAATAAAATAGGAGAAAAAAACTTTATGAAATGGATTTAAACATGGGATTTGAAATAAAGCAACAGCACCAGGGAACAAAACTGTTACTTCTGGATCATAATAATCCAGATCAGTGATTTATTTTAGAGGTCCAAATGCAAAAGATCTAATAAAAATCCTGCCACCAATCCTGATATGTCAACAAATATTTTAGCAATGCACTTGACCCAAATTCCAATTAATTTTGCAATAGTAAAAATTAATGATTAATTATTGTCATTCAGTTGACACACTCCACAAAACAGGACAGAAGGTGGCATAACTTACCCATTTTCTCTTAATGCCATTGTCTAGCTAAGAATTAATTTCTCCAAGGTGTACTACTAGTGTCATCCAACAGGAGAGTAATAAATGTTTGAGCTTTTATAATTACCAGAGAGCAACTATTCTGGCTCCAGGTTCATATTTTGGCAAACAAAAGCAAAGTCTCCTTTAATATGCTGACATTTCTCCTTTGGATGCTCTTTGAAAGTGGAAAGGAAATTCAATTAAAGTAGAGCACCCTCATCACTAAGAGTGAGAGCAAACAAGATGAAGTGCTAATAATCCCTACCCTTGAATTCAGCAGCTGCTGCAAAGCCTGCCATCTCCCTGCTGCTGGGGCTTATCCAGCTGTCTGGGGGCATCACTGCCCAACTCAGTCCCACATGAAAAAAAAACTCCAGCTCTTCTGGCTGTGGGAAAGCTTTGAGAAAATGAAAAATTTAAGCAAATGCACTGTTGTCTCCCAGTATTTTTTGGCAATCTGGCAGAGTCATACAGATACACGTAAGGGGGGATTTTCTCTCAGTTGTAGCCTTTGGACCCCATGCTCCCACAAGTTCCAAATCCAGTCCAGTTTCTGTGGTGCTACTGAACCGAGCACTTTGCCATGGGATTTGCCAGTTACTGCTGACAGTTCCCTGCCAGCACATGCTGGCAGCCTCCTGCAGCCCCTTGGCTCTGTGGATGGTGGGGCAGGCAGAAAGAGGACAGGAGCAAGCAAGGTAGCAAGGCGGAGCCCAGCTGGCAAGTGAGAGGAGGGAGTGGGCCATCAGCTGGTTTTAGCACAGGCTGGCCACCACTTGGGCTGCCTTTGGGGCAGGGTGGCAGCTGTGACCTGCTGGAGCCACGGAAAGGTGCTGCCCTGGTTGGCAACAGGATCTCAAATCCACGATCAAATGAATCAGGTCTGTGAGTGATGGGTGTGTAAATCCTGCTTCGGCTACACTCTGTGCTGAGCATGCCCTGGGGGAAATGGAGGTGACAGGCAGTGCCACGGGTGTTCGAAGGGCTAACTGCTAAATAAATATGCTGCATAAGAATAAAACCAAAAAGGTGCTTTCTTTGAAGCCAAGAGTATCAGGATGTTTGAGGCAGGTTGCCATCTCTTTTAATTAGTACTCTAAACCCAAAAGAAGAATTAACTGATAATAACACCATTAAAGCACTCTTGAAAGTTTAGTTTCAAGTCATGCATTGTTCGGCTTGATGTGACCAACCATGTACACCCTTAGAGGCCACCACAGGCATGAATAATATGACAAATGCTGTTCTTTGTGTGAACAGCACTTATTTCCATTTCAGTGCAATGAAACCTGAGATGCCAGAGTGGTTAATCCTGTTTAGTGCTACTGCCAAGTCAGAGATCTGTCAGCATTATGTTTTCAAATGATGACAGAGGCAGTTTGCTTGCAGCTCTCAGCTTGCAAGCTCACAAATGCCAGTGACTTTCCTTAAAGCACTATTCCTTGTGAACAGAATACCTTGGTTTAAATAGGGTATTTAAATTGCTATTTCAATTTTTTCAGCTTTTCAACAATTTATTTATTCATTTATTTATGGCTTAGTTTACTTGGCTTTATTAAGAATAGATGCTTCTGACCCTCAATACCCACCTTCAGGGCAACATGGGCATTGGTAGCATGCAGGGGTCTCTGCCAAGCATAACTTTTCTCAGCTTTCCACCAAGTGCACAAGACCCCAGAGGGAGCCTTGCTGCTGGAGAGCGTGAAGGGAGAGAGAGAAGGGGCAGGTGGCCAGGGAAAGGGGGTTGGACAAGGGCCACAAGCACAAGCAGCAGCAGCTGCTAACACCTCTGTCTTTCCCCTTCTGCAAGGAAAGAGTGGTCATCTACTATCACTCATCCCTGTCCTAATTATAGATGATCCCAAACCAGGACTAAACAGAGGTAATGGGATTTTATTTTCTCTGTGTCAAAACATTACTATTAAATACTTAGAACAGATACATAGTTTGTTTTAGTCTAAGAAATGATGTTATGGCAGTTGAAGTATTTTTTCACAAAGATACAAAAATAATGTACTTTTCCTTTCTCATAGAAATACCACCTTACCTTCAGCTTTCAGTCTTTGGGCAAAAAAAAATGAAGCATTTCAACTATTTGTTAGCTTTCAATTTTAACAACATTTTTGCATATGTTACTTTTTTGAAAAAGTATACAAATGTTCTTTGTTAAAAATATGAGGATATGAGAAGAGGGTAGAAACAGTAAGAAAATGCCAGAATAGCCCTGTATGCCATTTCTGTTCTACCTCCAGATTGGAGACTGAGGAATCAGAGGGAGAGTTGTTGAAACAACAGGGTGATGTGAAGGACAAGTCCTCAGGTTAAACAGTACATTCAGAGAGTTTTAAAATAAATCATGGAACTGCTAAAATAATACACACTCACTCTTAGGCAGACAAAGAGATACTTCTCAAGAACGTGTTAGGAATACTTTCTCTGCCTCAACCGCAACAAAGGGTCAAAGATGCTCATGGCCCTCAGGCAAATCCTAAGGCTACACTTGGGAAGTGCCTGCATAAAAGGATCTTTATCAAGAAAGGTGTCTAAAAGCAACATTGAAAATAACTCTCACAATACCGAGCATTATTTTAATCAGAGTTATATTTTCTATTGTGTTTTATTTTCTTCTCTGCATCTCAAAAAAATGCAAACAAAATTATTTCAGAAACAGATGATGAAACAAATTAGAAATTCTCTTGAAACTTTTATGCAAGGAGACACTCTATATGTGGGGCTGTTTAACGTAGAGATGAGTGAGGGGCAATAAATAAATATTTTCAAAAAACAAAAGTACAAATAATGTAGACTCACAGACAAACATAAGAATGTACACTGAACTTGAATATCAGAAAATGTGATGAGCTAAAATAGAGAAATCAGTGAAACTCCTTAACACAATATAACATTGCTGTTACCAACAGATTATAGGATATCACAAAGGGATAGACCTGTAAAGGTTAAAGTAGTTCTGACTGTCTTATGATGATAATAATAGAGATAATTTTAGATAGAGAGCATCCCTTCAGGTTTTTCTTTTGTACCTGACAGATGCTGAGGGTAAGAAAGAAAACTCTTTTTTTGCCTGTAACAATTGCTTGTAATTTTTATACAATCACTTATGTTGTCATTTTCAGAGAAAAGTCATGGGACTTTGTAAATCTCTGATATTATAAAATACAAAAATTCCTTTGTTCTTAAAAATGAAAAACTGTCATGACCAAAATACCAGCTGAGCAGGAGTCAGGAAAGGAGAATCATATTTCTAATGGAAACACCAGAGATGTAAAGAAAATGCATTGCATAAGTAAGACATCAAATATGGGAATTATTAGAACATATTTTTTCTTTCTAGTAGTTCTTTTTTTTTTTTTTTTTTCCTGCCAGGGATGTAAGTTCTTACACACTTGGCATTAACAGCTTTTTCTTTATTCCAATGTTTATGTATTTATTGTTGTTCAGTTTTTTGTGAGATTATTCCCAAAGTAACTTCACAAAGTAAGCTCTAATGGAAAAATTCCCATGCCTTCAGAGGAAAGAGGATATGAGCACAGAGTCAAAACCCTCTCAAACTAAGCCCTCTATGCTTGTACCCAGTTGTTGGCGCAGAGGTTGATGCTCCCATCACAAATGCATTGTTTCTACATGTGCAATAAGGATCCTTGAGCTGCTGACTTAAGTGCATTCTCCTCTCCTTGAGAGGAGAATTCTTTACAGCAGGATACTGCTGCTGCCTGGGACAGCAGCAATGCTGTATAGATATGTAGATACCAGATATATATGCACACAATATAACACATGTAGTATTTTATATATGTAAAGTATAAAACTGGAGGGACCCAGGAGAGGTCAGAATTAGGAATGGCTGGAAGGTACCGTGGAAACTGAGAAATGAAGAAAGTATGGCATGAGTACATTGTGTAAACTGCTATGAAATAAGATACTACATTTTGCAGTGCTAAATCTGTGGTCCACTCCTGGTGATGTTACCTGATGTGTGCAGCCCATTGGAGGCTGCTGGCCACTGTTGCCTGTTATGGCAAATCTATATGAGCTGCACAAGTAGTCAAAGCACCCCTCAACTGTAACTACCTCCTGGTCAGCCCTCTCCTCCCCAGATGGAACTTCCAAGTACGATTTGGGCCCACTGATATGGCAATCCTTTGTGTATTCAAGTGGAGTTTTGCCCATTACCTGTTTAAAGGACCCCAACCCCTTAGAAGGAATGTGAAACACTAGCCCCTTGGCCACAAGCTGGCCAGAAATGCATTGGCCTCATCAGTCTCGCCAGCAATCTTTGTGAAACAGTCTTAGCAGGAGTTGAGCATGTCTGAACACAGTTTGGGGATTTTTGTGCTAGGAATTGTCTAATCCAGGGAAGAGACAGGGTAATGAAGGGGTTCCTGCTAAGTGAAGTGGCAGGTCTGGTCCTATACCTGTTATAGGCTTTTCCCTACCTCTATGGAACACACAGAGTTAATTTCTGGACGTCTTCTTTCTCAGATTAAGGATGTCAGTAGCCAAGGAAAGAAAAGTGATTTACTTTCAAATAGTTCAGCTGACCTTACACATTCATCACTTTACAGGATTTCATTTTTTCAATGGAGTCTATTGTTTCGACACCATTACCTCCACTTCTAGCAAAGACAATTACAGGGCATTTATTTAAACACCAGAGACACATTGCTTAAATTTTTACATTCTTTTCACCCAAAATAGGTCTGTAGTGAAACAGTTGTTTGTCTTAAGCAAATATTTTTTCTCTCAAAGTTTAACTTAGAAATGCTCAAATGTCTTTTTATTTGCACAAGACAAAGACCTTTTTTACTACCTGTGACAAGTGAAGAACAGGTTAAGGTAATACACTGGCAGGACATGGATTACTTAGCTAATGTCATACCATTGTATGGACAGACTATTTAAGGATTGTTTTTGGGAGGTTTTTGTATTCTCTTAGTTGAGCCAGAAGTTATCTTTCTATCAGACTACTGTTGTAAACAAATAGCAAGTTACTACTTACAATTACTTAGCAACAAGGAAAAAACTTAGTTATTTTTTATTTTTAAAAAATTATTATTTAACATAATTATTTTTTTATTATTTAAAAGACAGATTATTATTTTAAAATATTTTTAGTTTAAAAACTCTCTGCTTCATCCTAGTGCTATGCCACGAGCCATGTGATAATTAGTGAACACATATGATCACCTAAATAATTTGAAGATTACAAAATCCCCACTTTTTTATTTGTTTTTAATTTACAAAGTGGCCTGGTTCCATGTGCAGAATAGGGCCTTCTATGCCCCTAACCTGTGTTCATCACTGCAGTTCATGGCACCATTGCTATATTCATTCCATCTGCCTCTCTTGGCTATGGCCAGCTGGCTGTGGTGATGCTCTGTTCAGACACACCATGGCAGCAGAGAAGCTACAGGACCCTCTTACTTCATAACCTTTGGCTGAAAGCTGTTCCTTAAATACATATGTAAAATCCCACACATGCTGGAAGTGTGCCAGGACATTAAGCCCTAGAAACCATGGGGATTATGACCAATTTTTCTTGTTGGCCTGAGCCATGAATACTTTGAGGTATTTTACACTTCCAGCTCAAAAGTGCTGATCATGGAATAGCAAATGGCTGTGATTTGTCTGGTTGACTTTTCTGATCCAATGTAGATACTTGCAGGAGGGGTGTTGAAGGACAAGGAGAGAGCTGTAACACCCAAATAGTGTTTCTGAGATCATGGGATGGGAAAACAGAAATGCCATTGCACTGTCCCCATCCATGTATCACTACTCTATCCAGTCCTGGTCATAGGAAACTCCTTTTGAAAATAGGAAATTTTCACTACTGAAGAGCCTGTAAATTCAGTTTATTTTAATACACAAAGTTGAGAACCTTTATATTTTATGATTCTTGATGCCAACTCACTAATAAAACATCCTTTGCAAAATAGTGCCCTAGAATTCTTTATTGAGTTAAGTTTAATAAATTGACATTCCAAGATGCCCAAGGCATTTGGAGAAACGACTGCTGCATAGAGATGACAAAAGAAGTGTCTATTTCTCTTATTTTAGTTACCATTAAACCCATGTACTGCCCTTTAATGAAATCTGTCCTTGTGGGCATTTTCAGTGCTTCAGTAACTTTAGGAAACAATGATCTAAAAAAAATACAGCAGTAGGACATAAAACTGCCTTACTCCAAAAAGGCAAAGTTGTTATGCAGGAAACAGGAAGGTAAACACCAAATCCAAAGATTGGGCTACAAGCTCCTGTGAGATGGTCAATGCTCCAGCAGATGGAAAAAGCAGCAGACTGAACAGAAACAGAAGGAAGAGTTGGTTTTGTTTTGCAGCTTTGGAAAGCCCCCAAGCTTATCTTAGCCCCTCCAAAGCCCCAGTTTTGCTAAATTTAGGAGGCAAACTAGGACTGCAAATCTGTAAATCTGACTGTAAAGTAGCATCTGAAAATTAGTTACTGAATTTGATCAAAATATATCTTTCAACTAAGATATATTCTCAGGGAGAATAATGGGATCTAGACTAAATTAATTTTCTCTCTTGTGAGTCAGGACTGTGTTAACATTGCCTAAAATAACACTGAATCTGAATTACATTGCTCTGAACAACTTCCACATAATATTAGTTCTGGCATGCATGATGTTACAGGTCTGAATGACACCACCTTTAGTCTACCTTCAGTCTAAGCCCATAAAGAAAAAGATACCTTTACATGTGGTTTTGCTTTCTTTTTTCTTTTTATCTTTAGCTGCATTTGAAGTTTATGTGCCACAGAAGATTTTTGTACATATTGATACTTTTATTACATTTATCGAGATACTTCATGGCTTCCTTGGAACTTTGTTGGCTATTTCCACTAGTAAGAAAGCTAATTACATCAGTCATTGATTACAGGAGTATTTCTGTTTTTTCTGGTTTACAGAGACTTTTTGCACATCCCTGTTGCCCTGAACATATGATCATATGCAGCATAATCAAATAAATCTGCAAACCCCAGACAAAGATGTACCTGTTCAGAGCTGTTAATATCCTTTGTAATCCAGAATTCTTAACCATGCCTTTGAATCCAGCACTGTGCAGATTAAATGGGACATTTATTACTACAGGCCGACTACCCTTATGTATCCAGCACCTCCTGAACACTTATGTGCTCAGCTCCTTTCTTCCCTCTGTTCACATAATAATATATTACAAAATAAAAATGCTTATTACTTTAATATATATTGGATTTGGCTACTTTAGTTCTCACAGGAGTCAAAAATTAGAAAATGCTTCAAAAATGAATTTAAAAAAATTAATTTTGGACAATCTTTCTTTAAAGGCTTCTAGACTATTTTTCTACATCACTGCAAAATCCCTCCAGAGTACAAGAAGCTAATGTGAAATGAATATTCCATTGAAGGCACAATCACAATTACTAAAAATAAGGCATGAAAGAGAGCATCAGAAACATCAATTGGTGTATGATTGGAGTAAAATAGAACGATATCTTCCTGTTACAATGTGGGAAAAAATGTCAGACAGAAAATGAAAATTTCTCCATATTGATTGTGCTAAACAAGAAAGAAAGCCCTAGAACTGTAGTAATACTTATATTCTTAAATAATACTAGGGACTTAAGGTGCTGAAAAGGGCTTAGTAAACATACATCATTATCTAGAAACACTTCAATCTCATGAAAATTAGCAGGAGCAAAGAATTTAATTAAAACAATCATGATACAGCTGTGGCAGTAATTTTTAATTTTTTTGTCAGGTAAAGAAATGTAGTTCAGTGAACTAAACAAGCCATTATTTCAGAGGCAAGTTCTGTATGAATGAGCCACTACGGCAGAAATGTCAATAGCTACTGCCTTTAGGCACAGGTAAAAAAGTCCAAATACAAGACAAGATGTAGTGCAGAATCCTGTTAAACAAATGCTCAAGGAGGTTTTAGATCTGACTTAATTCAAATCTTTCCCAGCTGTATACGCTGAGGGAGAGTGAAGTTGGACCTTCCATGAAATGAACACACAGTACAAGGAATTTGAACCAGGCTGAACGTGTTTGCAAGATCACTAAAAATTTTCAATGTGCTACATGCAGTGAATCAGCAAAACAATGCAAACCCAGAAAACCCAGGAAAATGCATATGATACTGGTAGGAGGTAACTGTAAAATAAATAAAGTGGAATCTATGGAAACTGCATAGCTAAAAGCTATATCTGACTTAGAGTTTTCCATGGGAAGGGCATCATCAAATGAGTATACAATTTTTTAGCTGGTATTTAACATGACTCTGTACAAAGAAAAACAAAACAAAGAGAGGGTAACCTTAAAAAAAATCCAGATCAAACATTTCTGTCTTCCTGCAGTCAAGGACATGACAGCTCAGAAGCATTCATCTACCAGCATCCCTTTGGCATTTCTCCCAGAACTTTCAAGGTCTACTTGGCAGAAAATGTGTAGCTGAATAATTTTAGTGTACTGAACATCTTTCATCCCATGCATCACAGTCATCTTCATGGAAACGCTGCCTAAGCTGCAGGGGTGTAACCAGGAGCAACCTCTGTATTTCAGCTTCCTCGGTGATAGGAAGGAATCACTGACAGCCTCATCAGGGCTATTGTTTTACACAGCAGCCTAAGCTAAGTGTTAGCCTCAATCATGCATGTGTGGGAGCAAAGAAGAAGGGATACACATATGTCAGACCAGAGGCAGCAATCCTCACCACCTGGCACTGGTAATCAGTTCTAGAAAGGATTATGGTCAATATAAACACTACCAAGAATGTAGTGACCTCCTGTTCTTCAACTAATCAGCAATATCAGTATGGCAAAGTCCATCATACCCAAATGAATTTACTGATCTTAGAGCAGCCCACAACCAGTACTCAGGACCAGCATGATCTTGGTTCTGTAGCAAAGACAAAACTGAGCTTGAAATATACCTCACCTGTAGCTGTTTTCTTTCCCTCTTCCTTTACTTCTTTTTGCCTGAAAGGATATCCCCACCTTGTTCGTGCTGAAGGGGAACCCTCACTCCAGCTCGGGTGATGTGCATTTTCCACCATGAGATCCTCACCAGGAACCAAACCAAGCCTTGCATCAGGCCTTCCTCCTGCACGCCTCAGTCCAGGTTTAGAAAATGACATCTCAGCAGCTTCTACTTCTCTGGATGTTAATTTTCTCATCTTTCCATATAGCCTGCTTAGAGGTTAAGTGATTTAACCTGTTCAATTTAGAAAGTCTTCTTTCTCAAAATTAAACATAGCTGTAGCACAGGAAGTGTGACTCCTGGGGCATGTGTCAGACAATCATAATGTGGCCAGTACCTGCAGCACATCCAGATCAACTCCAGAGCTAGCCTACAAGAAAGTCAAGTGGCTGCTTTCCTCAGATGTCCATGTGAAAACTGGAGTAGGTTTTAAACTGAGCTTATTACCATTGTGCCCTCTCTTGTGATTAAATACTACAATTAAAAAAATAAGATAACGGTCACAAAAGGAAAATACCAAATACCAGAAGAGAGGAAACTGAGGGAAAAAAAAAAAAAAAAATACTAAAAAGGGCAAAGAAGAACCTAAAGGAAATGTTCGCAGAAAGGCAAAGGCTTCCATGCTTAAACAACAAAGCTGAAAAAAAATCCTTTGCAGGCTTTATCAGTAGGTAAATAAAATGTCAGTCCTCCTCTTTTGCATAGAAGTTTGGAAGGTCTAATCAACATAATGTTTTTTATTATTTAATAGACACAAATTATATGAAGGACTGATGGATCATTACATGTATTGGATGTAATCCACAAGCCACAGGGCAGTTATAGTTTATTGATTGACAAGATTTATTTCCACATTTCACTGTTCAGACTGTTACAGAGGGTTTGCATGTTTTTATTGCTTTCCACACCTTTCCACCCCCTCACTGCTAATTTAGGAGCTGTTAGTCTCAGTTCATAGTAATTGTGAGAAAATAAAATTCCATCTGTTTCTGTCAGGAAAAGGAAAGATAGAGAAGGGAATGAGAGAATCAACAGAAAATTCCACTTGCTAGACATGCTTTGCTGCTAGCTATTACTTTTCTAAGGGATGCCTTACACAAAGTACCTAGAACTGAGCATATAAACTGTATTTTAATTTTATATATGTCCTTAAGTTAAGCACTTCCAAGAATATTGTGCAAAGCACTATTCCTTGACTGTTCAGCTAAATCCATAAATATGACTCCAATGTGCAAATAGTGCCATACAGAACTATTTAACTAATAAGCAGCCTAGAGCTCATTTTTTTCCCTCGCTAGGTTTTCAGTTCCAGAAATATTTCTGATAGGAATGTGTAGGAACTCATGCCAGAGTTGTAGAGCATAATAGCGAAATTCAGGCTTCTGTCTTTGCAATCTGTCTTTCCAATAGCTCTGGAATGGCTTAAAGGTGAACAAATAAAGAGGAAGAGAGACAGAGAGATGAGGAGGGAAATACATATACTCAGACAGAAGCAGAGATAGATTTAGGATGAAAAGCCATTAAGAGTTAAATGATCTGCAAAGAGTAAAGCCTTGAAATTAAATTTCAATTGATATCAAATAGGAGATTTAAGAGTGGTATGTTAGAAGAGGCTCCTTTCATGAAAATGCAAATAGCAGCAAGCTGTTTTAATTATAGGCTGTAAGTGTTGCATGATGGAAGACCAGAAAAAAATGCAGAAGGGAGCAGAACCATAAACCCTCCCCACTAGTATTTTCAAGTCTTTTTTAAACAACAGTAATCTCAATCAAACAATATTTTGCAGCTACATTATGCTTTTTTTTTTTCCTAGTTCATTGATAGTTTGGCACATGGATACAGTGGTGGGATTTCTTCTGCTTGGAGGTATCCCTTCAAGGAAAATCTTGCAACTAAAAGGACAAGATGTTGTCTGCTTCTAAGGGATGGAAGTGCAGGCATGAATCCCATTTTTCTCCTCATCCACAGACCTACACACACTGCTGCCAATGGCAAGAAGATTAGATCCCATAATCCAGTTCCCTGGAAGAAAGTGATGGAAGTATCTGGATGAGGCAGCTACAGACCACAAAGCTTTGCCAGCAAATGAGACAGATCTCCCCTACAAGCAGCTGTACCTAATGCAATCCATTAGTTCATTTCCAGGATAAAACAGTGCTTGCTGGCAAGAAGAGAGCATAAAGAAAGCACGTATTAAAATATGCTCTACCTAAAGGTAATAAAAATACAAGCAGTTCACCTCAGCTGCAGAAGTATCAATTCTCTTGTCCTTTCCACCCGCTGTGGCACAGAGCAGCCAGCTCTGCCTGAACAATATTTATGCTTGCCAGCCCCCTAAATTCTAATCTCTCCCCTCCTTCAGTGAGAAAAAAAATCTCTTTACTTCCATTCTCAAATGGAGAACAAACTAAAACTAAACCACAATCTTTCAGGAATTAAGTATTTGCATACAAAACAGGTCACAGAATACATTTGTTAAGTATGTGTTTACAGTCTGGGAACATAATGGCGAGGGGTGCTTCATAAAAAACAGATAATAATAACTCAGAAATTCACAAAGGGAAAAATATTAAACCTCTCAGTATTCAGTAACATACTAAATCCCTGATGTCTGTATTATGTTTTAGCGAGGTGAACACTGCTTTCCCAAGACTTTTTTTGCTTGCTTTCAGTAGATGTCACTGCAGTACAGGATAACTAGTTCCAACAGTTTTGGAGAAAAAATGTATTCGTTTCACCAGGGAGTGGTCCTCAATGGAGAACTGCGGCTTTATATTTTCAGATTTTCAACAGCGAGTATCAGGCTGCACATCCAGATCTTTTTCTTATACATTTTTTTCCTTGTTGGGGACCAAACACAAGAAACTATTCACTGTTGTGGTTGGATGCTGTTAAAATGATACCAGGGAAGCTAATCTGGGACAACCATCATTCTGAACCAAAACCAGCTACTGTGTGATTCATTCATTTTGCCTGTGAGCATTCAAATCACCACATTTTTTCTGATGCAGCTTCCAAGCAAGTCGTTAATCCTACATATTCATTATTCTGATCACAACTTGAACTTTTTTCTCTGCATTCTTTGCTATAACTTGAAAGCAAAATCTCCTCCATACTAATTCTTCATTTTTTCTGATTTAATATATTTCACTTTCAAGATGCTTACATAGTAAAACAAAATGTTGGTTTTAACCAGGGTCAAGGGGTTTTGCTCAAAACAAGAAATCTTCAGACATTAGCTGACAATGAAAATATATGAAAGTAATAGGTTTACTAAGTTGAGAAAATCCATTTGAAAATATTTCTGGAAAATCCTGTATGCCAAACGCAGAAGGATTGAAGCTAAAAATGGAAAATAACATAAAGTATGTGAGAAGCAACATCAGAAAGTGAGGAGGGTTTTGCAAGATTAAAAGCATACTTTCAGCAAGCTTATGTACAGTTAAAGAAATGTGGTTGCTAACAGAGTCATCAGAATTTAGTCAGAGCATACAAACTCCTCCTCTCTTAGTCATTCCTAGAAAACAAATCAGAATCACAGTCCGCTGCAGCTCCTCAGGCCTAACAGCCAAATCCCTTCTCAAAAACAGGAAGAAGAAAGCTTCTCTTGGAAACAGGCTTTTTTTGTGGGCATTATGACTGAAATACTATTGCTGGTGGAGAGCACCATGGTGAGCACGCAAGACACGAGACCAGCAGATCTTTCCCCAGGACAGGTGAGAGCAGAACCCCGTCACCCGAAGAGCCCCAGCTGCTGAGCTTTTACAAGGACTGAGCGGTGTATTCAAGCAAGATGGATCCTGTCCCAAAGCTTTGCATGTAAAAACACACACTTTGAATTTCACAGGAGGCAAAGCTGCCTGCCAGGAACATTAGGAGGAACTCACTCAGCCAGTGGGTGTTCTGTGCTCACATGGGGAAGCTCCCTTTTGATCTCTGGGCATGGTCTTATGGACTGTTCTCTGCAGAAACCCAAACTCCAGGTGACAGAAGCACAGCAAGGCCCATGTCCAGAGCAAAAAAAAAAAAATCCACTTCCAAACAAAGCAGAAGCAGCCTCAGAAACAGGAAAGTCCCTAAGACAGAAACCAACACTATTATCAAGCAGGAGAGCCCACCAGTGCAGACTGCTGAAATGAACCTGGTCTCAGCCATTTAGGTTGCATTCAGGCTGAAGTCTCTACTAGGCATTAGTACAGGCGTCATCCAAACAGACCTGCCAAATGTGGTGAAATAGAAAGAGCTAAACTTGTTTAGGAATGGCACTATTAACATCTATTCCTTCTCTCAGCTAAATGATTCACCTGATACTTTATTAAATATAGTTTCTATCAGCCTTTCCACCACCACCTAATGAACACACTGAAGATGACAGAGTAGGAATCCATAGTTCATTTCCCACTGCTCTCTCCAGAGAAAAGCCCACACATCTGAGTAACTATTTGCAGATGATGTCTGGAAAGAAAAAAGAAAAATATTTTGAGGGACTCTGCTTTAACGCCACCTTCTACTAAGATGGCTAAACAGAATTTAAGATTATTTTCACCATCCGTTTGAGAATTTTGTCTTTATGCTACATCTTCCTTTCTTACTGCTTCTACCTGTCTTGTTTCGCAGCTTCAAATTTCACACCTACACCCTTCTTTCCTCCCACTCTCTTTGTCTCTGTAAAAAACCCCTGTCATCCATGATTTTTTCATATGTCATCCATTTCACCCTCACCAAGTCCTGGATCCTTTTTTTTATCCCCCCTCTCTTTCAGAAGTTTCTCTTTTCCATTCATTTCTATCCCCCCAGATACATTTCATGGCAGTCACACTGGACTTTTGCTCTTTCCCTGTCCATACTCATCCCAGGCTACATCCCTTTTACTCTTTCTCCATTATTAGCAGCATTAAATATGACCCTTCTCACTTCCCCCTATCATTTTCTTTCTGTCTGCTCTCCATCTTCAGCCTTGTCCTTTGACTTCAGCTCAAGGCATTATTTTATTTTCACTGTATTCCATGTAAGTCTTTAGCAATTCAGCTGAGCCCTTGGCTGAAGAGTCCCATGTCTCTCTTCTGTGTTCATTCCTCCTTCAGTTCAGCCTATACCAAGGCTTACAGCCTTGCACTGATTTTCATCACCATATTCCTGAATCTCTGATGCTGTGTTCCTCTCTTTTAAACAATGATCATATAGCTTGCACCCTTATACTTAAGGTCATCTCCTCAAGCCTTCTCAGTCAATCCTTCCACAATTTTCAGATGATCAGTAATTCTCAATATTTGTCTCCCTTCTCTTTTTCCCACATTTCTTCACTTCTCACACTTCTCCTTTCTCTTTTTATCCCAAGGATTGTTAATTTTCTACTTCCTTCACTTCACCCCTTTTCACCACTGCAAGCTTTTTTCATCCTTCTATATTTCTTCCTGTTTCCCAGTTAAATAATTTTCCATTCTCCAGTTGGGGAACATTTGTCATCTCAAGTAGGATTTTAGTTACCCTGAATCATCCTCCCTTTTACTCTGCTCCTGAATCTCCTTCACTCTCCACATTGGGATCTCACCAATGTCTTCTACATGAAGACATCTGCTTTCCATCACTTCCCTCTCTGTAACTCCTTTCCTTCTTCCATGCCTCATCTTAAGAACTTCTCTTTTCCAACTCCTCCGTTAGCCTCAGTTCTTCCATCCTGAGCAAACTGTTGTTCACTCCTCCTTCAGTTCTCACGCTCCCACCAAAAACATTCTTTTTCTGATCCACTTTTCTCACCAGCTACAAACTGCTCTGCTCCTCATTCCCATCTCCAAGCTCATTAAATTTACCTCTTCTCCAGTTTCATTGCAGAACCTCTGTAAATTAGGTTTCTCCCCTTGGACACAACATAATCTGCTTTTACCTTTGACTGTTACTGGTTTTGAACTGAAGTTGAAAAATAATAATCCATTACTGAAACCTTGTCCTCCTTAAGTCTCCATGATTTTTCTTTTTTGTTGTTTTTCTCTCTGTGCATCTATCCATTACCACTTCATGTCATTTGGCGTTCTTTCAAGACCCACCTCCAGTATTTATGACAATGTGACCCTATGATGGTTTAGTTATTATTTTGAATATTCATCTCTTCACTGCAAATCTGACCGTTTTTATTCAAAGGAAAGCCTCAGAAAATTTGGCTCAGGTTTATTCTCCAGGGACATGACCCCAAGAATGATGTGTTTAAAACAGCAGTTTCAGTTGCATCTCCTTTGCAGTCACAATGACAAATCATATCTAGCCTGCCACTTACCTGCACTTTCCACCTTCATCTTTTTTTTTTCACAGCCAAATTATGCTGAAATCCTAACAAGACTTTTTTTTTTTTACATTTCTAGTAGAAGGCTTTTTGCATTTATATGCATACTTAAAACTCATCCAAATTTTCATTATGCCACACATTTATTGCTGCAACATCTGTTTTCTTATCCTTGCCACGAACACCTTAATAATTCATCATCACAATGGGACATGGCAAATTCTAAAGCTTCCTCTCCTACAACTCTTTGTTCCCTCCATCTTTACAGCACTAGGATACAGTGTCTTCATTTTGAAGTCCATGTACAGTTTGTCCCCACTATATCATCTCCCAAGCTGTCACATCTACCCTACCCAGGATGGTAGATGCTTGTTAAAAATTGCATGTTAAAAATTCAGGATTGCACATCCATGTTATCTCCTCTGTGCTCCTCTGTGTTCTTGCTGAGTTCCTCATAAACATCAGGAAAGTCACTTCAGTATTTTTCTCAAAAATCTCTGTTTGAGGTTCACCTCTGCCACGATGCTACAAATTTGGATACATCTAGCCAACTGTCTATCAGGTGTGTGAACTACTTCATCCTTTCCCGATGGTCTCTCACTGAACCCTTGAATTATAAGGGGGGGCAGGGGGGGACGCAAGGATGACTCTATTATTTTGTGTTTGCATGAAACCTGGTCCATCTACATAAGAATTCTGTCCCAGAGTAAGACTCTTTTGAAGAAAAATTGTGATGATAATACATGTTACAATAAATAAAAATTAAAACATCTCAACTGCATTGATACTCCTGTCCAACCCCTCTTTCTCTGCTATATTTAAATTCAGATTTTAGAACATAACCTTTTGTGTGTCAGGCTACAGAAACACATACACATCTTTCCGCTTACTAAAAATACATTTAAAGAAAGTTATATTTTTGGTTTAATTGAGATTACATTTAGCGGTATGTCAACCTAGGTGCAGTATTTCACGTATTACATGAAGTTTTTGGATTCTGTATACAGACACTAAATGTAGAAGCATGGACTCTCCATGAGGCTTGGCTTAGTAAGACAATTGATAAATTCTATTTCTTATAGAAGGAAGGGTGATTCTTCTTTTATATGGAAATGTTGTCTCTTAAAAAATAGGTCAAAAGAGCCCCTAAATGAGGGATACTGCTGGTATGGTTGAAAACAACAGTAACTACATAGGTTAGCTGCAATCAAGAGAGAAAGGAGTAAGAAGGAGAAGTCAGACAGTGAAGGAAAGTATAGTATCTAAATATAATGAAAGGGACATGCTTTGGGAAACTGTTTATGTAAAGCTACAAATGTTCAGAAAATGGGGCTGATTTTAAGAAAATAATCACTACAAAAATATATGAGCTATCCTACCTGATCTGTCATCACTGCTAGGGACACCATAGGGACACCCATTCTGACATCATTGCTAGGGACATCAGAGCTCCATGGGGGAAAAATGGGTGGAAAACAAAGTGATGTGTAAGTCTGTAATGATATACGTCAGTACCATGGTACTGAGATGAAGGTGAGGACTGCAGCATTGAGGGGTCTCGAGAATCAGGAATTGCCCTCAAGAGCTTTACACACAGAATACTACAACTGAAAGCCACCCTGCAATCATGTCATCTTACCCCCCTCTTGTTCCAGCCAAATGCTGACATAGAACTATAAATTATGCTCAAGGATGAAATATGTCATGGGCAAACCTACCTATGTGCACACTGAAGGTGCCTATTACACACAGTAAGAGATAACAGGATGAATGAAATCCATTAACCACAACTGGTCAATATTACTGAAATAAAGATGTACAGCTCTTGAAATGTCAGATTGTCTAAATTACTGTAGTCCAGTAAAAATATTTTTTAACTTTATTCTACAATTTTCTTGTCAGAGAAGTAATAATAACACTGATTTTAGATTTAGAAAAGAACAGCAAAAGTGTTTTTACTTTGCTAAAAGTCAATTTACTTCATAGGAAAATACAATGCAAATGATTGCTTGCACACATAGGTCATTTTCTTCAGGTATTAGCACTGTCATAAGTACAATAAATTACAGTAAAAAGTGGACAGAATTCAGAATATCTAAAATTAAATGCCAACAACTCAGTTATTCATCTTTGCTTCTGCAAGTCAAAACAGTCACATTCTGATCTTGCAGGTTATAATTAGGCTGAGTACTGCCTCTGTAAAAGCAGAATGTGTATCTTGCGATCTACCCACGTATGTTTAGGAAGCCAGCAGAAAGGGCAGTGCTAATGCATAGGGGGAGAATACAGCAGGTGGTTAAGCAGCACAGAAAACCTATTTTTAAACTAAGAGGCAGAGAGTAGGTAAGCTCTAGATCACTGGTACTTTTCATAGCTTAAACAAGTCTTGTTAAAGAAGACAGTAAGACCATTTCCTAAAGACCAAGTACTATTTCTTCTGTTACTTTCCTGCTCTTGGAAGGACTTCATCTGGTTTAGAAGTGCTGGGTAGAGCTGCTCATATTTCTGTCATGGGGATGTGCAGAAAACCCTGATCCCTACTGGCACACACACCCCACCCATACCAGGAAAATCTTGTGGAGTGAACCACTTGCCATTTTGGTTGCATCGCCCACCAAATGAAGGAAGAAAGGATTGGTCTGTAGTCCTTGCATAGAAATGATTGCGCAGGATGGAATAAAGCCATAGCCTTTTGATCATGAGCCTAATCTTCAAAATGAAACTACCAAGAGCAGTATTTGCAAATTACACATTTAAAAATACACATTTTAGGAAAAGTTTTGTAAAAGGATGTCAGTGCAGACTCTGCCACTCATTCTCTCTGAGAATTGAGACTATTGCATATATTAAAAGTGCAACATTGTATAGGAAATTCACCATAAAATTATTTTAAAAATACTGATTGCTCAGCTGAGAGCTTGGTTCCCAGGAAAGCAACAGTCAGTTTGTTGAGAACAGTAATAAAACCAGCATCACTCCCTTTTGTTACACTGTTTTCTCTTAAGACCTTAGGAAAGAAACAATATTGACTATTTTTTCTATTGGTTTTTCTTTTGGTTTTTCTTTCTCCTGTATGTAATGAAATGTCATTGCAAGAAATAAAAAATTAATATTCTGCTACTATCCACGTGCCAATTTCTGCACTTTTCAGCTAAGAAAAACTCCCATTGATTTTTGCCCTTTTAAAGACTCTTCTAATGCCATGATAATATCTTGGCCCATTTATATACATTGATACCTCACTAAACTAATGCACATTACTCAATGTCCTCTTGTCTCTCACTTCCACTTATGTTTACATCAAACTTAATTCCTACTTGGCTCTTAGTATCAGTGAAAATACAGAGGCAGTGGCTAAGCAGGTCTCTCCTTCCAGGCTGTATGACATTGGTTGGCCACCAAACCAGGAGCTGCCTTTGCACCCAGCTGATGTTGTGACTCACAGCTGCTCCAGAGAAGTAGGACACGTGTAGGACTTGGCACTTCTCACCATTTCCAGCAGAACAGATCAGACTGCTCTGATCTGCACTGGAGGGCCAGCCTGACACTGAGCCAGCTAGTTTGTGGGACCAAAACGGGAAATCAAGGCAATCTGGCTGCTGCCTTCAGGTGTTTGCCTCTGGCCTTGATCACCCCACAATCCCTTCAGGAGTTCCTGGAGCAACCACTTAGGTGGCCCTTGGGAAACTTGGGTGTTTTCCATTTTTTCAACAGGAAGTTTGTCTAAAAAAAGGTATCTTGTTATGGATGAGACCTGCTGCTTATTTGTATTCAGAGTCATATCTGCTTGCTTCACCTGGCAAACCATATTTTTTCCTATATTTTGTTTTAGTGACTTTGTGGAATGTAGTCTAGCTTGCCAAAACAAAATCTCTACAATAAATGTATGTGTCAGTAAAAAAGGGTTTGGCCTCCACATCATGCCTGATTTGAAGGGTTCCATTGGAAAATTCCATCTTAATAAATGAGTTAAATTAGCCTTAAACTTTTGGAGACAGTAAACAAAGATCTGTTGTATCCTATCATTTCTGTTACAACCACAAGATGAGGGCAAAAAATATGATGATGAATATGGAAGCAACCTAAAAGACAAGTGAGCTATGATGTTTGATTTCAGACATGTAAAATTATGGACTGCTGTCTGTAGTCAAGTTTCTCAAGATTAAAGTTCATAAGAAAGTGTTTTATCTTATCTATCAAATAACATACTTGTCTCACACACACCTTCCAAAAGTAGACAGATCTCAGTAAAAGGAGTAACTACACCATGTTAGTGCATAAAACTGGTCGCCTGTGAGAAGCACTGTAAGAAAAAGAAATTTGTTTTGTGTACATTGTAAAAAAAAAAAAACTCAGCTCTGATTTTGTGACTACTGTGGTTCTCTATATGCTTTCTTACAAAAACTCTGTGCGCTACATTTCTTACAATCTGGCCTCATATTAAAATGACAAGATATGCTGATAGAAAAAAAATGTTTTCATTGCTAACATATGTTATTGGAAGCTCATTCAGTTGTTTTTAATCATTAAACGACTACCCAGTCATTTATCTTAATTTTAAACTTGCAGCACCACTGCCTTCTATCCTGGAATCTGTTGCAGGTGTAGGGAGATTTATAAGGACCACAAAAGCCATTGACAATATTTGAAACAGCAGCAGTGGTAGCACATTTTTTACTTCAGTTCAAGTTACCCTTATAGCTGTGATGTACTCCTGACACAAGAATATGGGATGATCCATACACAAACTGGGAGTTCTGGCAGACTTTTAAGCATCAAATTGTTTAAGTATCGGTTGACTGCCAGCTGTGAACCATGAATCAGGTCTTTCAGATGTTACACTAGAAACCCTCTGGGACCTTCCTTCTGAACTACGAAGCTTCAACTACACTGGCAAGCAGCAAGGTCTAACAGACCTGTAGAGTGAAACTGCTGGTGCTGAGGGCCTGATCTTCAAGCTGTACTCACCTCAAGGATTCCTGGTGTTTGACTAGTTCAGTTTGAGTCCCACCCAGTGCTCATTTGTGGCTGGAATGCATTAGTTTAGCTTTATACAAAAGGGATCTATTTCATGCACTCCAACACCACTCCACACTCTGAATTACAGCACTGTTAGCAGAGATGATGACAGCATTTACTTCAAAAGTGCATCCCTGATCCAAACTAAAACACTTCAGTGCCCCAAGGCTCATGAAGCAGTCTGTGTGGAACAACAAACGAAAATGAGATGCCTGATTTTTATACACTACAATGCCTTAAATTCTGCTATCTGTCTGTGCAGATTTTTCTAGGGTACATATCCTTAAAGAAGAAATATACTTTTGAGCGCAATACTCAACTATTGCTGAATTTTGCGGCATGTTATGTCCATTGGGCTTCATAACATTTTTCTAATTTAAACAGCCATTGAAGCATATCAAGAAAATGGGAGTCGAGTTCAAGCATCCATAACTCGCAGAGCTACATTTTACCGTGATGCATCTGATATTCGATGTCTGGTGGAAAGTGGCTTTTAGTTTAAAATTGTTATTATGTGTGAGCAAAGCTAAAAGGTGAAAGCCTTACAGACACCAGCAACAGATTCTGAAAGCCCAGATTAGCGTTTTGTAAAAAAGGATGGAGAAATGCTTAAGGGCTGGAGGCATTTTCATCGTGTCAGGAGCTGACGTGAAAAAAAAAAAAAAAAAATAGAAAAGGACATACGGATTTTTAACATCCCCGCTCCCCTTCTCTCCAGCCGCTCTCCTTCTCTCCACCCATCCAGCAAAAGCAGCAGCAGCTCCTACAGCGCTTCTCCCGCCTCCCCGCCCCGCACTCGGTGACAAACGGCTCTGCGTGCCGGAGGCGGGGACCAGTTTCCATGCCAAAAAAAGAAAAAAGAAATTAAAAAAATAAAAAAAGGAAGCCCATCCGTTCCCCGGAATCCCCCGCACGAAAAGCCCCCTGCCCCCTCCCTGTCAGGGAGAAACACATCCCTCACAGCCGTACCCTGCTGCCGGGGGCTGGCCCAACGCCCCTCCACCTGAGGAGGTGTCCCCCTGTTCCCCATGACCGGACCTGCCCCCGGGACCGCCCGGCGCCACCTCGGGTACCGCGGCCGTGCCCGCGCCCGCGCCCGCTGCGCGGCAGCTGCGCCTCAACCGAACCGGCCCCGACCGGGGCGGTGCCGTGGGGGCGGTCCCAGGGGCGGGGACACGAACCCATGACGAGCTGCTATTGGTCGAGGTGTGTATAGGCGTGGCCTGGGCCTCCTCGCTCCTCTGCTATTGGTGTGTGGAGACGTCAGTACGGGCCGGGGGTGGGCCCTGCGTCCAGCGGGGTTGGCTGAGCGCGGTGGGAGGGGGAGTAGAGCGAGGGGGCGGCGGCGCCGGGTGGGGAGGTGCAGCCGGCGCACCGAGAGCAGCGGCAGCGCCGGAGTGCAGGTAGGGGAGCCGCGCCGGGAGCTCGCCCCGTGCCCTCCGCCGCCCTTACCTGTCACCGCCCGGCTGTCGTGTTCTTGCCGCTGCTGCGGTGAGGCAACCCCGCGCCTCGCCCCCTTCCCTCGGCTCCGTCTCCTCTCCTCTCCTCCCCGGCCAGCCGCGATTCCCCCGCCGCCGCTGGCGGCCGCCTGTCGCCCTTTTCCTACCTCCGCGGGGCCGGTCGGTGTCTGCGCCCGGCTCCGCTCCCAGCCCAGGTGCGCCCGAGGGGGCCGGGAAGGGCCTGGGGTGAGGCTGCGGTGCCCGGCGGGGTCTGCGGCCGCCCCTCTCGGGAGTAGAGCAGAGCCGGCGGGCGCGGTCCGCCCTCGGTCCCGCCGACGGTGCCTCGGGGTGGGGGGAGCGGCCGCCCGTGGGATTCCGCCCGTGTGCCTTGTTTTGCGCGAGCTCTCCCCGCTTCCTCCCTAATACCTTCTTCCGTCGCACTGGAAGGGCTTAGGGCTTCTTCTGAAAAAGATGCTCCTTAGATTATTATGATTTGGGGGAGGCAGTGTTTCTCTGCTGGGTGGATTTGGGGGTTTTTTTGGTGTGGTTTTGGGGTTTTTTATGGGTTTTTTAAAATGTTTTTTAATCAATAGCCCTGTTGCTGGGTTTGTGCATTGTCCGTGCCAGTTGTGGGAAAACGTACTAGTTGTTCCAAGGTAGGCAGGTGGTGACGGAGAGAGCATCAGAGGGGACAACACCCAGGAGAGAAGGCTGTTCTCACCTCGAGCCGCTAGGAAGATGAGGGATGCCGGGATTCCCGTCGCTGGGCTATTCCTTGCTTCTGCTCTCAGCTTTCATCTTTTGTATTGGCGGGCCAGCAGGGAAACCTCGGTTGCTGTCCTTGGAGTATATGGAAGGCTAAAGGATTTTTTTCAAGCAGGGTTTTGTGTGTCTGCAGCAATGCCTTTTCTAGGGCTGGAGGAGCAAGAAGCTGAGCTCCTGTTCCGTTCTCTTTATGATTGTGGGGGCTCTGCACGCTGTTGCTGTTGCTGAACTACTCCAGCCTTGCTCGCAGAGATCTTCCTCCTGCCTGCATCGTGCGGTGCCGACCATGGCTGCGGCAGGTAGCTGGCTGAGGCAGCACCAGCCTGCAACTGCCATAGTGAAATTAGTAATGATCGTGCATATTCCTGGCTGCTGTGCCTCGGGCGAGGGAAGCTATTACCTGACTTGTACTCAGTAGGCTTCTCAGGATGGTAATAGATTAGTCACGGTCACATCTGGAAGAATCGTTTATTACAAATACATGTTTATCTAGTAAAGCTTTGCAAGGTCTCAAATCGGCTGTAAGAGAATGTACAACAGAGGAGGGCTGGGAAGATCCATTGGCACATTGATAAACGCAGATCACAAGTGGCTCTGCAGTATTGCATGAGAGAAGTTTAAAATTGTCCTCTTAGTTTCTTTTGTTTTCCTCATGCCTCTCTGCTGTTTTTCAGAGAGTTGTTGAGCACCACCAGCTTCCAGTGTAGTGAGTGATCAAGTTGTATGTGGCCAGCTGATACTGGCTCCTTGGCTAGTACAATCTACAAGTCCCACTTTATTTTATTATCTATGTGTACACTTAACTATTTATTTCCCAGATGCAGTGCAAGTGTGTCAAAATTTATCACTTCAGGTAGTCTTTTGGGTTTGCTTAAAACAGCATGATCATGAAGATCGGTCTTGTCTTAGCATGTGTGCTTTTAACAGCAAAGAGATCTGCAGCTGGCAAAAAAAGGCAAGCTTTTTATAAAATATATTTGTGTGTAGCAGAAGCACGAAGTGCCATTTTTAATAGGTGGATTGAATAAGAAATCCTTAAGGCCTTTTCTGTTGTACAGACTTAAATACTACCTCTAGTTGTGTGGGTGTTCAAAATTTCTCTCATTTTGCTCATTTGGCAATAGGAAGGAAAATATCTCCCTTTGTACTTCTGGCAAGATGCTCTTCAAGGAGAGATCTCTTGCCTCAAGAAGCCTCTGCATTGAATAACTCTCAGGAATATGGCCTTGTTTGTCAGTATTTACCTAAAACTGTAGTATTTAGGTAATACCAGAATTGTGTCAAAATCTTGGTTCCCTTGATTTAGCTCCTTAGATTTTTCTAGCATGCAGAAGAACTGGATGGCACATTACAGCTGGTGAAAGACCACATTTTATAGGAGCATGGAAAAATCTAAAGCTGTAGAAATCAAGCGTTGCAAGGAGCAAATGCGATACCATATTTTAGATCTTTTAGAATTAATTTCAGTCGGTGTTGGACCTACCGTTGAAAGCAGTTATCTTTAAAAATACACATGTAAAAAATATTTGCATTATGCTTGCTTTTTAACTTTGGCTTAATGTGGACAGTTTTAGTGAATCTGATTCATAAACCATGGTTAGTTTATGTTAAAGGTTTTTTTAACATTTTAGATTGCAATTTTATTGAAGCTGAAACTAGATATTGTTTTGATTCCTTTCGTCTGACTTTAAAATGAGAGTTACAATAAACCTCTTAATGTTGTAGCTTATGTGTCCTGCCTTAGTTTTCAAAACTTGGTGTTGAAACAAAGCAATTTCAGATCCTTTTTAATGTTCTCATAGATCCTATCAGTTTAGTTTAATAATAATGGGGGAAAAAATACACTTGGAGATTTTAGTACTGAAATGCGTACTCTAGCTGTGTGTTCCTAACAAAACCCTTGAGATTATGCATTTCATAAGCCTTCTTTACCAGTGCAGCAGCTACAGGGAAGTGTAAAAAACTGTATTATCATTATAAAGAGAGATTCTTTATAAAATACAGGTTTGGATTAGTTTGGTAGAAGCTGTTATTGGAACACTGATCTAATTAACGTCATGTTCTGGTATTTAAAGGGTGGCTACGAAGAAGATTGGAGACTCCCTTTTGCAAGGATTCCTATGGAAAAGCTGAGAGGTGATAGGTATCAGTTATTCCTAGGGATGTTCCAATGGGACATGAGAGGAAAAATTTTCACAATAGGAGCAATCAGCTGAAGGAATAATCAATCATCCCAGGAAACTGTTGGTTTCCCCAACACTGGATACTTGTAAGGCCCAGCTGGAGAGGGTCCTGGGCCATCTTGTCTAGATTGTGCTTTTTTCAGAAGAGGTTGGGCCAAAATGATCCTTGAGGTCCCTTCCAACCTGATATTCTGTGGACTGTAGTCCCAGGGTGGCCTGACACCAGCAGTGGCTATTGCTGTTGTTGTATGGAGCAAGACCACGTGAGTGGGAGGAGAGCTAAGACTGGAAGTACAAGGTAGAATAACAGAATAATTTCTGTAAGCAGAAAACACCCTCTCTATATATGTTGAAAAGTCAGTTCAGTGCTGCTAGAAATATAACTATTTATAATGCTGACTATATATGGAAACTCTTGAAAACTGTTCACATGTAAGCACTGGCTTTCACTCTCTCACAAACATGTACAGCAGTAGAAATCTGGACAGAAAAGACCTAACCAACAGTTTTTCGTCGGTACTATTTAAGTTCTGACTAGGATATGAGTTCTTATTTATGAAATCTTTTTTTGGTTATATGCTTATTGTGTGTGAAGTATGAACATGGGTCATGAAACAGTAATGAGAGAACTACCCTGGAAATGTGTTGACATGGAGGATAAATGAAGTCATTGTGAACTCTGTGCTCATCATGTGAAAGGAACAAGAATGCCTTATATTTGTTGTAATTCCTATTTCAGAATTTTAGATAATTTTAGTATTACCCATGAGCTAAACGTATAAACTCTAGATTATTATCTGGATTTTTACTTCAGAACATCATCATTCTGATGTTATTTCTAACATGAGAATGATTAGTTTTTGTAACATAATGAATAATAGAGTTCATTTCTTGGTTCCAAATTCTGTATTTTAACTCTGATACTTCAGTATCTAGATTAAGATTTGTTTGTGAATGGTTATACCAGCTTTCTGCATGAGAAGCAGTAAGCATTAATTTTATAATATAAACTAAAACAAACATTAAAATAATATGTAAACAGAGGAAATCTCTGTTACAACATCAGCCCCGTTGCTGAGTCTGTGCAGTTTCATAATATTAAATGTGGATGAAGGAAAAATGTTACAGTTCTGAATGTTCACAAGACTAATGTATTCAGCTTTTAACAATATTTTTTTAAATTTAGAGCATGATAATATATTTCTTTGACACTGTTAATGAAGATATTTTAGCATGGCAGAAATAGTTACGTTAAATATCTTGACTAAGTCACAATGAAAGAACAAAATAAATGTAAAAGGTGCTACAAGCCTTAAACTGTGTTGCTATAGAAATATTGCATATATTTTTTTCTTCCCTTCTCTGAAGCAACTGTGAGAATTTAATTGGAAATAGATTAGCTTCCAGAGAAATTCCATGCCTGTTTCCTGTAGGCAAAGTAACTTTCATAAATGAATGTATGGGCTCTCAAGTTAGTTGTGTTCCTCTTCTCAATCATGTGAAGTTTGAGACGTAAGTTACATTTAGCTGATATGGAGTAAAAATAATCTATTGCTGCTGTGTTTTATAATGAGGAAAAATGCATATGGATTAGTTATAGTTATTATATGATGACTTTTTGTGATAGGGAGCTGTTAGATCCCCAGAAGCTTTTAATTCTAGATTTAGTGTAATTAGATTTATTTTTCTAACATTACTTCAGCAGAGCTGTTTGTGTGTTCCAGCTTGGCTTCAAATTTGAATTCCTAATACAGCCTTATAATGTTGGAATTGCCTAGTAGTGTCTTGAAATTTAATTTAGTTATTTATAATAATAATAGGATAACTTCATTAAACACTGACATTTACTTGGAGAAAAGAATATAATCTTAATCTGGTGATGTAGTTGGCACTTACAAGAAATACTTGCCTGGCAATATAATTTTAAAAAAGGGGGGGTGGGGAGAAAAACCCTGAAGTGTGAATCAATTTTTAACTGAATCTTCAGTATGCCATCCACATAGAGCTCCATTATTGTGGTAAATTGTATCATTGTTATCTGTGTTCTTACAGATGACTGTAGTAGTACAGATGTTGATGGTAACACACTGCTGTATTCAGCTGAAGGAAGGGGAGGATGTGGCTGCAAGGTTCAGTAGAATAAAATATTTATTCAACTATTAAGTATCCAAAAAATCTTTCTTGGAGCTCAAATATGAAACAAAAATGTTTTTCACTCCTTTCTCCTCTTCATAATTAGGTGTCAGTGTTTTAAAGTCATCCTGTATTGTAGGAACTGTACATTTCTTAGTGAATTTGGAGAAACAGTTTACACTTAATATGATTTCTGTGTAGAAGTATGTTTTGGCTGACTTCATCATCACATTCATAGAAGCTGGGATCCTAAAACTAAATAAGTGCTTATTAAGTTCATGATTCTCTGGGATTGCTGTCAGGTGTAGAAACACCCAGAGTTTTCAGATGTGTTTAGTTTACTTTGAGTAAGTGCTTATGAAGTGAGCAACTCCTCAGCTCTAAAGTCCCACTTCATATGAAAAGTAAGTGAATGTACATCATTGAGGGCTTTTCAATCTCATCCCTTCCTGACTTTGAGAGGGTAGATCCTTCTGTTTGGCCTGCATGTGATATTCTGGGTGATATTTTAACTTGTTAAACCAATCTGATTTCATGGCTGCAAAATAACTCCCAGCTTTTTAAGCTTTCTACTAGCAAGTGGGAGTTTGTACTTCTACATATTTGTCTTTAAAGCACAGAATCTTTTGAATTAAACTTGATAGCTTATAAACACAAATTTACTGTGCTTTCTACTTGCTGCTATATTTCCTAATATTAAGAAGGTCATATTTATTTTTTGTGTATTTTTCATGTAATTCACTTCTCAAAAGCTCCCAGTGTTTGCCTCAGCATACATCAGCACTGTGCTGGTATAGAGCAGAAGGTCCAGTGTGCCCTGAGTGTTGGGGGCTCATGATGCTTGGTGGAGTGTGCTGCTCTTCTCTCCCTTGTCATCTGGATGCATTTCTAGGTGATGGTGAAGAGGATAGTGTTCTGGTGGGAGATCTGTAATAGACAAACTTCAGAAGTCTAGTGGCAGGATTTGGGTATTACCCTCTGCTGCTCTTACTCTTACCAGGCACACTGAGATTTGTTGTATCTTGCATGGTGCAGCATAGTCATGTTAATTGCAAGTTTGTCACAGGCATTTTCAATGAATAAGTGTAGTGTAGTTTGGTCATTCTGCTTCTTTCAAGATGGCGAGAGTGGTTTTTGTTTGTTTGTTTGTTTGTTTTGTTTTTGGGGTTGGTTTGTTTTGTGTTTGTTTCTGTAGGCTGCATTTTTGGCTGTTACCTGAAATATTAATAGCAAAACCGAGGTGCATGGAAGGTGGGGGCATGTCGTAGTCAGCTGTTCCTAAAACTCTTCTTGTCAGACCTATTGCACTTGTTCTAAATTCCTGTTAACCTGTTGTGTTAACTTTCCAGTAGCTAAAACAAATTGCAGGAAAAGTTTCATTTTCTGTTTTTTATTTTAAACACTTGGCAGCACTTTATTTATTCCCCAGAGTCACCTAAACCCTCTCTACAAGTATTTGTGCACATGGTGAGTTCAGCATGTTTGACTTTAGTTGCATTGCTTATAAAGGAGTGTATGAAGGATTAAGGCCCATCTTTGTGACCCCTTTCAGAGGTGAAGAAATCTTAGCTGTCAAAACATATAGCATCTTGTATAGTATATGGAACTGGTTTTAACACATCTTAATTGATATTTTGAGTTGATGTTGTTCAAAATAGTTGGTAGGCATATTGGAAGCTCCTTAATGTTTTCTGTGTTGTGTAAATATAAATGTAGTGATGATGAGCAGGAGGTGGGCATAGGTTCATAATACATTAAGACAAGTTTGCTTTTATGTTATATACCATTTGAGATGAAAAATGGTTTATTGTGCTTATGGGTTATTTATAGATAGGATTATTCATCCAAAAGTTAAAGCTGTTTGTTAGTCAAAAACTAAGCAATTGCCATAGCAGTGACAGTAGCTGTTCTCAATTTTCAGTTGTGAACCTCAGAACGTACACTACTTTTAATTATAACCTTTTTTTATTGCAAGATGGGTGTTTACTGAAGTGAGGCTGTATCTATTAATAAATATAGAATACTCCCTCTCCAACTTTCTACTGCTGTTTTTTACTAGGATTGCGTAGGGTATTTTGAAGTGATAATTAACATCTGTGATGGAAAAGGGCCCTCAGGAGGTTTTCTAGGTAGACCTTCTGCTCAAAAGCAGTATTTTCCTAAAAGTATGTTTATTCCTAAAATGTCAGTAGGAAGAAGTTGTGTAAAATTAAATTATTCTCCTTTTTCTGGGGAACACACACACTTCCCTGCTCAGCTCATGTTAATGACACTGTTGCAATATTTTCTTTTGAGCACTTGAAAAGAGAATTCTAACTAAAACAAAGCAAATGTCTTTGGTGCAAGCAGGCTTCCCCCCCCCCCCCCCCCCCCCCCGCGTGTNCCCCCCCCCCCCCTTTTCTCTTGGCTCTGAAATGCCTCCATTTTTGTTTCTACTCTTGATCTACCACATCCACAATGTTGCCATCAGGTTGTTTGCTTAACTTCTGCAAAAATGCTTCCAGTCTTCCTTGCCTTGCATGTCGGACAAGGACGGAGTATTCCCAAATCCACCACTCCAGACATGTACACGTAGTGTGCTGTTACCTACCTACATCTATAAGCTTTTTCAAAAAGCCAAAGAAACCCCCAACTCCCCTCACCTTAACTAATCCTTTTATGAAAACACCTACAGTGAATCTGTGCTGGCTTCAGAAGTTTCATGCTTTAAAAACTTGAGTCTACCTTATGGACCTCTTCACACTTTCCTGATCCATCTGTTCATCTAGCACAGCTTCTCCTCTATCCCTTCGCACAATCTTAGGCTGTTGAGATGCAAGACGCCTTTGCAGATCCTTTAATTGGTAGTAGTCTTTATTTTTACTTCTCTACTTCTTTTAGTATTTCTTGAAAAACAAAACAGACCCCCTCCCAAAAGAAAAAAAAAAAAATGAAAAAAAATAAATGGACAACCTGAAAAAACCCACCCCCAAAGCTTGTGCTTTCTTTCTCCTTTCCTTGCTGGCATTATTATTACAAAGGATGTTTCAAATTACATGCCATTATAATGTTTTTACGCAACCATTCTTTTTCTCCTTAACTGTGAAATCTTGTTTGTGTACAGCTTGTGTTTCAAGGCAGTTATTTATGGAGCACTGTGGCTGTACATCGTGATGTACAGTCAGTAATGTGTTGATCTGGTAAGTCTACAGACTAAAGCTACTACTTTATGCTGTATAGCCTATTATAAAACACAGAACCTTGAAGTGGGGAGTGGCTAATGCTGGTGAAATGCTTTGTGGGACTTCAAAGTTTTATTTTAGTTTGAGGGAAGGTTGCTTATGCAATTGTTCCATCTGTCCATCCATCTGTCCATTAGCCTGTCCTCCCACCCTGCCAGTAACTTCTGAACTGCTTGCCCAGTTCCTAGTCGACTTTGGCAGAGGGGCTGTGTTCTCCAGCCCTGTTGCATGCATATACAGGTCTGACAGAAACGGGCAGATGGTTAGAGAAGAGATTGGGCAAGAAATGGGGAACCCCAGTCTGTGTGTCTGTGGCTGGCCTGTAGTAATAACCACTATGGCATTTGCTGCCTTTTGCTAGGCCAGTGTGCATAGGGAAGGTCAGATGGAAAGTGGGGGTGTCATGATGCTGCTGCAGTAGTTTATTGTGTGCATGATGGGAGGGAAGTTACAGGGGTGATGATTTGGGATGTTATTGTAGGTGGGAAGCAATGGTACTCTCATGAATGGTCATGGGACCCAGAGTTACTGTGGGAGACCTCTTTGATGGTCTAAATTAGGTTTTTAAAGAATTTCCTGTCTTTAAGGGAATTGGGGAAAGAGCTGCTTGGCTTTGACACGTCATCAAGAGCAAGGAGGAATAGGTGGCATAGAAAACATCATCTGATGTACGTGGGTAAGAGGTGGTGCATATCCTATAAAGTTAGTGAGAGAAATACGAACCTGATGAAGGAAGAAGACTGTCAACCAGCCAGGAGGAATTTCAAACACAGAACCTCATATATAGAAATGAGGGGCATTAGAGAGAAAAGAGGTGCTGTAGCACAGCAAATCAAATTGAAATAATTGAAATATTTCTTGAAAACATTGGAGGGCTCAAATGTTTTTTTTCAGCTTAGGCTTTAAAGAAAATGGTAGCTTCAGCACAGCAAATGTATTGCTTGACTCTCTTTAAAATCTTTACTACTGGTATAAATAAAAACAGATTTCAGAACGAAGGTGACAGTGTGGGATGCTCACAATAATAGTAACAAAACAGTATTTTCAGAAGGTGAACCGTGACTCTGCTTTTCCCAAGCAAACAGCTATTCTTGTCATTTGGAGATCATTAAATCTGTTTCAGTAAATTCTATACACATTGACGTTTTAGTTGCCTAAAGCTCTGTGAGTGAACAATGTATCTGAAAAAAAAAAAAAAGGCATGGCCTTCCATCTATTAACCTAGTTGTTTTTTATTTCTTCTTCTGACTCAATAATATTATGTGGCGTAACTCACAGAAAAAAAAATCCATGTGTATTTGTACTTCATGTATTTGAAACTTAAGATTGTTTTAAATATAAGCTTGGTGCTTGGACATGTTGGTTTGTTTTTTTTTTCTTCTGAGATAAATCACGTTTGTTTATATAAATCACTGTAAAATACAGTGACTAAAATGGTATTGCAAATAATATGTATGGATGAGGGGAGATAGGAAGGTATTTGTATTAAGGTCGAAGTCTGCTCGCCTTTGATCATACAAACTACTGAACAGCCCTGGGAGGCTTGGAGGCCAATCCTGTATTTTTCCATACCAGTAAAATGGGTGACCTTTTGTTTGACTGTTCCAGTTATAGTCACTTAAAATAACATTTGAGCTATTGTTGGCTATTTCACTGAGAATGGAAGGCAGATCAAGCTTGTTATCTTGCTGCTCTTCAAAGAAATTAACCAAAGGAGGTATGCTGTCCTTAAAGAATTAGTCTACATAAAGCTTCAATGCTAGTGAGAAGACAGTTCAGTTACTGAAAAATAAATAAACACTTTACACTAGCATATTTAATTTCCCACTTTAAAATCAATGGGTAATTTTTAAAAGCCTAGTTCTTACACCTTTTTAATAGCTCAGATTTTAAAAGAATTTATCATTAACAGTTGTAAGTTTCAATTTATGACTATCAAAGTATTTTGGATTTTTTCTTGCTCACTTTCTGGTATTTCAGTGATTTTTTTAATCTCTTTGTAACTTGTGAGGTGCAGAAATAGTTACAACATATCAGTTCCTGCAAATTGCCCAAATTGCCAAGTCCCATGCACTTCTAGCAATCTAAAATCATTCAGATAGCCAAATTTGGGGAATAGCTTTTAGTATTGAATATACCAGGATGATGGTGTAGGGCATGAAAGTAATGTAATCAATGCATGAATGTAGTGCATGAAAATAAGAATGTGGTTTTTTTTACACAGTTGAATCTCAAAGGTAAGGCCTGTATGATGGGACCCCCAGCCTAATTTGTGCTCTGGAATTTGGTGTACAGATGAATGACCTGACCACGTCCACTTTCTACAGTCTGTTGTGAATGTAACTAATACTTAGAAAGGAAAATATGGTTAATTTCCTATCCTTAACGCTGGTTTTGCCTACAATGCTGAGAATGAAATAGTGGAGGCTGGAATGCAGTAGTGAAATGGAAGCAGGGATGAAAGTGAGACTATTCTGTTGAGCATATTTACAGATTTTTCATCTGCTGTGGAGCCCTGACATTGAGAGAGGCATATGCTGGGTAATCTGGAAGACTGTGTGCATTATTCTGGGCCATGTGATTGAGGGGGGTCTGGTACCAGGCTGTGGTGAGAAGTTGCCCCTGTGGATAAGGCTCCCACTGGCCTGGAGTGTTCTGCTCGAGGTGGAACACCAGGTGAGCTGTACTGCTCAAGTATGGCATTATACTGTGGATAGCAGCCCTTGTGCTATGTTGCTAATATTAGAGAGGATATGTTGTGCTAAAGATTTAAATTGGGGAGCTGCAGATTCGGTTTGATGTTTAAAGTGTGGGATTTGACAGCTTGGTATGAAGCATATATATTTGTGCAATGTTAATTTACAATTTTTTAAATCATTTCATAGCTCATTCATATCTCTTGGGATGAAAAGCCAGTCCACCTGTGAAGCTGAAATAATTGGATCTTATTTGAGGTGCAATGATAGATAAAGATTAAAATGGACCTCTAGGATCAATTACATTTGTGTGATGCATGGTAAATTTTTTCCTAACTTCCTTTTCCTTCTCTAATAGACTTTGCCATTTTATTAAGGAACTGCAGGACAGATTAAACTACATATGGCTGACTGTGGTGGTGAAGTTCTCTGCTGTAAATCAGAAATAATTTTGAACGTGATGTGAATTGCTTAATATCTGAAAATGCCTGCATACAACAGATTTTTGGCATGGTACCACAGCAGAGGTGGCATCATTGTATGCTTTAACCTGAGGTTTGAATCTGGAAGGAAAATAATGAAAGTTGAGATAGTTTTCAACATTTGATAACCCTGCTTTTGTCTAGTTACATGTTGCAAGCAAAAGCACAAGGATATTACAGCAGTGTAGTGTGTGCTTGCATTTACATTCTGTAGGGCTACAGGTAGAACAGTAAATGGTGTTGAACACCTAAGTATCTGTTAGCTAGATAATGTCCTATGATGTGTGCTTCAAGGTTGACTTTATGAGTACAAAAATCTATAAAATACACCATTAATGCTCTGCAGTTTTATTTTAAATCAAGCTATTAAATTGTTTGTTACAAAAAAAAGATTATTTTTAATTACAGAATGCCTTAATGGAGTATTTAAGTACCAAATAATACCATGATAAGAGCTTATTTTCTCCTGATTGTTTTTGTTTGTTTGCTTGGTTTTTGTTGTTATTGTTTTTTAAATATGCCTCCAAAATACGTGAGCTGAAAAGAAATTGTCCAAAAGTTATATGGATTACTGGAACATGAAGAAGTGTTTTTAAATAATGTTCAAGAAAGTAATCTGGAATATGTACATACTGAAATACTTCAATTTGATAAGTCTTTTTCCATTTTCTCTGATTAAATGAAGACAAGTAGACATTCTCTTTTAAATATTGTTCCTTAACAATACAGAATGAAGTAATGGAGATTGTGTTTTTCACTTTTATTATAATTCAAGATGCTTTCTAATAATTCCATCTGAGGAAAGCAATACTGCCATTTAATTAGAAGCAAAACCAAAGGAAGAGGAGAACAGCTCAAACTAATCTAAAAAAAAAAAAAAAAAGATGAAAGCAGGGGTTGATCAATTGCACTACAGTACCTAAGAGAAATGTAATGCTTTTGAAGGAGAAACATACAAAGTAAGTTTCCAAACTGATTTCATGTTAAGATGTCAGTAGTGGAGGGGCAGAAAACTGTGCATGTGCCAGTGCTATTTATGGTACAGCTGTGACTGGAGTGCTAAAAAAAGGTGGAATATAAGTCAAGGTAGCAACTCAACTAAATTCCAGGTGAGTAAATTCTAGGGTGCAGCTGTTGACTAAGGCTTACTTTTGTTCATTGCTATGCTCCTAAAATACTGTGAACCCAGTGTACCTGAATTAAACTCTAAACACTGTTAAACATGTATCCTTAAGACCCCTCCCTTTCACAACAGAAGAATTACGTGAAAACAGGAATTTGTCCTTTGGTAGTGGGAAACAGATTTAGTTGAAGTGTTGGATAAATAAGAGTTACTCACCTGCATTTGTTCTATGATGAAAGCTGTATATTTTCTATCACATTTTTCAGAGTTTCTGTTTCCAAACTAGTAGGCTGAACTTTTTGTTTAAAAGTCTACTAGAATTGTGGGATATAATACACTGCCCCTGTGCCTTCAAGGAGTTTAGGTAATAAATCATTGTGTACCATGGTATAAATGACTGACTGATTGTTCAAAGTTATTAAGTGGAGTAAATAAAATATATTAAATTTGGAAAGAGTGGAGAAAAAAAGAAAAAAAAATCTGTGTTGTATAAGGAGTTGTGCTGAGCATGACCTGAAAATATACTTTGGGTTCCATTAATGGGCTTATTTAATTGCCTTGTTTTGCATGTCTCCCTTTAAGAGATTCGTGAAACAAGGTGGAGAAATACAAACTGGAGCAAACCTTGAGAAAACAGAAATCTGGAGCATGCTTATGCTTCTTCGGATAAACTGTGGACATTATGGGCTGCATCTGAAGTTGCTATGTGGTTTTCACCTTTGTTGCTTGGCTCTGATCAGGGTGGCACCTTTATTCTTTTATTCCCCACTGTTCATATGCTGTTGCTTATACAATTTTAAGGTAAAAAAGTCGTCAGTATTTTCTTTGGCACTTATTTGTAATGATTCTTTTAGTTAAACAGTATAATAATCAAGTAGCCCTTTTGCAAAATAGACAACATAGTTTTTCCCAATTATCTGGTAATGCTATTAACTATTGCAGCAGAGGCACCGCTTAATGGAATCAGAGCTGAAGGATGTGAACAGCAATAGTTTTCATCTATTCTACTTGTACCAGAAGGTAGAGGTTAAGTGGAAATGAGTTTTGCTGGTGCCTCTACTGAGAAGACATTTTAGATAGATTTTGCAGCTTTGTCAGTGACATGAGATGGGATGTTCTGAGCACTCCTCAGTGTCCCTGCTCCTATCTCAGTACACAGGAAGTTGTTCTGAACTACTTAATTTTCTCCTTTTTGATGGTGGAATTCTTCATTCAGCATTTAAGAATATTGTATGGAAACCAAACCTAAAAAGTCTCCCTAGCTTGTAGACTGCTTTTAAGATAGAATAAAGAGGTATGCTTAGCTCTTTTATTCAGTGATAATTGTCATTTCTCCCTAAAGTTCCAGTAACGTCCTTCACTGTTTTGTCCATTTGTATTAAGGAAATTAAAGCTATTCAACTGCATAATGCATTTGTTCTTCTAACTGGGACACAAAACCCCACTATGATTCCAATAATATTTTTCCCTTGAAGACTAAAGGCTTGGTAGTAATTAAGTCATAATTACATAAACTTTACATTTCTAGCTTTGCCGTTCAGTTGTACTTATGTAAAAATAAAGAAAATAAAAAGCAAAGCAATAATTGATGAATGCGGTGATAGGATGTGGAAGTACCAAGAGGGGAAGCAATTGAAGCATTGCTTGTGAGACTGGGGGAGGAGGGAGAAGTGTGTTGCTATAGTACATCTATAAACACATTTTAAAATACTGTAATGCTGAAACAGCAGGCTAACTTGCTTTTTCAACAGTACACCTTTAATGAGATCTGGTCTTCCACTCTGTTTTGCAGACAGCCTGATCTCTTGTAGTTCTTGGGTTTTTCATTGTGGGTTATTCTGTTGGATAGGCTTCTACAGTTCTGAAATTTTTGGGGGGAACTTCTGCAGGTGTTGCAGGAGATTAGAGCGAGGAAGGAAGAAAAATCGTGGTTGGGAAAAAATCCTGGTGAAATATCAAGATCTGCTCTTCTGTGGGTTTTTTACCATTTAAGAACTTCATGTTTAGGTGCCAGTTGTATGCTGTATCAAACAGAAATAGAAAAAAGTCTCAGTCTGCACTTCATTTATGTTCACTTTCACTAGAGGAAAACAAAAGTGTAAAGTCAATTCAGTCCATTCCTGTTTCTCTGAAGTTTCAAGCCCTGTGTAACCCTGAAGTGAAGCCTACCTATTTTTAATTTTTCCCTTAAACAGCATTACATTCTTATAAATAATCCACTTGTATGATAAATACTGTGCATATGGTTTATAAAGGTACGATGATCTTAAGAGAAATCTTTAGTATGCTATGTGGGGTTTTAATCTTTTTGGTTTTTTCTTTCTGCGCCTATTCTTATTCCGCATATAGGGTTTTGAAGCTCTTCAGTTGAAGTATTAAGAAAACATTTTTTTGAAAATTGTCGTGAACCGTGTCTTATCAGTTGAACAAAAGAAAAAAAAAGGACTGAAACTAATTAGCTGATTGTCTTTTATTCCATCTGATGTTCTAACGGTTACATATTATACATATTGATATTTACAATACACAGTCACATTTTGAAGAATAAAAAAACTCTAGCCTTGGTATTTTTTGTTGAACAATGTGCCTGTGATAGCTTATCCATAATGATGACAGTAATAAAATGAAATACTGAACTAGAACTGTTCCCCAAAGTCTTATTTCCTGTCAAATATCCCAGAAAACATAGAATGATGCAAGGTGTCTATCCCAAATTAACTGAAGACGCTGATACTCCCATGCTTGTTTCAGATAAGACAATGCATTGATCAGGTACTCTGAAAGAAGGGAACATGCAAGAAATCATTCATCTCTAGAAGACTGATACCTGTATGCAAAATTGACACTATTTGTTAGGCTTTGCTGGTGGGTAGGAGGTGTAGGAAGTTCTACTTTGTTAGTCATCTACTACATGTGGAAGCTCTACTGTTTTTCTGCTGCACTTCCCGGTAGCTAACATCTTAATATATGGTGGAATTAATAAGATCAGCATCAGCAGATTTTAAAGCTTACTGATTTTTATAAAGGTATATGTCATAAGTGGAAATCATACACATATGAACTCGTGCTTTCTATTACTTGCCTGAGAATGAAAATTCACTGTTAGTGCCTTTAGCATTTATTTTACAGCAGAAGAGCATGTGACAGTGTCATCAATATTAGTCTTTTATCTATGTTTTCTACAACTGGGTCTGTATAATACTTGTTCATGCTGCATATTTATGGCAGTTACAAGGTGTAGTAAAGAAAATATATTATTTAGGATCAGTTCTTTTTACAAGGCGTTTTATTTGGTGGTGAGTGTAGGATTCTGTTGTTAATCATGTTTGTGTGCTATCAATGGAAATAAATTGAAGCCGATCAGAAAATACTGAGAGTGGTAGTTCCATATTGTTCTATGCTTTTGTGTCAGGTAAAGAAATGCTTTCTAACCAGAAATAAATGTCTTTGCCTTCCCAGGAAGACTTCCATATTAAAACAATTTAATTGTAACTCTTAATGAGTGTTGAGATGAATGAATCAAGTAATCTGCACTTCTTAAACTACTGAAAACACCCTATTCAATTTCCATTCTAGTTCAATTCAAACTGATAAAATTACACTTAATAACTATTACATCAGTTTTACAGTAGCGTATTTCAAAAGACTAATGTCAAGAGGTAGTAGGTTTTTTGTTGTTACAAATCTTAAAAAAAAACTAAAAAGGCAAATTAATTATTTGAAGGCATAAGCAGATAGTGGATGTTCTGTTTCTGCTAGTGAACTTAAATGAGAATTTCACAGCATTAAAAGCTGTTGAGTTTTGAAGCAATTGAAAGGAAGAGGGAGAATTATTAGAATCATAAAATGTCCCGAGTTGGAAGGGACCCACAAGGATCATGGAGTCCAGCTCCTGGCCCTGCACAGGACACCTTGAGAATGCCACCATGTGTCTGAGGGTGTCCAAACACTTCCCAAGCTCTGTCAGACTTGGTGCTGTGACCACTTCCCTGGGGGCCTGTTCCAGTGCCCAACCACCCTCTGAGTGGAGAACCTTTTCCTAATATCCAATCTAAATCTCCCCAACACAGGATTGCCCCATCCGAGGCGCAGAGCCTGGCACTTGCCCTTGTTAAACTTCCCAGGGTTGGTGGCTGCCCAGCCCTCGGATTTGCGCAGATCTCTCTGCGGGGCCCCTCTGCTTCCAGAGGTCAGCAGCTCCTCCCAATTTTGTATCCACGGCCAGCTCACTTCCTATTCCTTCAATGTAAGTGCACTAAGTGGGCTATTTTCCCTTCTCTCCCTGCCCTCTTCAGCTCCCACAGTTCAAACTTGTCCTTATAGCTGGATTGCTACACTTAAACAGCACTCTGGTAAAATGAGAATAATCACTCCTGCCTAGATGAAGTCATAAGAACACAGACAAGTTGGACCTACTTAAATTGAGCTATAACTTAATAATTTTTGAAATTTCTGGGTTCCTGTGTTCTTTCAGACAGGTACCACTTAGCAGTGTTTTCAATGTTCAGTGAGAGCAATCTGAAGACATGGTAGAATGGAATGCTTTAATTGTTCTGCACTTCATGTGAGCTTGTGGGTGAAAAATCCTTTCGCCCTGTATTAGTTTCTCTGGCATCCTAACCTTTTCTGTTGACAAGTACCCACTTTAGGTTCTTCAAATAAGGCACATGCTTTGTGGCCTTTCAGTAATGAATGTGACATTTTTAGAAAAAAAGTATTTTGAACATATGGCTGATTTATTGCTCAGTCATTTTCAATTAACTGTTGTGACTTTTTGTTAGCTAAGGCAGTTTGCTTTTTAGCTTGTTCTGTTCTGTAGAGTGATATTCTTTTTACTGCTTAGTAAGGCTAATAGGTTTTAAGACCTTGAGCAACTACTGTAATGAACTGCTTTAGTCTGCCACAAATCGGTTTATGATCCATCCAGAAATGTGTGTAAGGGTGATAACATCAAGTTTGAGCCAAACTAGGTTTTACTTGCAAATCTGTATTTGGTAGATTATTCTTGTATTAAATTACTCTTGTAACACCTGTCTTCTTGTCAACATGACATGATATTACGCTCTTTTTAGTTTCTGGGGTATTTTGTTAAATAAACATTATTTTGTCAAAATGTACAAAACGGGGCTGTATTGAAATCTAGATGTGAGAAAGTGATTATCTCACTCGAAGACAGTGAGAACAATACTGTGTTTGGGGGCTGTGTCTGTATAGGGAGAGTCTGGGAGAGTATTAAGGGTTGTCCTTTCCTGCTTGTAGCGTTCTTATGGTATACTCGTTATTACCTCCTGGCTGTTGACAGAAACCACATGCTGGATTTGGTAGACTTGTGGTCAATCAAGTGTAACTTTTTTACTGTTCTTGAAAGATTTGATCTTAGTAAAGCTCCATTTTTTAGCCAGATGACAATACTTCACATTGACTCCTCCCATGTCAGCAGAGCCACAAATATTTGAAATACTTATAGTCTGCAGGTCTTACTAGTGTTAATGATTTACTTTTGGTTTAAAGAGATAAAGAGCATCTGAAGATATGTAGCATCCACCCCTTCTCTTAAAGAAACAGATCCCAAGTTAATGAAAAATGCATAATACTTTTTTTGAAGACACTGCCTGTATTCTTTCTTAGCAGGGAAGGATTTTTAGAAGAAGGATTTAGTAACCTAGATGTGTTGATACCTACTCTGATTCCATATTTAGCAGGTACATATTTTAGTGTCACAGATTAGGGTTTTTGCTTTCTTTGTTTAGAATCTGCATTGGTATCTGTGAGGAAGCATTTTGTCTTGTGTAAAGCACAAGGTGAATCTCAAGGGAAGTAGAAGAACCAGTACTAGGAGTAAATAGAGGAGAAAGACTGATGGTATCTTTCCCTGCTCATTAATTGAAAAGTGGGTGATAAATAGGCATTTGGCTTTATTTTTTTTAATTAAGAAGTACTAATGTTAGCTTTTGCTTAGGCTGTGTTATGCCTGTGTGTGAATTACTGGGTTTATGACAGTTTTTTTTTTTTTAAAGGGAAGATTTAGGTATTTGTTCTCATCTCTCACAAATCTTTGAATGTTTGAGAGTGATAGCAAGGTACTTTCCATTTTCTAATGGTGAATAGTGTATTTGCCTTAAAAATCCTCAAGGAACTCTAGATAAGGAATTCCCTAACTTGTTTGACTCTCAAATGAGGTTTTGGCATACTGCATTTATAACATGGACTAAAGCAATGTGTTTTGGACAGATTCATAAACTATGGGCAGATGATCATGTGAAGGGGTTTTTACTGTTGCCTCTACCTGCTCTTGCACGATTTGTATTGGGACCATGGTGCACTAAAGTAATTTTTTGGACACCATCCTGTCTGTCAGCATCTAGAAGATGCCATGAATAGGTCACATTTTTTGAACACAGTGGGGGAATTTGAGGCTCCTGAAAACCTCAGGAACTCTGAGAAAGAGAGAACATTTTTAAATTCATTATGATGAATTAAATCATCATGATGGAAGAACCGTAAGCAGGTCAGAGGCAGTTGTTTCAATGCCAGTTATACTCAATTATGTGCCTGGGGAAAGGACTGCAAATATTATCTCTCTCTTCTGATTTATATTGTTTTATTTGATGTAATATTAAATGTTATAATAGGCACATGATACCTACAAATGGACATGCTTGTTACCAGGGCTTTTTCCTCCCCAGGTGTCTCTGTGAGGAAAAGCTGTTGAGCAGTTCTTTGATCTGCGCATGTAATTAGGTAGCCTTTGAATTGTACCTTGTCAATCTAATTGTAAAAGGTAAGTAGTGCAGGCATCAGTTTTGAAGCAGTTAAAAAACTTAAAATTAATTTTCATAGGGCTATGTTTTTTACTATGCCAGGGCTGGCTGTCCCTGTCTGCTGAAATAGGAGAGGGATATTAGAAGGGACCTTGTAAGTGAAGAGTTCTCCCTGGAGTCTCATCTTACCCAGTGTGGTGGGTAGGAGAGAGAACAGAATCCGGTCTTTCTTCCTTGATTATAGGAGACCATCCTTTCTGATTTGAGCAACTATTGCTCAGTATACTTGTATACTCCAGAGAAATCATAAGTATTGTTAGAGTTAAGCAAGTAATGAAAAGGCTGCAACCTGCTGTTCCTGTGGGAATGGAAATACATAGTCTAGTCCTTTTCAGTAACTTCTCACTGTAATCTTTTCATTGGTGTTCTAAGTGGTAAACTTTTCTTCATCCATTGTGCATCTCCACAGCAAATTAAGACCAACATCCTACAGAGAACCTGATGCAGTGATGTATTTTTGTGTTTGGTTCTAAGTGTGATGATTTTCCTGCTTGTAGGTGTGAGATTTTGTGGCATTATATCACTGTATTCTCCTAGTTACACTCCACAGTGTTCTGTCTTGGTTTTTTAGACTTGACAGCATTTTTTTGTAATACGAAGTAGAGGATAAGCAGCTAATAAATTATTTTCTATACAAATGAAACCACAAAATGAGGAGTAATCCACTGGTTAGGCAAACACAGGTAACCTAGAAAGTCTTGAAGAGTAATTTCAGGCTGTATGCAACTTCTTCAAGGGGAGTTAAAGTTCATCTTGTATGTCTGTTGCATTTTATTGTCCCAAAGGAAGATGGCACAGCTCATATTGCTTTTTCCAATAAAGAAAGCTAGCCTGGTAAAATAATTTCATTCCTGGGGCCTCCGATAGGGATTTTAAGTGAATAGCCAATTGCTTTAATATTATTAGTGTTTCGGTGATGGGTTATTGAAACTATTTCAAAACAAAAGTTGCAATTGCTCATCTATCCCTTAAATTCTCAGCCATTTTTGTATTTCTTTTTGCTAAAGTGACTGCTACATGACATAAAAAATTGGTTTACTTAATGTAGCAGGTGTGGGGAATAAAAAAGCAAAGTTTTATTTTTTTAAAAACTTTTTTTATTAGAAAGCTATAAAGACATCTGAAAATTCAGGAAGCACTTCGTGTTGCATTGAAAGAGGGAACACACAATTCACATTTTGCAAAACAGGCATCTGAGCCAAGATGAGCAATACAAAGTTTAAGAAGTATCTGAATTTAGGCACATCTGAAGGGACTATGTATGGATAACATAATGATTAGAAAACTGCTAGCTGCCTTGAAGCGTGGGCAGGAGCGAAGGAATATCTCAGGGCTAAAGAGGATGGTGGCAAATTGAAATGTAGGCATTAAACATGGACACTATAGAACAAGCAAGGGATAATAAAATTTTGCTCTCTTCTGTTGAATTTGGGCAATTACTTCCTGTTGTCGTGTAATACCCTCAGACACATCATGAACTGTAAAGGTGTCAAAGAATCACAGAGTAGCTGAGGCTGGAAGGCGCCTCTGGAAAGCCAAACCCCCCTCTCCAACGGGGCCACACTGAGCGGATTGCCCAAGGACCATGTTCTGATGATGTTTTGAGTATCTCTGTCATGAGACTGCAGCCTCTGGGTGCAGCCTGCTCCAGTTCAGAGCCCTCCTCACCACCACAGTGTTGCCTTAGACCTTCCTTGGTGTCAGTTCATGCCACTTCTGCTTGTCCTTTCAGGGACACCTCCAAGAAGAATCTGGGTTTATTTTCGTCACACCCTCGTGTCAGACACTTAAACACTGAGAAGATCCCTGTCTGGTCACCTGTCTGAAGTCCTTGATACCCTAGTGTAGAGTATTGCAAAGTGGCAGTACCTGCTGCCTCGTGAGACCACCCTGAACACTCGAGCATTCCTGGAGCTGCTGTTGCAACCACCTCAAGCTGAGGGCTTGTGCAGTTGCAATTTGTACTGCCTCTCAGGTTTTTGATTCAAAAACTTTGACTATTTTGATTCTTAGAGAAATTTAAAAAAAAACCCACCTCATTATTATGTTTTGGATCTTCACTAAGTAAAGGTATTTTTAAAAGTGAAAGTTCAAGATATTTGTGTATACGAATACTAAACAAAATCCCCTAACTCCCTTCAGATAACCTTGAAAATTTTTCTGTATCTATACATTACTGAACTGGTTGCTGTACTTCATTTACTTTTCAAATTTGAAGGAAAAGAAAATTTCTGTTCTACAGCTTGAGATGAACCCTGCTAATTTTGCTTGGATTCTGCAAGTGCTTTGGATAACTGAGGAGAATTTAGAGTATTTTTTTTCTCCCTCAGCCTTGAGTGAAGTTCACAGATGTTGCTGGTGCAGTTACAAACAACATTGCTCAGCAGTTCCTAATCTGATCAAACGCAGTACCTATCCTTTTCAGTCTCATGAATGCATTGTTCAGCCTGCAGTTGGTTAATTATCTCGTAAGCAGTTCCTCTCTTAATTCATTGGTAGCCTTCTGCTTATTTTCCATTTGTGTGGATTAATCTTCTGAACTAACAAAATGAAAAGAAGAATATCAGAATCTTACTGATTTGATCCTGATGATCAAAGTGAATGAAACTCCATGACAGCAAACTCTTTGTGCTGGTTTTTCATCTCAGACATGTGAGTTGCTAAAGATTCTAGTCATGAACAAGCCATGTTATTTTTTTGTGAGATTGCCATGGTGATCAGGTGGGTTGTGAAGTACACTGAAGAAATAAATACCTTTTCCCAATTTATGAGCTTAGAAGAAAAGGGGGATTTGGGAACTCCTATTAATCTGTAAGGATTTTTCGCATCTTGCCAGTACCACTCCACTGCTGGTAAAACTGCAAGGGGAGGGCTCGCAGTAGCCCCAGAGTTACTGTGACAGTGTGGAATTGCCTAACTCTTGGTTGCTCCTGTTTGAGCTTATGGAGTGTGGTTAGTTTGCAGCTGCTGGTGGAGCTTGTCCAAGAAACTAGGAAACCTCTGTAGCCTTCTGCCAGTGTCTTGATTTTTATCAGAGGACTTTATAGCAATTGCTGGAGTTGTGGTGTTTCTCAATGACCATTTTTTTTACCAGTTGACCTTCTTGGCCATTTCTCTGAAGTGTACACAAACCAAGTAGCATGAAGGGAACATGAGAAAAATTCTCTACACTCAACTGAATATTTTTTATGATCTCCTCCTATTGCTATAGCAATTGGTCCAAGAACTGTTGGATTATGCTGTTATTGAAATTTGCTTGTAATAACTGACATGGAAGGTATATTGTCAGTTTCTACAAACTACGGTGTACTTAAGGTGATCATTATTAGTGTGGAGTCATACAATGGTCTGTTTATCAATTGTTACTGTTGGTACAGAAAGGAGTAATTCATATTATTCTGACTGCAGCATTGGTTTAATCTGCTTGGATGTCCATTTATTCATGCAATACTCCACTGTTTAATCCCTAAAGTAGAGTTTAAAGGCATATGGAATGGGATCATATGGAAGGGGATTTAATACAGTAAAAATGCTATTTATAGAAGCAATGAATTAGACTTGAGAGACTGTGCTAAAGTTGCTGCAGGGAATAATATTATATTTATCATAAAGTTCATTGTTATTGCTGTGTATAGACAAGCTCAGCACGTGTGGTAGAAACATAAGCCTTTTAACTTTGGTTTGCTTTCTTAAAATGAATGCTGTCCAAGTTAACGAGACCTTAATGTCTTCCCTGTGAAGTTTGTAATTTGACCTGTAGAATTAGTAATTACAGTACTGAAGTCATTGAGGTGATTGATTATTATTATATGCTGGGTGTTAAAGGTATACATCATGCCAGAAAGGCATGATTTGTAGTTATTTTGAAGAAGATAGGTCATTATTTGGATCTCTCAATTTAATTTTTTTTTTCAGTGTAAAGCTGTGTAGAGAAAAATGAGTGCTGAAGAATCTTCTATAAAAACTAATACCTGGATGAAATGCAGCCTTAGTACCAGTTTCCTTGTGTGCTCTGATGCAAACTTATTTGCCTATGAAGTTGTAGTGGCCCAAGGAGATAGGAACTAAGAGACATATCAGTGCAGTGCAGGTTGAGATACAAATGTAACTCAGGATTTTGCTGAAATCTGGATTAATGGAAAACAGTATTGCCAGTATTTAACTGGTGTAGATGATCAAATATATTTTTCCTTTTTCCAAGGCTTACATTTCAAGTTTAAATTTAACTAAGCTGCTAAACAGGCTCCATGATCTATATTTAAGCAATATTTAACAGCTGAGGATGCCAGTCCCAAATACCATTCTTTAAATGGTTGCGTAGCATTTCCCTTTTCACAGGAACACAAACGTAGTTCCAAAACTGAATCTGATAACTTCAAATTACATAATTACAAGCAGAATTTCTGTATTTTATTAGGAAAATGTGCAGTCACAATATTTCTTTTGCTTTCTTCATTTGCTGTAGAGATACTCTTATGTCATCCCTACTGATCATGCTAATAGAGAATGATGCTAAACCTTAAGAGAAATAAGTATTGTGGATGACCACTCAATCACATTTTCTTGGCAGATATGCAAATACAATTATCAGTATTAATCTGCAGTGTTAATCCATGAAGCAGAATTGGTTAGTGCTTTTCAGGGTCCTGAAAGGCAGCATAGCATCACCAAGAAATGAGTTGTGAAGGCTCTCGTGGGAGAATGTGCGAAGTCTCTACTTAGTACAAAACCATATTAAGTGTTTCTTCTCAAGCTGTAGTTTTACTTTTCTTGTGACAGAAGAAAACCCAATTAATGTAAAACATCTTAGAAAGCCCAAGAATCTGTAATAAAAGTGTATATAAGAGGCTGGGGTTTCTGGGGACTTATCCCAATACCAATGTTACTAATGAAACTTCTGCTTCCTTCAGGTAATCCTAAAAATGTCCTACCAAATAAGCAACTGTCAGTCTTCATGTTAAATTACATACATATGTGTTTTAAGTCTGTATCAGTTTGCTGCTCTAAGTTTTGTGGTAAAGAGATTACACCCATGCAATACCTAATGAATTGCAGTACTTCAAATGGGAGTGGTTCCCCCACCCCATATGAAGGACTTGAAACACTTTCCTTGCCTTCCATTTTACAGCTCATTTTCTTTCCCTCTTTTTTCTGTTGTTGGGCTTTTGTTCAATTACAATCCTCCTTTATTTCAGTCTTTTCTGTTGCACTAGAAACAACCAATCGGTTCCTGATTGCATATCTCGCTTCTTTATTAAAACTAGCCAAAGTCTAGTATATCCATGATCATTGCATGAACTGATCTTTTGTTTTAATCTACCTTCTTTTATTTCACCAAGTGAAAGTTCTGAAGAAGTGGTATTTTGCAGGAAAGAAATGCTTGGGTAGCTGAAATGGGCTTCTTGATATGGCCGGAAGCTTATGGACAGACAACACTTTAAGGAATTTACAACTAAAAAAAACGCCACCAAACCCCACAAACAAAAAAAATCCAAACAAAAGCCCTAGATCCTGGTTTAGCATTTGTGGGGTTTTTTAGTTGCTTTGGGATTTTTTTTCAAGACCAATGCCTACAATCCTTAGGCTCATTTTCAGTCTTTTTAAAAAATTAATTTAAAGATCAAGGCATGTACATTTTAAGCAGTCTTTTGTTTACCTTGCAGTGCCAGTTGTATTTATTACTGAAAGGAAGGTGGACACCAGTTCCACAATATAGCTATCATACTGAATTCATCCCTTTCTGTTTGTCTCAGATCTCTGCTCTACATGGAATGAAACCTTCATGAATATCATGGTTGTCAGCTTGAAATCTATAAATTTGAGAACTGAATACTGTAACAGTACTCATATTCTGTGATATATACAGATCTGGAGATAAAAAGTGAGATTTATTGGTTTAGAATAGATGTTGATATATATACAGGAGTTTCTAAGCTTATTTTAAGAAGGTGATGTTTATTCAGCAAAGATACTAAAAGAATAAATTGAAACATCTGGTCTTGCTAGCTCTTCGGATGTCTTTGGGTTTCTTGTGTTGGGTTTTTTTAGTGTACAGGTCTGGAACACTCTATAATTAAGGTTTCCAAAGCTTCCGCTTTAGATCCTACTTTTAAATTGCTTACAACTTTTGCCAAATGCATCTGGGCTATTTTTTTTTCTTCCCTCCACCCTCCCTATACTGGATGACTCCCTCAGCCTGATTATTTTACGGATTTTCATGTGGTTTGGTTCTGACTGTTATTTAATTCAAGCCAAAACAGTTAATTGTTGAGAAAGAAGCCACTTCAGAAGTAAAGAAATCAAAGTTTTCTTTTAAAGTGTTGTTAGAATATCTAATAAGAAATGGAAGAGTCACCTTCTCATGGTTACTCTCAAGATTTCACAAATAATGATAAAAACTTGTTCAGGTTTCATACACTTAAAAAAATATAAAAAATTCCTGTTTGAATGTGCTTATTGTTCTTTGGAATTAAGAAGCTATCAGGACCCAAAAATGAAAAGCCTGAGGACACTAGGAAATCGATTTAACTTAGTAGAGTGACTGAGCTTCAGATACGGGATAATGGTGTGGGAGGGGTAAGAAGAGATGGTATTTGAGGACAAGGTAAAGATCAGTTACTGAGAATTTCTTAATTCCAGAAACTTCCTGGCCATACAGCTGGCTTATTTGTACTGACTTCTTTGTTTATTAGAGGGTATAGTTAATTAGTTGAAGAGTAGAGATAATTTAATTTTTCTTAGATGATTTTCAGGAAATTTGGCTGCACCTTAATATGGTTGGTTTAATTTTTTTTTTAAATATGAATGGATGAGAGTCTCAATATAGGTATTTCATATGGTTAAATGAAGAAAAGATAATTGTCTACTTTTCTGAATGCTATAGGGTTTTTAAGAAAGTAAAATGTTATATTTATTTTCTCAGGATGGTTCATAATGCTTCAGTGTATTTATGTCATCCTACAAGTCTTATATATTGAACTTAACATAGGAATAGTCTATCTCAGGTATTAGAATAACGTTATCCTTTACACTAGGAAGGGAGGGGATAGATAATGACATTGCAGACATATATTCTTGTATATTTTTGTGGGGATGCTGATCAGTTGTTCTGCTTTCTTTTTGCTTGTTCCAGTTCCCTCATCACTGTAACTTAGTGATCTATATTTAGTATCTGTAGGCATTGAATTAAACAGTACAGGGTAATGATATACCCAGATTTAAGTCCATGACATGGCAGATACATTTGCAGCTGTTAAAAAAACGAAGTGTATTTACTGCTTTTTAAAAGAGCTTCTGTCTTTCTCAATCTTTGTTCAAGCTAATCACTGTTGCATTGGAACACAAGCAGTGAATTTTTCTTTTTGTTTACACAACATGTAAAACTACAATGGTGATTGCTGTGCTATGAAAAAAAAATGGTCATGCTGTTAATCCATTAGTGATACGGGACAGACTTAGTCACCTCTGTTAGATACAGAGTTGGAAGACAATCTTGAATTTGTAGTGTGAAATCTTAAAATGTTAACCTAGGCTAGGGTAAGAGGTAGCTTGATCTGTGAATAGTCTTTGCTGACATAAGGCTGGAATTGTCATCTAGCAAGGGAAAACAGTGGCAGGATTCTGTAAAAGGTTTGTTGTCTTTGCTTGGAGTCATTGTTTGAAAGAGCATTAATAATTTGGCAATCTGGAATCCAGCAAAGCTACTCTGGAGTGTCCCCCTGAGCCTGCTGTGATGGTGGCCCAAAGGGAGAGCAGAGGGTTTTTTGGAAAAAAAAAAAAAATACCTCTGCTATCTATCGTCGTCGTGTAAAATCTTCTGGACTGAAAACAGAATATAGTAGGTTTATTGCAAGGGTTTTTGGAAGTAGCATCTAATGTCAAAGAAGAAAGCTAAATAAGTATATGGGGATTTCTTCTTTAAAAAAAGTTGTATGTAAACAAATAAAATAGATTTGTGTAAAAACTTTTAAACTAGAACTGGTTTTTGACCCTTGATTAATAGAGGTGGTAGATATAAAGATTTGTGTTCGGCTGTGGATACCTGGATTTGCAGACAACTTCATCTGGATCAGGAGCAGCTAAAATTGAGCATCTGCTTGTATCCTGAAACATTTAAGTATTGTCTTGTAAATATTTGTGGACACTTATTTCTGTTAGTCTTGATTTTCTATTTAATGACGTTCTGTGAATGCAAAGCTTGTGGTGTACTTCACAGGCTTCTACAACAGTAAGGATAACAACATATCCATACTCAATCACCATAAAATATTATTAGGGTGTTTTACTCTCTAAATACATGCTGGGCCTGCAGTGATAGAGACCATTTCCTAATGGTGAGGCCTCAGCCAAGTTCTTTGTCTTCTTTCTGAGTGGACTGATCACTGAGCTGCAAGAGCTAATGCAAGAGCTACTTTCACAAACCAACAAACTCTATTTTCTGTGTCTGCAAGGTTTATAAGTTTTTATTAGATTTTCTGCCATGATTCAGGATAATGGCTTTTTAGGAGGGCATTTATTTTTCTTCCTTTAAGGAAATCTTAATTTCTTTTCCTACTAGTATTTTTGATGCTACATGAAAGTTTTCATATAGTAGAGCCGTGAAGAACTTTAACTGGAAAATATGTTGGAGAAAGAGAAGGGCAAATAACAAAGGTGAAGACATGAAAAAACTTACAGAAAATTTACATAGATAATACTGAAACACCCTCACCCGAAGAATTTGTTGAATTAACTTGAGTTAATATTCATTTTAATAAATAAATAAATGTCCTTTAAATTACTGCAAGAATAATGTGTAGATTTCAATCAAAACCTGCATAAACTGAGAAAGGGGATATGTTCTATCACATTTTCTCATATTGAAAAATGAAATATTAAAAACTGTAGGGTCTTGGAGCACTTTTCAGTTAGATGAAGTCAACAAGGATATATTACAGTTCAGATGAAATCTGTTGCTGATATTGCTGAGTGCCTTTTTGCCTACACTCTACTGACCTGACAGTCATTGCAACAATCCAAAGCTAGTTATGTTGGCTATTTCATGTATTATGAGATTTTTGGGAGATTTGATTAAAAAGATAAGACATACTCAAAAATTGGCATGTATTTGCGTTTGGATTTTTTTTCCTTCTCTGAATTCAGTAGCAGTTTTTGTCAAGGCTGGTTCTTTTTTAAAAGGTGCTCTACACACCTATATGTATACTGAATGCTCCTCTCCATGTATAGTATGTTCATTATTTGAAAATTGCAGTCAGTCATTTTGTAATTGCAAAAATAAATGGTAAACTGTACAAAATTAATATCAGCAGTACACCTCAACATAAAATACTGTGCTATTTTAAAGAAAAATTAGGCCTGTAGTATTATTATATGACTAATGTATAAAAATAAATACCATATGTCTTGCAAAATATCATCTGTTCTCTTGAAATGAAACTTTGTCATTGCCTTTTGCTTAGTGTACCTATGAATTTAGTTGACTGTAGTCCCTCAGTACAGTCATTGTTCTGGCTATTGATTAAGTTGTTTTAGAGCATAATCCTTTTTTTTTTTTTTCATTCTCTTTGATAGAACAACATGAATGTACTAAAGGCAGATTATTTTTCCTGGGCCTGTAGAAAGCACAGGGTTTATAAAATCTGGCATGCAGAATTTCCAATCATCCATTTCTGTTGTGGGTTATTCAGACGGATTGAGCTGCAAGTTCTTTGGAAGTCTGGCTAGCAGTGGGGGAAGGAACACCTGAGAAAGCAACTCACAATCTCTATTGATCTTTTTCGATCATTCAGCTCACCTGGACCCTAGCTTCTCCTTCTGGAACATGTTTTTTGTGTCCTGACCTCATTTAAACAGGAGAAACTAAGAAAGCACAGGGGTTTTAGAATGGTAATTTCTGTATCTTGATTTGCAGATTTCAGGAGGTTCCCAGTTGACTACTGAGATCTTACCTGAGTGCAAAAAAAGAAGCTAATCAGCCAGCATGACACTGAAGAAAATAGATGAGACTCCAGTTCACTGCAGATAAAAAACCCTTGATTTTCCTTTAGAGATTTTTCAAAACTAATTGTGTGCCATTAGAAAAGCAGTTAAGAGGATGAAATAAAATGAAACTTAAAAGTACTTTTGTAGACTTTGGTTTGTTAATATAGGCATATTATAGTAGGTTGGTTTGATATTGGGCGGCAGTGCCAGCAATTAAAAAAATCCAACCAGCAGAAAGTAGCAAACTTGGGGCAGTTGAATGTGCTTTGTGTTAAATGTGAGTGAATAGTGTTCAGTTCAGAAACTCCCTTGAGACTGTTTAATTTTTATCTGCTCATCCTTGCGCTCTTAAATTTGTTGACTTGGTTTGGGTTTTGTGTGGATTGTTTTCTTGTCATTGCTGATTTGTGCTGTAAATGTGATACAGGCTTTTTTGTTGTTGGTTGGTTGGTTGGTTTTGGTTTTCTTGCTCTGGATACTGCAGTCAAAGCACGTCTGTCATCATGTTGTTCTAGTTTGTCTTGTTCAAAATGCTTCAGAAACATAATAAGGACTGTAGCCTGAGTCTTGAGCAGTCTGACTGAATGACTTTGTCCCATTTTGAACTAGAGCAGAGCAGGCTGCGTGCTTGTCTGCTCCCTTCCAGCCACGTGTCTTCTGTAGTTATGATCTAGTGCACCTCCTTCTTCACAGCTCTGCTGCTCACTTCTGGAAACAAGGTTTTTTTCACAGTCTGGGTGTGGTTATAGGTCTGCCATGGAGACATCCTCAAAGACAAATGCTTCTTTACATTTTCTCTCATATTATGTTTACTTACTACTGTGTATACTATATAGTATGTATATATTTTTATAAACATATGTGTGTGTATAAAAATATACACTATATACATACAAAATGGTGTGTTTCTGGCTACTGACACTTGGTTGATTTATCTGGAGCTTCTTACATCTTTGCATCTACTGCCTGATAGGTTATATGGTGTCAAGAGTTTATTGTATGAAAGCTGATCCTTGCAATTTCATATGAGTGTTTACAAGCTGGTAAATAAATTGGTTAGTGCTTTCCAGTGAATCAAATTATGTATTAAAAAGGTGAGGATTTTTAATTGAGGTAGTATGTTTGATTGTAACTGGTTTACATACTGATGCCAAATAACCCATGAGTGTTAAAAAGTGAGCTGATCTAAGTTACTTGCTGAAAGAGCAGCTCAGTGGAGATATAGCTTTGCTGGAAGCTGAGCCTTTAGCAAATGTTGATTCCTTCCTTCCTTTCAGCGGTAAAAACTCTTATCTGAGTTTTCTACTCTTTTCAGTTCAGGTGAGCTGTTGAAGCTCAGTATTGTGGTTACAGGCATGAGAGTGGATACTTGTTTTACTGCTAGTGAAGGTGTCCTTGGCACATTGACCTCTGGTGTGGTCTGACCGCCAGATCTAGAAAGAATTTCCTGGTTTGCCATGGGGAAAATGTGCATCGCTATTTTACTGAAATGATGGATTGTTATCTGTTGTCTAGGGATGACATGAGATTAGATGGGACAGTATCTCAAAAGGTGCTGTAAGACTACTACTGTTGTACTCCCACTACCCAAAACTTACGTTTATATTTCTCTTTTAAGGTAGCTTTCTGGAGGGAATATTAAGGTTGTATGGCTCCTCTGACCCAGGATTTGGAAGCTGTTTTTCTTTACTGCAGGAAGAAAAAAGTTATACCCCTAGTAGGACATGGGACTGAGACCCTGGGAAGGCAACACAGAGGACTAGAGCTTTGTGTTCTTATTTCCTGTTGTCTTGAGGTGCTATGTGAAAGTTAATTGGTTGGTGTTAATTGAAGGCTTGTCAAGGTTTTGGCTTCATTTGTGTGTGAATTCAATAAACATTAGAGCCTCTAGTGGCACAGCAGTCCTTTGCTCCTCAGTGGTCTCTTGATGATTTATGTGCAGAGTATGTGACACTTGTTGTGTGAAGATGTTTTTGAGGGTGAAAAATTTTTATCACCTCCAAAGCTGATTTGGATTATATCCTGAAGAAAAACTGAAGCAGTCTTGGAGGTTTTTGTTTGGTTGGTTTTTATGTGTGTGCGTGGTTTTGTTGTTGTTTTGTTGTTGTTGTGGTTTTTTTTGTTTTGTTTTCCTTCTGTTGTCGAAGTTCTTTGAGTAAGGACAGCACGGTAATGTACTTTGGTAGGGAGTGGATGCTGGGATCCTTACTGTACTGAGGATAGGGAATTCTGTAGTTGTATGCCTGCGAATTGAATGGAACACAATACCAGTGGCTGGTGCTTTGTATTGTGGTGGCTTTGGTTTGTACACTTCTTTTAAGTAGTTTACATAGTCTTACTATAAAGCATGATATATTTACTATAATTGTTTCAGTACTAGACAGATTTGACTTCTCATGGCAGTAGACTCGTAAAAAATATTCTTGATTCCTTTAAATATGGTATAAATATTACTGGTGAAAGTCTTGATTTTTCGAGTAGCACAGATCTCCCATCACAACACTTATTTTTAACTAATTAGATAGAAATGAAAATAAGTCAGGCTCTACATAGTAAAAGCATGTTTTCCTCGCCAAATTCAAGCTGGCACATTCAGTGTCCAAACAGTTTACATAAACAAAACAGGATAAATTTAAATTGGGCAAAGAACTGCTAAAAGGACACCAACTAAATGAGCCCTGGGTTTTTGTATGAACTACATTTGCTTACTGGGCACTTGACAGTGCCTCTGTTACAAATAAACTAAGTGTTTAGTATGCTTAAACCTCAAGTCACCTATATTCTTGAACTCTACAAGTTTTAATGTTTTTCCACTTCAATTGGATACTTCAGATGGGATTAAATAGTATTTCTTCTTTTTACTAAACATTCATTTCAGTATTTTCCTCAAGTAGACACTAGTTTTCAAGCAGCTTTGAGGAGAGCTTGCTTGTGTACTGTGCCTTGGGAGGGGATTTCCCTTTTCTCATGCGAAAGAAGAGGATGCAAACTATTTTTGATGGCATGCTGCATTTAAAAACTGTGGAGATGAGAAATCTTTTACTTCTGCTTTTGGAATCAAGTGTTGCAAGATCTCATTGATTCAGGTTTTTGGTGCAAATGTATTTGTCTTCCTAATAATGGCATTTGACATTACAGTTTTTAACTATTAATAAAACTATACACTGAACATAAATTAACATAATCTTACTTAGAGAAAGTCCATCAACACTTGCATCACGCTTAAAAGAGTTGCTTTTGTTTGCAGTGTGAATATCTGTGCATATTTCATTAACCTTTATCTTGCTTGATGTGTTAATATGTGCTGAGGAGAGTTTCAAAATGCCTGAAGTTAACTGCATTCCGTGTTCTATTTCTGGTGTTTCTTAGCTGCTACTGCTGCTTAGAGGCTGAACTAGAAGTAAGATCATTGCATTTCACTGCCACTGGAGTTAAGGGTACAGAATTATTAAAGTTCTCAGTTGGCCAAGTTCGCAGCTTGCCAAGAAACAAGTTTCTAATAGTTGGAAAATGTGCTGATGGATTCCTCCCCCCTTCCCCCCAATTAATTGAACTTCAAGAGCTAGAATATATTCCTTAAATGAATTGAGAGCTTGTTATTGGAGCAGATTCAAGTACTATATGGAGAAGTTCTTCTGAGAGAAGAAAAAAAAAAAGAAGACTTGCTTTTACATAAGTAGAAGAAAAGGGCTGATACCTCCTCCTCACACCCCCAAACAAGATCAGAATGGTATTAGATTTTGCCTGTTTTTACTTGCAAATTAATAAAAATGGCAGTATAATTTGTGTTCACATCTTATGGCAATAATGACAGACCTTCTATTTTGAGAAATTGACTCTTTTAGTGCTGGAGACAGTTGACATTTTCTTTACAGTTGTTTCATAAAAGTGAATATTGTTCTCCAATATGCTGGGCAAAGCGTGATCCACATATCTGTTTTTCCCCTCGTGTGGGTGACGGTCCTTTGTTAATTCATGAGCTGCTGTCTCTACAGGTTTGTAAAGCGTATAATTTCTTCAGTCCAAAGAGTTGCTTTATTTTACAAGTGTTTTCTATGTAGAGCTTTCTGAAAGCGGTGGTCTGTATCGGTCTTCCGGTCCACTGGTATATGAGAAATCTGGTTTTCTTGGTGCTTTTTCTGCACTGCAAAAATGTCATTTATTACTGTAATAGCATAGCCTTTTATAGAAGATCTTCCAACCATGCAGGAAGATCTCCATCAGACCATTTCTTCATTTTTGTAGAGTTTACCTTGTGAACTTAGACTAAAAATAGGAAGTAAATTACCTTTTTCTTGCTTGGGAATATAGGATCTGTTTAAAAGTGCTAAGAGAGTAAGTTATGATTTCAGTAAAGCTTTTGGCTTATGTAGAAAGTAGAAAGAGTAGAAGAGATAATCCATTTAATTCACAATTACTTTTAATAAAGACAAGAAAGGTGGTCATTTAGTTGAACTAAGAAGTTAAATTTGCTGGAAGAAGGACTTTGTCCCCTGTCATAAGAAGTAGATGCATGCATATGTACATTTCTCTGTGTGTGTATATCTATAATTTGCAGAGAATAAAATATTTGACCTTGTATGTCTGTGTAGCGAGGGTATTTGCGAGGAATTTTGGGCATCAGTTTGCATGACAACCAGTTAAAAATTTGCCAGTCTTATCTCTGGTAAAATTGGCCAAACCCTCATTTTGTTGAGCTGAGTGAAGTGTAATCATTTGAAAAACCCAAAAGAACAAAAAACTTCCCCTAAATAGCCTACTGTGCTGAGGGCAGTGAGGAGTTGGGGAATTTTAAATGAGAGGACAAAGCAAATGAAAGAAAAGCATGATAAAACTGGGCCATTGTCTGTACTAAAAGACCCATAGTGGAAAGACATGTTGTGTTACAACTTTTTCTTTTTGATTTTCTTGAAGAAGACTAAGGTGTTGCACACTCCCACCCTAATGACAGCAGTGAGTCTTTTTGCTCCCTCATTTTTTTTTCCTCCTGTGAATTAGCATTTTAGACTGTTTTATTCTCCTTCTTCTGAAGTTAAGTGTTAGTTTTCATGCAGAAAAAGTAGTTTAAAGTTCTGACATTTTACTAAATAAGAAAAGTGTTACTCTTTTTTTTCTGTATTCTGGTTTTCTGGAAAACATCCCCAAACAACAACAACAATACACCTCGCCATAAACACTCCCCCCTCTCCCCCCCATATTCATAGAGTGACAATAAGAAATTTATGTCCATTTTACATTACAGGCAGCTAACTAGATTTATTCTTTTAAAACAATAATAAAGCAGGTAGAGAATATAGCCTTTTTTTTACCTTTATTCAGTATTAACAAAGGAGAAGAGAAGGTGGCTTCTAAAGTTGGGTACTTAATGCAAATTCGTTCTCTTGCATAAGCTACAGAGCAATAGAACATAACACTGTCATTAAAACTGACTCATAGCATTCAACGAAGGTGTGTTTCAAGCTTTAAAAGTGTTAAGAGAATTACTGCAGTCTAGTAAATACCTTACAGTGGGAAAAAGTACTTGAGCTGCATTTTGTTGCAAAATGTTGTGCAAATTATTTTGAAAGTATTTTGTTTTTTAAAAATGTCGGACCATGCAAGCAGAGGAATAGTGTTATTCTAAACTATAAAGTCTTTTGATCAGTTGAAAAATGGATGCAAATAGACTGTGAAATTCATTTAACATCCATTCATCAAAGATTAATATTTGAAATTTCAGCCCAGGAGGGAGACTAAAGAGTCTCTATTTGGTTGTCTTTTAGCTCTCTTCATTGCAGCTGTGGGGGGATGACTGCTATATATTAGAAAAATCTCTCCAGCAGTAGGTGTTCAGCTCTGTAAATTGGTGTTTTGGTGGGTTGTGTTTGGTTGGACTTTTTGACATATTAGTGGAGGGGAACATAAAATGCATATCTAGCACCACAAAAAGGCCTAAATGTTAAACTTGCATTTAAATTGGTTTAGTATGTAGCGCCAGCAGCAAAGAAAGTGGTATAATCCAAAGGAGATTACAAGAATTACTTCTTTTTGTCTGAGCAAATAGCATATCATCCATTCTATCTGGATTCCAAAGGAAGGTGGAGATTATTCTTCTGAAGTTGGAAAGGCACAAAGAGAACACCAGTGGAAAGAAATAATGTGGTGTGGTTAAAACTGTGATCTTGCACGTTGTCTCCCTGCCTGCTGAGCAGTGGCTGCTTTGGTTGGACGTGCTGGGTTAGGCCTGGGGTCAGCATGCTGCTGCTCTGTGATTGCTGCCTGTGGTGGGTGAGGAAATGTCTCGATATGCATCCATCTGGTTCCTTGATGACCAATATTTAAGCCTGTCAATAAATGTATATGGTTCTGTACACCTTATTTGCAAGCAAAAGACAGCTGTTTCATCTTTGATTTGGAGTCTTTCACCTCAGCATCTCCCAGCAGCCTTTGTCAGTAGGTATCAGTGAACTTTCAGAAGCTCTATTTAACCCTCTGAGACATTGTGTGCCCTATATTGTTGCCAGCCCTTACTTCCTTAGTAGTTTTTACTTTCCTTTTGCAGGAAATAAATGATAGTATTTTTCTGGGTGTAGACTTCTGCATTCGTATCTCCCAAGTTACTTGTAGTTCTCTGAACATTAGAAGCCTGTTTGTACAAGAAGTAACTAGATATATAAGAAACAAGAAAGTTGGTTATGCAAATATTGACTTTTGGATGCTGCAAGTCTGTATTTTTTTATGAACTAATATAAATATCAAATATCATTACCAACTCATTGCTCATGCCTGAAGCATCTTGTCCTTAGAATTTTGCTTTCTTCTTTCATTTCAGAACTTCTCCGTATGCCAGCCTTTTACTGTCTTCTCCTGTGACTCCCTCCCTGGAGTATTTTCCCTTCTCTTCCTCCCTCACCCACCTTTCTTGCCCTTTGCCAGGAGCATGGCCTTCCCTCTGTTTTCCCTTCTCCTCCTCCCACCCTCCACACTCCATAATTAAACTTGGAAGACTCAAAGGATAGAAAAACACATGAAGGATGAAAATCAGGATTATGAGGTTTTTTTATTACCTTTCTTCTGGTAGGTCTGCCAACATTATTTACTGTTTAGATGCATCTCCTTTTTCCAGGGCCTGTTTTTCAGGTCCTCTTTTGGGTCACTTACATATCCAGACATGCTTTTGCTGTCATGGGAATCTCTCATGCAAGAAGCTGTTAGCGTAGCAGGAGACGCTCTGCTTGGCTTGCCTTTCTCTGTGTGAAAAAGACCATGTATCTGCCATTTTCTATTTATGTTTAAATATTTTTCCATTGATACCTAAACTTCTAATCTGGATGATTCTTCTCTTTAGATTATAGTGACTAAGCTGTAAATAATATTCTTTTTCCTTTTTTTTTTTTTTTTTTGGAGGTAGCTCATGCCTTCAGTCTACTCCTCAATTTACTTTAGAGACATTTTTGTCAGATTAATACCGTGGACAAAAATACTAGTTAAGCCAAGTTCATTGGATTTGAATGTTTTACCAATATATTGATGGTCGATGAAAGTATAGAGCAAGTACAGACTGCATTTGTATTAAGAAAGTTAGTCTGAATGTTTGTACTTTTAATTATGAGGATAGCTTTTGTGTTATGTGAGATTTATTTATAAAAATAAAAAATTTATTTTCCTTTTTTTTCTTTTAACTATGAAATGGAAACCACTAGGCTGAAATCAGAAGAGGAGCTATTCATTTATTTTTTAAATTGATTATGGAAGCTGGCATTGAAATAACATTGTTTATTATTTAAAAAAATAAAAGTATTACCACATCCTGTTTCCAGAAATTAATCAAATTGCCTCCTAGTTTTTTTGATGTTTTTTCCTGAGTTTTCTGGTAAGACTTTCACTTACCTTAAGACTCATATTTTACCACAGCATTCTGTTCATGCCAAGAACCATTACCATAGCATGGTTTCAGACATTAAATCTTAGTTATTTTATAACACCACGAGAGGCCTTCAACATAGCAAAGTTTCCTCATCAAAGAGCTCAACATCTAATTAAAGACAAGACCTGAGAATGCAACTAACAGTTGAAAGAAGCAGGAGAGGAAAAGAGAACATCATCATGATTATGTCTTTACAATTAGGAATCTGTGGGGGGTTGACCTTGGCTGTCCATTGTCACCGAAGTCACTCTTGTTTACTCACCTCCTCAGACCATCACAAAGGGGTTGGGTTGGAAGAGACCTCAGCAATCGTCTTCTTCCAACCCCCTCTCCCCGGCGTCTTTTCAATGCTCAACAACCCCAGCTCTCAGCTTGTCTGTAGGAAACGTGCTCCAGCCCTCTGGCCATCTTTGTGTGTGGCCTCCTCCATATCTGCTCTAATATGTTCATGTTTCTCTCGTGCTGAGGACCCCAGACCTGGACACAGCACCACAGCTGGGGTCTCATGAGGGCAGACTGGAGTGGCAGAATCCCCTGCCTCGACCTGCTGGCTGGGCTGCTTTTGCTGCATCCCAGTGTGCCTGAGTGCACACTGTTGGCTCATATCCAGCTTTTCATCCACAGGAACCCCCAAGTCCTTCTCTGCAGGGCTGCTCTCAGTGACGACTTCTAACAGTCCTGTATTCATGTCTGGGTTTGCCCTGACCCGGGTTCAGCACCTTGCGCATGGACTTGTTGAATTTCATGAGGTTCTCATGGGCCCACTCCTCAAGTGTTTCCAGGTCCCTCTGGATACCGTCTTGTCCTTCTGTTGTGTCAGCTGGACCACTCAGCTTCATGTCATCTGTAAACTTGCTGAGGTGCCCTCAATCTCACTGTCTATGTCATTGATCAAGGTATTAAAGTGCACTGGACTCCAGACAGAGCCCTGAGGAACACCACTTGTCACCAGCTTCCAGCTGGAACATAGAGGCATTGACCACAACTCTCTGGCTGCATCCAGCCAGCCAATTCCTTATCTGTGTCCTCAGCTGGACAGAGGAGAGATAGTATAATGAGTATTTGTTTTTCTTCTGCTTTTGGATGAGATCACCAAATTAAATTTGTGCTTTTGTTTCTCCACTTTTTTTTTTCTCTACTGGAAAATTGCTTGCACATATTGCGAATTGAGTTGATCACCTTAATGTATCTTCCAAAACTGTTTGCCGTAATTTAGCAAACTGAAGTTTCCCTACCTGAAGGTGTTCTAGGTGGCTCAGCATGAGGACATCTGTCATCACAGCACAAGTCAACACTCTGTTGCTGTACTTTCTCTGCAGTGGATTTGCACTGAACATAAACTTTATTTCAGAGTTTTCAGTTTACTGCTCAGAATGCTCCCTTAAACTGTCTTTGGTACATGATACATTGCTGCTGCTTTTTCTGTGGTGAGGCATTCCAGAACACTTTAAGCTTTTATCCTCTGCTTCAAGGAAGCTTATGTTAATAAGTTGTTACATTAGTATCAGTTAGCAATTAACAAATAATGTTAATTTATTGTTGTTGTAACCAATTGTTAGTTGGTTGGGGTTTTTTTTCTCTCCTTTATCTGGAATCTTTTTTATTGAACTTCATCTTATTGTGATGGTCATAAACTCTTAATGCAGTCTGAGCCACTTTGGAGATTAGTCTTCTTGACTTGGGTTTTACTTAATTGATTTATTCACCTCTGAAAGTTTAATGGTTTTTTTTCAACTAGAAAGCATGGCAAAACTCACCTTGAATTTAAACATGGTTAGTGTTCAGTTACTCTGATAATAGACATCTTTAAAAAGCCCCAACTACGAAGTGTAAAATAAGCACATTGATACACTTTTAGTACTAATCATACTTGGTTAAATTCCTAGCTGGTAAGATTGGGGCAAGTGCCTTGTAATAGAGTTTCACACATTGAAATAGTAGCAATATTTTCAGATTCAGATGAAACTTTATATGGAGAGATGTTTCTATAGGTTTTAATTTCTTTGTGTTTTTTTAACCAATCCACTTGGAGATTGATGGAATTAGAGAGTCTTTTTCTAATTAAAAAATAAGTCAAACCTAAACAAAATTATTACAAAATCCTCCAGCACTTCCCCTACAAAACCCCACTGTACACCATTTGTCCACCATGTCTTTTAATCACTTGTGATGACTTTAGTGACAGAGGACCCTCTGATAAATCTTTGAGTTGTTTCTTTAAATGTGCTCCTGCGCATATGTTTGCATACTAATATGAATTTATTCTTGAAATGATCTGTCTTTGGATATTAGGCCCATTAGTTGTTGAGTGCCTTCTTTTTGTCCTTTTTTTTAAACTTTTGATGGCATTCTTTTCAGGGTTAACTTTGTACAAGATGGATCCGTATTACTTAAAATGTTTCTAATTATTTGCTTGGAAAATGCATGAAGAAGCAATAATAAATAATTTTGTAGTGGAATTAGAATGTTGTTCTGTTCATTTGTATGGTATTTTATTATTAATTTAGTACTAAGTTTTGGGGGCTCTCCCCTCATACTTCTGTTTGTTCTTTGTATTTGGTATACCCTTTTCAAGGAAAAAGGGATTTGTTGGGGTTTTTTTGTGGGGTTTTTCTGCTATTTGGTTCAGGTAGGAACCAGTCATGTGTATTTAATTGCATGCTTGAAGATTACTGGAAGAGTAGTCATTGCAGTTGTTTTGATCTGCATTAGAATGCCCACAGAATTTAGTTTCAGCATTCGTTTGCTATTTATAAATACTTTTTATTCACCTTTACTTTTCTGTACTCTTATGAGAAAGATCCATCTCAGTCAAATTCAGTGCAGAGAGGAACATCTGACTTTTAGAATGTGAATGGGAGTTATTTTTAGAACAATGAAGACAAAACTGGGTTGGAAGGAGGGGGAAACTTTGTCAGATTAGAAGAATTTCAGTCTCACTAAATCACCAGTATGCTTTGTGTGTGCATGTATGAAGGATTCAGTGGCTGATCCAGTTAGGAATGCATCAGAGGACTTCTGCTGAAGTGGCCAGGTCTTCTGCATCTGTTGTTTTGTCTGCTGCCAGCACGACAGTGCAGCACTGCAGGGCTCGGTCGGGGGCTGCTGCATTGTGGAGAGGAACCTCGCGGTGCCAGTGGATGCCAGGGACCCGGAGCGTGATGGACACACTCGGGAGGCCCATTCTTTCCACAGCTACCCTGCTGAGCAGAGACTTCAGAGCAGACCTTCAGCTGACTGGCTGCTTCTAACATGTCTCCTTCAAGAGAATATATTGTACTTTTCTTGGACAGGAACACCCTCTGCCCTTGTGCCTTTATTTTTTCCTTCTTATTCCTAAGTATATATCTTTAAACATTGGAATTGAGCCACAGAGTGAGTCCTGATGTGTAACTGAAAATAGCAGCTTTTTTTTGCGTACTTCTAAAGATGAAAAAATGTCTGTAATATTATTTTGTAATATTATATTGAGGACTTAAAGTCCATGGCAGATTGTCAAAAATAATATGGGACTAAATCATAGGCAACATGACAAATGAATATAGGATATTACTGGAGACTGGTGTTCTGAGAAGAGAGAAGGAAAGATGAAAATCAAGAACCAACTTCCAAGGAGACCACTACAAATACTGTGTCAGATAAAGAAATATTAGCTTCTTCCATAACAAGCTATTCTGTTTCTATTATCTAAAAAAAAATAAATTCCCCCTCTTTGCCTAAGAATATATCACTAAGCCAAAGTGTGCTTTTACTTCAGCTACAAATGTTGGGCACTTGTATTGGATAGAAATGAAAGTGTAAAGTGTCAGGCGCCTTGGGCCAGAAGAAACGGGAAAGGCTTTGGATTTCACAGGTTGATGTTGCGTGTGTTATCCTCTGCACACTGATGATTTTTCTTCAGAGCTGCCACAGGTACAGTGGAGCCCACCCAGCATGCGCAAAGACTGGCATCAACTGCGTAAGAAGCTGTCACACCCACAATAGACTTACTTGTTAAGGCTCTTACTGGAGAGCAAGACTAAAATGGAAGCAAAATTGTCTTTCCTGTCCTCCTGTTATGACTCATGGGAGCTGCTTTTGTGCTCAGTGCTTTCATAATCAGTCTGCTTATTTGTCAGTATGGTCTTAGAAGCATCCTGCTAAGCACCCACTCTTTTTGAGTCGGCCACAGCTGTTAGGAAGATCGTGAATCCTGCATTAACTCAGAGAAGTGAATTTAGTTCATATATACAGGATGAGCTGAATTTATTTTTGAAGCTGTACTTGGATACAAAAGGAAGAGCACTCATAGAAGAAGATAAAACAAACCAAATCATTATTGCTGCCCTGGCCTTCAAGCTCAGTTTTCCTTTAGGTATTTAACCAAACAGGTATCTTTAATAGTTGGGAACTGATTCACCCTTTTTCTAGTTGTTCGCTTGCTGCAGGATTGGAACTTTGTTCAGGTTCTTCCCCCATTCACTCCTTGCCCTGTGGCCATGGAGATCTGCTGCCTTTAGGCTACTTATGTAATGATGCTTTCTGTTGATGTATAATCATTCAGATGCATTTGCAGATTTCAGTATATCAACAGCTATTAAAAAAACCAAAACCAAAAAAACCCAAGCAAGTTCTCCCAAAACCAGCAATGGTGAAGTCAGGGTCCAGTTTTGGTAGTAGCAACATCAAGAAAAGCTTTCTGGAGCTGAATTTTAAAATCTGTGAGCCTGTGCCAGGAACCTTGGTGTTTTGCTTTTACGTAATTTGTTCAAGTTTGACGGTTTTCTAAATTTTGTATTTATTTTCACCAGCTGTTCTTTTCATTCCTAATTTTTTCTTACGAGCAGAGGAGGATAGATTGAAGCTTAGAGTATGCAAAATGGCTTGCTATAATTGTTAAGTTCTTGTTGCTTTTTTATCTCTTCAGCTTTTTCTTTTTTCAACTTCCTCGTTGTGGATTTCTTCATATTGTGAAATCTTGATGGCTCTTTCTCCAGAATCTTGTCTCATTTAGAAGGTCTACTGTGCCTCCATAAAATGGAAAAATAAAGTGGTAGCTTTTTTTCCAAATTATGGAATGAGATTGGTACAATGTCACTAGCAGTATGGTTGTATTATTTTTCTCTCCATTCCTTAAGTCAGAATGTTACTGCTAGCTTCTTCCTTACAGCTTTTCATATACTGAAATTTTTTCTTCCTGATCAGCGTTCCCCATAATAATCCTGACACATTCCTCTGTACCAATAAATCCAGAAAAAAACTCACCTATTTTCTTTACTGTGTCACTTGTATTTATTGTTATAACACTGAATTGGGTGCTTGTAACTCTAACTGGGGTTTTCCTAGAAAACCTCAATGAATAGAGCTACATGTATATGGGGGAGGAAGAGTAAAGGTGCTGAATGATGCATCATTGCTAACAGAAGTGGTTAATGCTTCTTTCATCCATGTACCTTGTTTGACAGAAGACATGCCAGGGTGTGGATTAATGCATAACCATCAAAGACAGATGGTATGGTATAAGTTCTTTACATTTGTGTACGGACCTGCTGGTTTGTTACTGCACAGAGGAAATTGTAGACCAGCCTCTAGAAATTCCTAGTTGTGTCCTCTTGGTAAGTAAACATAATAAATAAACGAACAGATTAAGTTTACTTCTTGTTTTAGAAGAGCAAGAGGAGTGTATCTGCTGGCAAGAAGCTTGTTTAAAAGCTCACGGATGGCTTTGAAGTCAATTAGAAGTTTGTAACTAAGTTCAGCAGGATGCAGATTGTGTTCTTTGTCTTGATAAATGAAATTAACTGAATAGTTGATTTGCAAGATGTAGGTATACAAATTCAACTGTATTTCTAGAACAGTTTTACTTCTCTACATTTTGTGAAGGCAAACATCTACCTCATGTGTTTCATAATTCTCATTAAGTGTCTCTAATAAAATCTAACTATGTAGAAAAGTGCTTCCCCTCTCCACACAGGTATTGATGACTGAAATAAAGAATAGCATTTCTACTTAAAATTGAGGCTTTGGATTGAGTGGTTAAGTCTGATGCTTGTGGGTGATGCACTAGAATCCTTAATGGTCCTGAAGGGAAAAGGAGTTGTGAAAAAACTAGGGTTTTTCCCCACTGCTTTAATTACAATTCAAACGGTCAGGTACCACAATGCTGTAGTATTCTGTATGCTCATTTCAAAAACGTTTGTATGTTTTCTGGAATTTACATAGAAGCATTACATGCTATTACAAAACAGCTACTTCTGTATTAAAGTCTCACACTGTTATACTTCTGGATTAAATAAAACTAATTTTTTCACTTTTCTGAGTTGGCTCTGTGTTTTGTAGAACATCATGGTAATGTTGAGAACATCTCAGAGATCCGTTGGTTTAATTCATAAATTGTTGATGTGCTGTGAATCTGGCTGCCTTTGAAAGGGATATTAGGAGAATGGCCTCCCTACTGAGAGCCTTTGAGAGGTAAATGATCGCCTTATTTCTACTTCTGCCAGGTTTATTCTAGCCAGCAACCAACTTAGGAAAACAGACCAGTGTGGCACTCAATGCAAAGAATGAAATTGTGGCAGCTATTCGTTTTTCGTTGCTATTAACTAAGGTTTTCCTTGCTATTTCCAGTGTTCAGCTTAAAAGAATCCAGCCTGTCCTCACTAAGTTACAGAATAAAGTAATTCTTGCTATGGATAACTTTCTTGAAATTACTTTTTTGTTTAAAACTTCTAGGTGTTTTTCCTTGGTTTTGTTATTACAGTTACTCACTCTGATATTCATAAGACTCTGTGTCATTCATGGAGTTTTGAGTTCATGTTACCAGATTCCCTGCAAGAATAAGTGATTTTCAGAACAATCTTAACGAGGCCAGTGCCTTTCAAAAAGCAGAAGAATCCCAGATAGTGGGTACTGCTACTGAACAATATTTTTAGCAGCTTGATTTTAATCTTTCAGCAGCTTTTGAAGGCAAAGGTCTCAAACAAGCATATAAATTTTGTCTAGAGATTAAATGAGTCTAGCTAGTCTGATTTCATTAATATTTGAATTATGGCCCAGTTTGAGGCAAAAGAGTTGGGGCAAAAAGTGTTTGGGTATGAATCCATACTACTGCTGTGTGCCACTAGTCACCTTTCACTAGCTTTCCTTTTCACTTCAAGATTAAGTTCAAATAAAGTGCCCTCAGCAGAATTGGGCACAAGGCTGCCTGGAGCTGGTGTGAAAGAGGTGGGTCACTCGAGTGCAGTGTTCTTTTGGGAGTCCCCCTGTATGCATCCGTGTTGCCTGTGATGTCAGTCAGTGATGACACACTTTGGGGAGAGTTAGGGAAGCTGGTTTGTGTGTCACTAATGGTGAGTGAACATCACTGACTTGACAGGGTTTTATCTTTAAGGAATTACATGCAAATGCTAGGTGCCATGAATCCAGGGGTAGCGGGGGATCAGCTTTCTTTGGCTCTTCTAATGAAGTAAAAGGGAAGATGGTCTGTGATCAGTGGGGAGAAGATGTATAGTATTGAATTTCATAGAATCATAGAATTTTAAGAGTTAGAAGGGACATTAAAGATCATCTCCCAACCCCCCCTGTTATCTGCTGGAGCACCTCCCACTAGACAGGATGCTCAAGGCCTTACCAACCTGGCCTTTAACACTGCTGGGATTGGGAATCCACAACCTCCCTAGTTGAGGAATTTGAGAAAGGAAGATTAGCTGCTTGCAAGTCTAACCTTTATTCCCAATAAAAAGCTAGAATTCATACTGAAGAAACTTGCAGAACTGAAAATAAAAAATAAAAAGAGTGGATCACAAGGCCTGTATAGCTTTAAGTAGTTTATGAGAAATTTAGGAATTATGAATGAGGGACAAAGGAAACTGCATCTTAATTTCTTCTTGAGTTTTTGGTGCATTATCTCATAAGTTTCTTCACTGTTTCATCATATATCTAGGAAGTATTGTGTACACTGTAAGGCAGAATGAGAGTGTACAGTGATAACATTAGCAGATTAAGTAATCAATTTATCACAGACTAATTTCTGGAAGGAGTTGTCAGTGAATACTGTTGGGAACTGAAGCAACAGATTTGGTGATGTTACTAAATAGTGCTAATAGAAAACCATATATGTTTTCTGGCTTTTCCTTTCTTTCTGGCAAGTAATTTTGCTGTTCTGAACTTGGCTGACCAGTTTTGTTGTGTCTTGCATACGTTATGGTGGCCTTAATGGCTGTTTCAAGGTCTCTGTAGCAGTATTTCTGTCACTCAGCTGCAGCATGGGGACAGTCAGCTGCGCCCTGTGCCTGGCACCAGCCTGTTTCAGTAGAAAGCTGAAGCAGCTCAGTGCAGGCTCTGTTCTCATGTTGATGGGTGCAACTGAGCAGATGCTCCTGTTTTTCCAGGACCTCGGGTTTTTTTAGTTCGTTACTGTAACCAGAAAGTCTGGACAAACAGCAAAAAGGCTTTTGTGAGAAGAAGATGCCAAATGAAATAGGAGGAGAACATATGGAAGGGAAAGGAAAGAGTATTTTGTACAATTCACAAGTGAAGAAAAAATTGATTAATTAAAACAGTAAATTAAACCACTGAAATAATTCATAAAGGATTGGGCAGCTTTTTTAAAAAAACAAAAGCAAACCAGAAAACCCTAACTATCCCTTTAATTTGGAACTCACTGCTTTATTTTCAGATTACTGTGGTTGGTTAACTCTGGAGTTGCTTCTGAAGTAACAACCCCTCCCCACATGTTCTGCCTGTGTCTTGCTGAAGCAAATGTCATTGTGATTCCTCTCCACCCTTGGGTTGTCCTGTTGCTGTGTGTGACCTGGCCAACACTGGGCTTTTGGCCAGCACCCCTGGCTTATAGTGAGATCCCGTTTGTGTGAGCTGAACCCAGCATTATTGGGTCACACTCACCCATTACACATAACTTAATTAATGTATTCACTTCCATCCTGCCGTCTTGTTCTTCGTGAGTAGTTCTGTCTTTGAATCACTGAATTGTAAAGATGATACATTTCCAATCCATGGTGAAACATTTTAGGGTTTTCCTTTCCTCATTTTTGAATGTGGGATATATGCCTTTAGTATTAAGGGAGCAAATGCAGTCTGAATTAGTAAACCAAACTTTGATGGGTTTTGTTTATCAAACTTCTGATAGGATAGCGGAGAAGTGGTAAGCCTAAAACAAGCCAAAAAACTTTGTTCTTTACCCTGTGTATAGTTGCTTAATTTGACAAATTGCTTCAGTGTTTGGGGAGCATGGAAAAAACCCCTTGAAATAATTTTTTATCTGTTTATCACATTTCTTAAATAAGCTGATAATGGAAATAATTTTAAAATCTCATTCCTAGTCAGTCTAGCAAACTAATTTCCTTTAATTTTTTTTTTTTTTATAATCACAGAAAATAGTTGTAGAAAGCTGTTTTATCCTGTAGAGTGTTCTTTCTGCCATATCCTTTTTATCATTGCAGTGGACAAATAAGAAATTAACTAAAAAAAATTTGTTTTTATACCTAGCTGTCAACATACACCAAGCAGACCATAAATAATTATAATCTCATTTTTGCTTACTGAGGTAGTTCCTGACAACATTTTTGTTTGCCTGTGTTCTGTAGGAAATTACTTTATGCCAGTTAGTCATAACTGTAATAGACATCCTGTGTATGGGATTACAAGGCCAGCTGCTGTGTCAGATGTATGGTATCAATAGGTTCCGTCCATTTTACCTGCTGCTAAGACTCTCTTGATCATAAAATGTAGAAGTAAATTAATTGTCTGTTAAAATTGTTAGACTATATTGGTGTGATGTCTATATACCATTGCTTTCTCTTACTGAAATAAATCAAATTACTAATTATGTTATTTTCTATTCTTTCCCCAGGAGGCTATTGATTGCCTAGAAATTAAAGGAGGGTGTGAGAAGTCTGATTGATCAAGGTGGAAATTGTTTTTCCAAGAGCCTTTTCACAACTGCCTTTTGCAAAATCTTCAGACGGTCCCATTTGTGCCATGTTTTGTGGCTCTCACCGTAAGAGGAATTTGTCTTGATGAAGATTCCTAACATTGGTAATGTGATGAATAAATTTGAGATCCTTGGGGTTGTAGGTGAAGGTAAGTTGTATCTTAAAAAAAGATTAATTAGAATTTTATATAGATCTGACTTAGTCTCTAAGTTACCAACTGCAGAATTTTTCTTGTATGTGTTTATTGTCTATAGCTTCTCCTAATTTCCTTGTCAGATGAATGGAAAAGTTCGGAAGCTGAAAGGAAGGGAAGAGAAATAGAACAGTTTTGTTGGGGCTTGGGGTTTTTTTGTGGGGCTTTTTTTTTTTCCATTTAAAACTTTAATATATTGATTTCTCATTAGTGGTACTAGGGAGATGCAAGTTACCAAACTTACCTGCAAGCATATTTTTTTAAAATTAATTTCAGTGTTTTAAAATCCATTTACTTTTGAGCAATTTTTATGAAATTGTTTCAGTGTATAGAGATTTAGTACCTGTATAGGCAAGTTCTGGATAATAATACTGGGAACAATGTTACTTCTATAGTAAGAGGAGGTTGCTGAACACTGTTTTATCTTGACACTTATAGTTTTTTTCTGCTTTGAGATGGCTTATCTCTCATCATCTTTGTTTCAGGAGCCTATGGCGTTGTACTTAAATGCAGACACAAGGTAAGGGAATTACTTTTAAGTCAGAGGGAAATGTTGGTTTATGAGTGAAGCAGTGACTTTTGATGAGAGCTAGTATGTTAATATGTATGAGACGTGGCGTCTGGGGTGGACTTTTTCTTGCAATGAATTACTTAATACAATCTTAATTAATCTTAAGCAAACTTAATAGCACGTTTCAGGGGAAATGGCTATATCTAGTACCAAATCTCAATTTTTTGTGTTTAATATTTGTCTGAAATATTACTGATGTTTTATTAATTTCAACTTGGAGCGTTTTTAAAAAAAAGAGACCAAAAAAAATTATTTTGGAACACAGTTTATGCTCAAGCAGTCTTAATTAGAATGCTAAACTATTTGCCAAATACTGCTGTAGAAGCACTAAGCTGTCTTGGAAGGGGTAGGGGAGAGCAAGGGCAGTCCATGAGTGATTTTGACACCTGTAGGAGGATAATCAAATGGCAGTAAGAAAGCAGTGCCTTTTTTGATTGTTGATTTTAATTTGGAAAAGAAGGAAGTTAAAAAGGAAAGAAAAAACACTGTTCGATACAAAAAAATGAAGTCTGGCAACTTCTCTGTGCTATTTTAACTAGTGTGTAAGTTGGATGTATGTGAACTTGCTGCTCATTAACATGGAACTGACACAAACTACTTTGCTGTCTTTGGAGCTGCAGTGTAGTCATTTAACAAAATAACTTCTCTGAAGCAAAATATTTCAGAATCACTGAATTGTAGTGATCCAAGAATATATAAAAGTCTTTCTATGTAGTTCATACCTTTTTTCTAGAAAAAGTTAGGACTGTGCAGAGGGTTTATGTTCCTGTTGTGGCTTTTAGCAGGTACACAGAAGGGCTTTTGCACACACTGTATGGTTCTGCCTGGTGTGTCTTACACTGTTGTGCTGACTTAAAAAAGGAAATAAAACTTGGAACTTAAGATCCCATCTCAAGCTGAAGCCTTGTTGGTCTTGGGGATGTATAACAGTCAATAGAGTGACGTAGGTAAATTGGGTCTTTTTAGATAGTTATGGTAGGAAAATTCAGGGCAAGTAGTTTGAGAACACCTGGGTGGTGATGATGCAGTTTGTAGTAGGCATCTCTATTCTTTGTGGAAAGTAACCTCACCCAGACTCAAGAAGTTTCTTGGATTTCCTGCATTGCTGAGTGAAATTTACGCTGTGCACGTCTGTTCACGCTCATGCAGAAGAGTTCAGAACTATAAGTATGGTATATTGGCAGGGTAATCTGTTGTCCAGGCTCCTATGAGAATACCTGGCAGCACACCAGATGACTAGAAAGGAAAGGCTTTCCTTTAGCAAAGTGTTCCAACAGCCTGTGTAAGACTGCTGCCTTCCTTGTGAGCATCTGAATTTTTTGGTAGTTGCACTGTTTTTTTCTACAGATTAATCTTAATGGAACAGCTGTGCTAAAGGTTTAAAACAAAGTGGTATTTCTTTAAGCTTCTAGCAAGTGGGTTTACTAAGACCTGGGGTTTCCAGGTTTTGGAGATCTAAAGAAAAGGTGAGGTGTGTTGCTGTTTTCATCTAACTCATTTATGATTCTCACTTAAAACAAGCTGCACTGAGCCTCTGAGAGCAGATGAGTTTAGGAACTATCTATTTTACAAAAAAAAAGAGTAACTGTCTGAAAGTTAAATGTTGTCGTTTCCTACTTGTATAGGAATACAAAGATTAGATACACTTTCATAAAGTCTTTAAAGACTTATCTGGAAGTGCAAGGATGTATGGTTTGGGGTTTGTTGTTTGTATGTTTGGGTTTTATTTGGGTTTTTTTGTAGGCTGTTTTTTTTTTTTTTTACTGTTTGGCTGCTGGCTAATTTTGAATGTAGAAGTATTTATATTAATGTTTATAAATAGTGGTAATATGCCAGGATCAAATTCCCAGCTATTTTAAGTCAATATATCTCCGCTGTATTGTTGAGAGGGTAAATTTTGTGTGAAATGAGGAGCCAGCCCCTGATTGCAACAATTTTCTAACATATAATCCACTAGTGCTTCAGTAAATATGTAGCTTTTTACCTCAGTGCATTTCACTGGCATGTGTATATAGATTTAAGTAGGAAGCATAAGGGACAAATGCCTTGTCGTTATTATATGTGTTTTTCCTTTGCTAAAGGAACATTACCAGAAAAGCTAAAGTAGCTCCTCTAGAATGACTGTATTTACATTATTATACAGCCTATTTTTATCCCAAATCCTTCATTGCTAATTGTGGTTTGTGCATAAAGATTACTTGTTTATCTGAAGGGTTTTTTTCTGATGCTAAACTAATACAAATAATGTTGAAAAAAAAGCAGACATGATGTTCTGGAAAGCTTTTTCCTATTTTTTTATTTAGTTAGAGGATGTTTCCTAAGGCAATACACTGAAATGCATTGTGTTTGAAAATACTGGAAATACATTTGATAGTTACAAACTATTAAAAAAGGCTGTCTTGGCTTATTTGGATTTTGGCTCTTTTCTGAAGAGAAAAGCCATTTGAACAGTTCAGTAGTGTCAGAGATCATGGCTGAGGAGAAGAATCTTTGCTAATGTTTAAGACTTGTCAAATGTTTGCCCTTTAAATAAAACCAGTATCCCTTTTACCGTACAAAGTGGTCTTCCTGCTTCATGCAGAGTTAGTGGGTAATAATAGGATAGGAGGATGCTGTGGTAAAGGCATAGGTCTCCAAAGATGGGCACATGGAGAAAGAAGCCTAAAGAAAAAAAATTAAGCCAAAAAGCCAGTGTGAAAAGGAAATGTTACACTGTGAGATAATAGACTGTGTTTATTAGGAGGAACACTGACAATTGCAGCTTCAAGTAGAATTTGTAGAAATGAGGTGAATACATCCTTAAATGCCTGAGATAAGTGGAGACTCTGTCTAGGTGGAGAAGATGATGATGCTGAACAGGGGTTGTTCCTTAGGATTAGGCAGAGCTCACCACACAGCCAGGCTGGAGAGGAAGATGGGTTCATGCGAGCAGGCAGTCAAACCACGAGAAGCATTTGGACAACGCTCTCAGGCAAATGCTCTGATATTCTTGGAGTGTCCTGTGCAGGGCCAGGAGCTGGACTTCGGTGATTCTTGAGAGTCCCTTCCAACTCAGGACATTCTATGATTCTATGCCTTTATACATATATTTGTATGTATAAATTGATGGTGGTTTTTTAGGTTAGCCAGGTATGCAGGAAGGTGTGTGGTGATGCAGTTTCTCTAAAAGCGTAGTTGAAATGGGTGAAATCTCCTGGACTTCTCCTTGTCTTGCAGTGTGCTGTGTACTACCAAAGGCCTTGAGCCTGAGGGTATACAGTTTAATGATTCAGAAGTTTGGTGTCAGTCATTCTTATATGTCCAACATCTGCTGCCTAATGAGATGTTTTGTTTGTCTTTTATTTTAGAAATGTGTCTGGTTTTGGTGGTTCTTAATAATACGAGGCATTTTAGACCTTTTTCTTTGAGATGAACACCAGTCAATTCCCATATTAAAAACAAACAGAAAAATGTTAGTTAGAATTATTTGGCACTTCAGTGCCTTAAAGATTAATAAAGAATAACCTCTGGAATAGGTTTAATACTTCCAGGCCATGTGTTCTTAGCCTAATATTTAATTTTGTCTTGTTTGAGCCTTTTGTAATACTCTTGCATTGTGTTCTGGTAAGTCGTCTGCCTACATGAAAGAAATGTTTACTGACCCCTTAAGGAAAGGTACATTTTACTCATTAGAAAATATAGTGAATGTGCATATGTAGGAGAATCATTGCATTTCTTTTGAGTATCTCAGCCTTTTTTATGTCTTCTACTACTAGAACCCCTACAGACCAGCCAGGGTCATGGTTTTCTTAGTTTTCCCTTTGAAACCAATAATTTATTTTTTTTTTTCCTACAGGTAACCCACTTCTTCACACCTCACACTATTGGTTTGTGTTTGAGCAGAGTCAGGAATTCCCCTTTTACCGATGCTGGCCAACTTGAGAAAATTTTCCCACGGCCATCGCTGTGCTTTGAGGAAGTAATTCTTGTAGAACAACCAGAACAACCTCATAGACTCTGTCCTTCAGGGCTGTCTCTAAGCAGCTCCTAGAACAAGGTGAAATCTGAAAGGTGAAATTCTTCTGAAAATCCAGGGCTGTATTTCTAGTGTCCCTCTCTCCTAATTATGTCAGAATCTTAAATTCCACTGTCATGGTGGAGATGCTGGTCTGTTGTGATACCCATAAGAAAGGGATGCAGGCTCTGTAAATTGTAATTTACAGTGCTGCTTCTTTAGTGAGTATTAAGTTCACTGTAATAAAGTAAAAATGGAACAGGTGATCTTACATCCCTTTAGATGCTTGGAATCTTCAGTCGTGCAGCATCAAAATGGCCTCTGATCAGAGGGCAGCATACTGTGCAGACCAGTCTGTAAGAGGGGTTTTTTTACTATTTTCATTATTCAACCTATTGCAGGATTCTTTTAAAAGAAAACTCCTAATCAATTATATTGTCAAACAGAAAGATGTTGTCAGGAGAACTTCTTGTTACATCCCTAGATAAAGGCAAGGTCACACAGATTATGTAGCTTCAGATGCTGAGTGGGAGCTGCTTGCAGGCTCCTCTGGTACAATGACCTGGCTGAGTTTGTCCTGCAGTCCAGACAGCTGAGCCTGGGCCTCAGGTGAACTCTGATGTGCATCACTAATTCCTCCATGTACAGTGGTCTTCTGTCAGGGTGCATACACATTGCCTCTGAGGTTATCATCAACCTTCACATTCCTGTTCAGTGTTCAGTGTCAAGCAATTTCATTGTTCAGTGTCAAGCAATTGCCTTCTCCATTTTCCAGAAATCTGATTGTCTCCATCATGCTGTATTACCCTTGCAGCAAATGTTGGAGTGCTCTAAGTCCTCTGTGAAAGCTGGACTTTATTGTAAGGCTTCCCTTAGAAAGGCTTTATTTATTTTGCTCTCTTCATAAGGTGCTTTGAAGCAGATGTTCCCCCTAATGTAACCTGTGTTGTTCTGTCTTCTAATTGTTTTGCAAAAACTTTTGACTTTTGTCTTAGCTGTTTGAAAGCAAATGTACATGCATTCAAGCACCCCTCTCCTCTGTGAGGATCTCCTCACCTTCTGAGGATATTTAACAGAAGATGAGCTGTGTCTGTTGAGGGAGAGCTCTGGTCACGCAAGTTATTCCACTACATTTTCTGTAACCCTAAAGAGAGGTTCCATCATCTAGGAAGACAGGTAGTTCAGATAATGCGTATTTCTAGAACTGTGCACTGATTCCTAGTTCCTTCTGGTCTTTTCTCAGAAATTTTACGTACATGCACCAGGAACCTGGTTATGCTGCTTTCATAGAGCAAATGAGAACTTCATACTCATAGAAAATTTGGGTTTTCTCTAATATTGTCATAAAAGCAGAGTTATGAATTTCCCTGGTGGATGTTAGAATCCCTTTTCCAACTCCTGTGTTTGCTGATGTTATTAACACCTTTGCACTTTAAATCTGCTAACCATATTTATGTTGTTGAGTTCCCCTTTAGTGTTAAAATTAAAAGGTAAGTGTACTTGTTTGTAAAAGTTGCAGGTTTTTTCAGTGTGTTGTATTTTTTCATTTGCTTTCTTTAGATTTGGCTCTCAAGGTTCCTTAGCTCCCCAGCATGTGTTGAGTACTTGGACTGAAGAATACAGTCATTGCAGTTTAGCTTTTATGGTATAATCTTTTGTACTGAAATGGGTACAGCTCTTTTTTGTTTTACTTTGGATGTGACTGATTTGACAGTAGTTCCTGTTTGGTTGATTGAGAAATTAAATTATGAGTGAATGAAAAATCTGAGTTCTCAAAATGAGACCAGATTGTTGCCCGTGTTTTTTCCCCTCGTCCTCAATTTTTTTGCTGTTTTTTTTTGTATGTAATTAAAAGCAGTATGCTAATTTTCTCAAATCAAATTTGGTTTGGCAAGATTTTTGGTTTTAATTGTTTCCACGGTAAAATCTCTGTGCAGCCTACTGTTTTCCTTCAGTAATGGCAGCTTACCTATGGAAGATTATTCCATTAATGCTGTTGTTCCTTGGGCTAAAGCATCATAGCAGTGGTGATTTTTTGGGCCAAAACTTGTGTGAAACACATACAATGAATATGAGACTTTTTGGACCTTCCGGATAAATAGAGTTTAGCAGTAGTAAATGTTTGCAGTAGTCAAAGTTGAGATCTATCCTAAGTATTATGTGAGGAAAATAGAGCTATTAGGCAAGTGGTAGTGCTGAAAGTCATAGTAACTCTTTAATAAGTGCTTGCTTCAACTTCACTATGAGCAGTGAATAACCTTTTGAATTCCTTACAGAATTCTGGTGTGCAATGTTAGATTTAGAGTATTTGTTTTGTGGGTTTCCAAACTCTACTTCCATGGCATTCCCTTGAGTGCAGCAGTGAGAGGCAAGCTTGATTAGTGCTGATTCACTTCAGGTACTGCTTTCTATACATATAAGAGACATACAATGAACATCTGTAACTGCTTCCTATGCAGGGTAGATGTGAATGTGGTATTGATAGTTTATAAAGCTTTCATTTTTCATTGATGCATTGTGACAGTTGTCTTTTCCTGAACCTGAACTTCTTCTATAGTCCTCTCAGGCCCCTCTGGCAGGGGGAAACAGACAATCAGATAGCATTATATTAATGTGTTTGAAATATGATTTATGGCAATAAAGTGCTGATTTACATTCAAGTAAGTGGAAGATTCATATATGTACTGTTAGTGCTCCAAAGATCATATAGTTGTGCAGAATGGAGCATAGAAGCTGAACTTGCTGAGTTCCCGCAGCTTGAGCAGACCACTACTAATTCAGTGTCCCTTCTCACCCCCAAGGTGGGCTATAATATTCTCCATATCACAGTATTGCTGTCTTTTGTTCTTTTCTTTGAAATCTTATTCCCAAGTCTCTCTCGTTCTTCAATTATTTTTAAAGAGATTTTTCATAATACATTTCTTAATAAAAACCATTAAAGCACTAATTTTGAGGAATCTATCAGGTTCTAAAATGACTTACCCACACTACTGGAAAAAAAAAATCAGATCTCTGTTTGGTGTTGTCCTAATTTCCTCAAAGTCTGAGTCCTGGGATTAACTAAGTAAACATTTGGGTTTATGTTAAGGCTATGTAGGATTAGGGGATGAAATAAGGTAGTCCCAGATCTTTTTTTCATTTCTTTTATTGTTTTCTGTCTGTTACTTCTGTTATACGTTCTAAGATATGCTCTGTTTCAAGGTTTTATTCAATTTGATCTTATATAAACCCTTGCTATCTTTATCAGTCACAATGATTTCTTTAAGAGGGCCTGACTGGGGTTCAACAAAGTGGGCATGAATGCATCTTTAAATGCATTAAATTACCAGAGGGAATGGTAAGGGAGGTTTAGGTTGGATATTAGGAAGATGTTCTTCACCCAGAGGCTGGCTGGGCACTGGAACAGGCTCCCCCGGGAGGTGGTCATGGCACCAAGCTTGGCAGAATTCCAGAGGTATTTGGACAATGCTCTTAGGAACATGGTGTGATTCCTGGTGTGTCTTGAGCATGGCCAGGAGTTGGACTCAAGGATCTTTGTGGGTCCTTTCCAGCCAAGGATATTCTGATTTTATGAAAGTAATAACATCAGTCACTTTGTAGCCATGCCAATGGAATGATGCTGCTTTGATGTCTGCAGTTGTGCTGTGTTGCTTCCCTTTGAGTCTTTTCTGACAATCCAGACTGGTGTTTGTTCCTTTCCCTTACCTCCTCCTTTGTGCTTGCCATGTTATGAGCCCCGCTCAGATATGGATGGTATTCAGTACTAAAAATTCTCATTCCGTCCCTCCTTTGCTCCCAACAGCTGATATTTAGAAATGGAAGGTGCAGGGCAAAGATAAGAGCCAGAGCTTTCAGAGTGGAGAAATTGACTTGCTGTGGATGGGGGTACTAAGAATTTTTTTTTTTTCAGATATGTTCAGTTTAAAGCAGTACAGTGTGAGGGTGTTTGCTGTCAGTACCACAAATTAGGACAGCTTAAGTTGGCTTGTCCATTATAACATTTCATGCAGTACAAAGCTGGGGTGCAGAGACACCTGATGCTGCAGAAGATCTTCAAAACAAGAAGGGTGAGGGAGACAATCAGGGGATCACCCTTGTACTTCAGTAATGCAGGTAGCTGAAAGAAGCATAGAAGCCTGAGTTAAAAATAACAAGAGTGATTCATCTTGCTTTGGAAGGATATGTAAAATGTATTACTGATGGTTTTCAATTTAAATTAAGTCAAAGATAAGCAATTTGTTGCAGTCACAGTATCTCAGAACAGTATTTCTTTTAGTCAGTTTCTACCAGTTGGTCACACTAATGGCTCTGGATAAACCAGACATCTTTTGCCCTTTTTCATTTGTTTCTTAAAGAAACTGTATGTATTTTTGATAGTATTTTACATAATCTTCTATATGAATCCTTGCTGTGGGTACTGGTGTTGTTAAGTGAAAGGTTACTGCTTATGCCGCCAGTAAGAGCTTTGCTTGGAATATTGCCAGTAAATAAACAAGCCCCCTAGTAGTTGCTGCAAAATCCATCTGCAAAGGGATTATATATCATTACACTTGTAATAATACAGGAATCATATTCAGACCTGCAGCAGTGTGTTCTGTGGCTGCCCTTAATGGCTCTTAATTGCAAACAACTTGTAGAGCTGTATCTCATTTTAAGGTCCTTGTAAGTGAAATCTTATTTTTGAGTGTGGATGTGATGAGCACCCAAAGCAAGACTATCCATACAAATTATTTTTTCTTGCAAAAAGTTGAAAATGTTATGCTGAAATTTGAAGTTTAGGAACATGACTACAGTATTTCTTAGAAGCAGTAGCAGAAGAAATTGAAATAGCTGAGATTTAGAGACCTGATGTAGGATCTTGGGTCATTAGGAAAGTAGCGGTGCAAGCGAGGGTATTTATAGTTAATGCAAATTAATATATGGGAGAGGGAACAGCATATGGCTAATTATAGGACTACATCTGTAGTAGTATGAACTTGGTTGGATATTGGATTACAATCTGGTCTTGTCATCAAATTGCAAATTACTGTGTAGCATAATTGATGCAAACAAAATGGTATTTCTAAATTTTAGGCTAATTGTTTTCCTGTGAGGGATTCTTGTGAAGTTTTTAAACTTTTCTAGGACACATGAGCAGCTCTAAGAGCACTAGGTTAATCATTGATTTCTGGACACTGTGTATTTAAACAAAGGCCTCTAAGAGCACAAGTCAGTGTTTCAGAAGATCATTCATGTAGATTATTAAATGTACCATGGTAAAAATGGGTCTGGATCATCTGTCTGGCTTTCAAAATTATTTGTAGCAACCAAGTTGATCTAAAATTTAAATACACTAAAGTGACTAGAATATTCCATTCATATTACCTTTTTTTCTTTTTTTTTTTTTTTTTTCTTTTTTGTGTGTGTGTGAATTTAAGGTCCTTTTTTTCTTAAACTCCGGAGTCCTGGAAAATGAGCATTTGACAGTGTAGGTTGACAATATTGACAATTGACAATAACAGTGAAAACTTTTCTATAATTTCATTTTTTTCTGAAAACTATAGACTCTTCTTGGCACTGTGTTTTTTCATTAGTAAGGATTACAGTGTGTTTTTAAATAGTAAGTTGTCCCTCTGAATATCCTGGTTAAAGCAATTTATATTTCCTTGATTACTCACTTCTGTGTAATTCCTAACTCATGAAATACTCTCCTAAAATATAAAAAACTTTCTATTTTTTTAAATAAAAATTCTTGGAATTTGTAACTTCTTTTGAAGTATAATGGTGTTTACTTCTCATTTAAAGCCTGGATAACAATTAATGGGGAAAAAGGACAGTAATTTCCTTTTTTACCATTAGAGCTGTTAAAATTCGTACAAATTTGTAAATTCTTGTGCAAAGGGCCTAATAATTGCACTTAAAATGTGCAGTTTGATTACAGCTAAAAGCCTAAGTAAAGGACTAGCCAAACCTGACATCAGAGTGTGATCAAGAAATTTTGGATGCAGTGGGAAGGCAGGCTGAGCTCCTGAATAGAGGCCACTTTTGCTAAGACTGGTTTGTGCCCTTTTTTCAACCAATAGCAGTTGTTAAATGTTTGCACAGGAGTGGGGGCATTCTTCATGTATCTACGCCTTACACACGTTTTACAATTCTGAAACTCTTCAAAACACATACTTCTTTTTGCTGTGTGTAGCTGCACCTGCACGTGGACAAAAAAGCTTGATGAATCTGCTGCTTGCTTTTTTTCAAGAATAGTCCACTTGCATGCTAACTTCTCCTTTTCTAAAGTATATCTATTTAGGCTGCTTCTGATTTAAGATAAAAACTAAAACATCATCTGGATTTATAAAGTACTCAAATTTTTACTATCCCCAATTCATTTTTGTTTGAATTGCTAAATTAGATCAATCTTTGTGCAGGTTCCTTTTAAGCCCTAACACCATAGAACATAATGGCTTTACTTTGCCCATTATGAAAATCACAGACTTTATGCAGTTTTATTTTCACTTTTTCAGATGTGTAGCAAAGTGAGGATTTGTTTCTGAACAGAACAGGTAACTCTTCTTTGGAAACAGATACCAGCATTGTACTCCAGTTTTATAGTTGCTTACACCTTAAAAACTTTGATAAGGCGTCTTCTGTTTCTTCCTCCATGTGAAGGCTAATTTCTGTACAGTACTGGGTGTAGAAAGATTGGTATAATGAAGTTCAGTGTCAGTCTTGCATAAAGGGAGGGTGCATATTTGCAGGTCTTGAAGTGAAATGATTGTACTCATGGATGCCCATTTCTTCATGGTTTCATTCACTTGTACCCTCGTCCCCACACTCTTAGAAGTATAAAGGGACGTGTGTGTGCTCATGAGAGGTGTCTGATTTGGGCAGTATCTCCAGTGTGCAGGATGGAGGACGAGGGTAAGGAGCTTTCATGTCCCCACTTCATCTCTGAAGTTCCTCTGGGTGGTGATGAAAAACTAGTTCTTACATCTTCTGTGTATATATTATATTTAGATGTTGTCTGTTGTTATGGGATGGTCCTAGCTTCAATCTTGCTTTCTTCAACTTCCATGGTTGCTTTTCCTTGTTTGGAGTTTCCTGAGTTTGTGTTTGAAAAGTATGTTCATAATCTGTTTCCTTGATGGGCTAACAGAAGGTAGGCTCATGTATGGCCATATATTGTGGCCATCCTCCCGTTGGGGGTGCATGGTCTGCTTGTGAACCAGCTGTGCTGCAGCCTTCTGGGCTTGGCGTAATGTTCTACTCAATTTTACTTTTGAAGCACCATCCCATGAACTATATTCTTGATTATCAACACTGTTTTTTCTTGAAACCTTGTGCAGCTTCTTCTCATGCTCATGCATGCTTGTGTGTGCACTCTCAGTGCTTCCCCCGATATCCTATTCATACTTACCCTGATCTGTTACACACTTCTGCAGCAGAAACAAGATGCCTATGTTCTCTGAAAGGGTGGTTGTTCTATTTTCAGTTTTTGCCATAGAAGTGTGCTGCCTTATTAAACAGCTCTCCTAATCTTTCAGTCCAGAAAGAATCCTTGTAACACTGAGAACTCCTTCCCAAATGCATATTATTAAACATATTTTTCATACAGTTCTAAGAACAGAAGATTAGCACAGATTCCAGTGTACTGAAAATTATTTGCAAAACAGTTTTCTTAGACTTAACTTTGGCTGAACAGGATTATCATCATTATTGATTTTCCTTTGGGTTATAGATGGGCTTTAAAAAAATGTGGTTTTGAGGTATGATAGAGGTAGGTGATATTTGTAAGTGTGATAATGCACTAAGATGTGGAAAGGTGAAATTCTGTAGGACCTAAAAAACTTGACTGGTTACACCTACCTCTTCTTTTGACAGTATGCATCTTGACCAGGAGGCAAGCTATCTTCTTGAAATCAATTAACATTTCCAACAGAGATAGAGTAATGCCATGTTTATGCACAGAAATATGTTGCAGGCAATGCCATCTGCGGAGCAGAGCTGACTAGCTGCTGCTTCTACAGGATAAAGTTTTCTGTGACTGTTAGTGTGAAAAACTCATCCAAGTGGTGCCTACCATTTTTTCCCCCTCAAACCATCAGCCAGTGCAGAATGGTGTTAAGAAACTTACACAAGGTAGTATCTGATGGACTTGCACCCTGGGCTCTGAACCTGTTCTAATTTTGTAATTCCTTCCTGCTTCCACTGCTATAAATGTTGTAGTGCTAAGGAACTATTTGGAGAGCAAAAGAGAATCAGTAAGAACTTCCCCAGTGACTTTTAGAAAGGCTAAACATAGGCCAAACAAGATCCATCCCATGGGCTCTAGCAAGTTTAAAAATAATAGAAAGTGAGGGAGTGGCAGTGCCCCCTTCATCCATATTCCTGAGATAAAATAAAAGAGAATGCAGAGTGGATGTTTAGATGATGTCAGGATCAGAGAAGCAAATCAGGGTGATCATCCTGTCTGTAGAATTTCTTGGTTTCTATTCAGTAGGGTTCTCAATGAAATGGATAGTGTTTAATTTATATTGCTGAAGATGAGCTTCTGTTCCTTTACCAGCATCCTTCCAATTACACATGTGCACATGTACAGAGCTGTGCACAAGTGTGTATGCGCACACACACACACACACACACACACACACACACAGACACAGTATTTGTTTAATTAATGAGTTTCAGCATAGTGATCTCTTCTGGTCAGTTCAGAAAATGCTACTAGCCCATTCCTCCTGTTGCTTCTACAAAGATTTTTATACGTACTAGTTAGCACACTGTTACACTGTTCATTTTTATGGACATAAGGAGAACTGAACACTTGTGTCTCAGTACAAAATATGAATGGCAATAAATCAGTTGTTTTATCTAAGTATTTAGCAGGCATGTACAAGGCTTTAATGAAAATATGAATAAAAATTTCACAGCCGAAGTCTTGTGATTTTGTTTTCTCAGCTTTCACTTGTCTCTGCATCTGAAGATCGTGTTTCAGGAACTTTCTGAAAATTCATCTTTATTGCTAAAGTGTCTTGTGTCTTTTCCTAAATATGTTTGTGTGAAGGAAGACAATCTTTTACCAGTTCTGAGCTATTAAAAGAAAAATTAAAATGAAAGGTCTTTTTAGTTTTACAGCTCTGTATCTACAGTAAACAATAAGACTCAGAATTTTTCAATGGAAGAACATGCCCTTCCTGAACAGATCTGGCTAGGAATCAAATTGTGAGGGCATAGTTTATTCTTCCAAAGAACAAATATGTGTATAGACAAAAGTAAAGGAAAAATTAGGTACAGGGATCTCTTATCTGTGGATTTGCTTGAGGTTTTTCTCTTGATTTTTAGACTGGGATAGGTTAACAATTAACATTCTTCAAGGCTACCTTTTTATTTTTTGAAGAGATGGTGATAATTGACTATTCAAACAGTACTGCCTGAATGAAACCTGTGTTATGAGACTAGTTCTTTTTTTTTTTCCTTGAAGATTTCAACTGCATTTAGAGTAGCCAATTTACTTATTTGCTAACTTTTTTATTTATTACTACATATCCAGAGCTAGTGCTATATAATTTTATACTGCAATGTTGTGGAGTTTTTTTAAAAAATGAAAGCACGCCCAGAATCATGTTATGATGAAACCAAGTNATTTTATACTGCAATGTTGTGGAGTTTTTTTAAAAAATGAAAGCACGCCCAGAATCATGTTAGGATGAAACCATAGCACAGATTTAGCACATTCAAGCACAAATGCTAGTCAACAAACTGCTGTTAGAAGTATTGTTTACTCACTGTACCACCAGAAGGCTTGCTACTATATCAGTTTACAAAGGACAGAAGGCACCCTTCCTCTGAGGAAGCTTTGTTTTCCATATCTGTATCTAGTTTAGACCAAATACTGCAATGAATCTCTAAGCTTACTTGTACAGGTTTAGCTTTTGGATTTTTGTAGTTACCTTAAATCAAATCTGAAATAGGAATCCTGTTATTAAACATTAATGAGAAATTTTGCTAAGTATAAGGTTCAAAACCTTTTCCTCCACAAAGAATCATAAAGCTTTTCCAATTGTTACTTTTTCTTTCACCTCTGTTTAAATGTTACTTTTTCTTTCACCTCTGAATCTTTATAGTGCCTTGGAACTGAGAGAAATATGGCTCTAGGAGGTCAATATATGACATACATTCTAAATCCATAATTTTCTTATGAAAACCTCTCATGTTAAATATTTGAGCTCTTGCTGAAGGATCTCATCTGAAGCATTCTTCTGGAAGCTTAACATAAGGAGAAAATCTACTGCTAATGGGGCCTTATTTGCAAGTTATTTAAAGTTTTATTGATCTCAGGTGGTACTTTTAATTATACCAGAGAAAGGAAATGCAAAGCTCATGGCAGGGATATTTATAGCTTCATGAAGATCCTCACCAGTGAACATATACTTTATTCTCTAATATGCAGGTGAAAGAAGAAGGATGAGCTTCAGAAATTCTGGTCTTGCTGCTAGCTATGCCAGATTGCTTTGTGGGATGTGAGAATTGACGCTGCAGTTACGTTGGCAATGGAGATGTTCTTACTTCAGTAGCACAGTTTGGAATACTTTATTTGTGTTTCTAGCATGTTAATTACAAATACAATCCAATGGGATGTGATGATCTTAATGTAGCAGTGCAACTCAAAGAATAATGATCCAGAGAAAGTAATATCCCTGAGGTTACCAGTCTTGATAAGATTTGGAAATGTACCTTAAAAACATGTGCATGCATATAAGTTTGTGCATGCAAAAATAAAACATACAGACAGAAGGGCTGCAAAGTTAAGTAACTTGGGTGGAATTAATCTCACCCACTGTTTCAGTGCTTAGGTCTTGCATAACCAATCTCCCTCGTTTATATAAGTTGAGAGAGTCCAAAATCCAAAAAGCTACTCTTACCATCTGGAAATTATTAAAACCAGTAACCTTCTGGCCAGATCTCTCTCTCTCCCCTGCTTTTACTAACTGTGGGGAAAGCCTTGACAATTTACACTGAGTATCTAACTCCTAGCTGGCTAAAGCTAAATGAGATAGACTCTACCTTAGGAAATAGTTGGCATTTTATGTAGATTCATTGAGTCCTTTAAAACACAGAATAGAATTGTTCTCAGTTTAAATTTAGCCTTGGAATTTGGTGTTTCTATTTTAGGCCTGTAGAAGGGCTTCAGTTTCTTTTGCATATGCCAGTATTTCTAATGAAAGAATGCTACCTTTTCCCCTCAAATACTGCCTTGCTTATATACACTGTGATAAACTTACTTTTTTTTCCCCCCCATAATTTTTGAGACTTCTCAAATACAAAATTCATCATGGAACACCATATGGATACCCACGCAGTTGTCACACAGCTGTCAGCTTCTAGTATTTGAGATGGCATAGCTAGTAACCTGTTGCCTTCATCCCCCGTGCATACCAGAACACTGTGGAATGAGACTCATCTGTGGTTTTAGTGGGTTTGCAGCTATTTCTGAATTCTCACTGTTCCTCTGCTTTCAGTTAAATTGGATTCCACTAAAATTTTAATGTTCACAGATTCATTTATTTGTTATGCTGGTTTTACCACTAACTTCTGAGTCGAGGTGCCTTACCCCAGTTCTCTTTTCCAATCTGTTTTCAGGTTGCATTTGTCTACCTTCTTTTCCCAGTTTCTTTAGCCCATGTACTCCCTGGCCCTTAGCTCTGCACTCTGCACTTTTTTATCCTCTTTCCCCACACAGTGTTTCCAGTGTTAGTGATAATAAACTCAGTGAGATCACGACACTTTTCCTTCGCCTTTTTCCAAGAAGTATTTGTTTGTCATGCTTGGGCAAACTTTCACAGTGAACTTTCACAGTGTGGTTATTGGTTTTTTCCTCCTGGCTCAAAAGTACATGTGTTGCGTGTAAGATCTAAAAGGGCAATATGTTAGTCTTGTTGATAGGGGCAGTTTTTGCTAGAAGAGCTTTTTTTAGTCTTCCCAGAATTTCTGTGATGTTTAGACTTTTTTTCTCCTTATTGAAATATAAAGGAAAATATACTGTTCTAGCCACGACTTTTCAGATGCTGAAGAAACTGTCTGAAATAAGTCCACAAAGTCTCTTTCTTGATTTAGCTCCAAAGTTGAAATTTCATCTGCAGAAAATGCTATTTTTATGAAAACTTAGCTGCCATTTCTTCTTCATCTGTTAGTAGTAGCAGAAATCTTCCTTGGATGCAGATTCCTTTATTTCTACATGTATGTTCAGCTTTCCAAGTTAGCTAGATTACCATGCAGCTTGTGTAGAGGCAGCCCTCCTGTTCCTTTGACCTCTGCAGCAGTGATCAGGAGGTGTTTGAGGTGTGAATTTTGCCTGCTATCTTTCTTTTAAGCAGTTTGGAATAAATTTTAATCTTAATGCTATTCTGTGAAGAAGAGGAAATCTCTAAAAGGAATGCACTTTTAAATGCTTCACAGAGAAAAATGGCAGTTTTCTTAGGAAGCAAGAATTTCTCTCTTATTTTCCAGAGTGCACTGTCTGTATAGTCCCAGACAAGAAAAGCCTTTTTTTCCTCTGCAAACCTGAATGCAGAAACTTTGAGAAGAAATTAGGGTCTCCACTGAAATACAGATCAATATACAGATTGGAAAAAGCTTCTAAAATTTAATTTGCTTTGGTAAGAGCGTTATGTCAGCCAAAAATATTTCTTCGTGAAAAAGACCTAGAGAGCAAAGAGACATCTTGTAAATGCCACGAAATCATTACAGGCAGAGGAGGGTATTGTTTTCTTTCTGTAATACTGTTGTCTAATGTGAACTGAGGCTTGAAAATACAAGTGTCATTGCCTGTTCAAATTTATCCTTCCCTGGAGAACAACACAAAAAATATTCTCATTCAAGATCTGGAGTAAGTGAAAGGGAATGACAGATTCCTAGGGTTAATGCAGACATCTATAAAATGTTCCGTAGCCAAACCTAACAACGAGCTGACACCAAAATACCAAAGGTGATGGCTACATTAGGTAACACCTTTTACATACTAAATTGCATGAAGAAGACAGGGTTATTTTTTTTTAATTGGAGGCACTAAACATAAAAGTTCTCATCTTTGGGATTCTAGAGAGGAAGACCGTTGTAGCTTAGGCTTTCCCCTAGATGTGGAAAGCATACCATTACTAACTAATTAACATGTTAAAACCAAAAATAACCTCTACCTTGGCTCTTGCTTTTGCTCCAGAACAGATCTGGAATGGCTGCACATATCTGAATAGGCAGTTGCCAACTCTGGTTGTTTAAGGCCCACTGCAGAATACAGAGGAGTTGTTGCTGCCATTTGCACATAAGAGGTGTTAAAGTTAGGGCAAACCTTGTCTGTACTTCTGCAGCATGGAAATAACAGTAGCTGCTGTTATGTTTAGGTGTTTTTCCTTCAGCACTGAGAGACAGTTTTTTTTCTAAGATAATGTTAAGCTGAATAAACTAAGTTTGAGAAATCCTGTTGTAGCTTGAACACTAAAACATTAGTTGGTATATAAAAATTGTTAACATAGAATTAATAGTGGTACGGATGGATGGATGGATGGATGGATGGATGGATGGATGGATGGATGGATGGATACAGGCATTTCAGAAAAGATGGGCTCAAAAGAAAGAGAAGTGAAGTTTCTCTTTGTGGGAAAGAGTGTCTCAGATATATGGTGGTATTTTATGGGATGGTACGATGGCCCACTCTTAAGGAAAAGTGGGTCATAGCAGATGGATGACAGTGTGGTTGAAACCCTGTGGTTCAGAGTTAGAGGTGAGACCAGAAACTGTGGCATTATATTGGGTCTTTGTTGTAGAACACCTGATCAATGTGAAAAAAATGGGCAAAGGCTGCTTTACACAGCTGATGATGTTTCTGAAACACTTGTTTTTGAGGGGGGAACTCCAACCCTTGTTTTCAGGGGGAAATGCCCTGACATTTCCAGGACAGGCAGTGTGGTGGGATGTAAGCAGTCCCGGAGATTTCTGGAGGGTATAAGGGAAAATTTCTTGATGCAGGTGATGGAAAGACCAGCTAGATTATTAGAATAATTGGCTACAGTGTTTGCAAAATAGTGGAGTTCAAGATTGTGAGTATATTGAGGAGAAAATGTTAGAAAGTACAGACCTTGAATAGAGAGTATTCAAAAAACTAATAGGGGGAGCTTTCAAGGGAGGCAGCTCTAAAAGGCCTCTCTGACAATCCCATGTGAGTGTTGTAGATAACCTCAGCAGTCTTAAATGGTACTAGATGCCCATGTTCAGGCTACTGAATCATGACTGGAGAGACTGTTCAATTCAGAGCTCTTAGAAGTTTGAACACAAAACTCACATACAGGCATCTGAATAGAAATGTCTTAATTTGAAACTGAATTTCATCTGAGGAGTTCCAGCCTCAGGAACCTGCTTGACAGGTTTGCCTTTGGTTCACAGTAGGTCTTGTTTTACAATTCAAAGAAAATGCCTGTCAGATTGTTGATGAGAAAAAGACAACCCCCAAAAATTTAAAATGTGAAAGTACCAGATAAAAAATAAATTGTAACCACTGCAGAAATAAAGATTTCAAAACTGAAGCTTGAGATGTGATTAACTTCAGAATTTCAGCCAATCATGCTGAAGCTATTTTGACTCTGAGACTTAGGATAACGACACTGAGGATTTTGGCACTGATTTTTTTTTTAAAAAACAACCAACCAACCAAAGTAACTATTTTCTAATAAGTTCTACCTACTCTTGAGTTACAAGGTGCCCAGGAAAGGAGCATTGCATTATAATAACAAAATATTAGGGAATAAAATGTAATTAAAAATGTCTCGTTGACCTCTGAATTTATGGAGTCAGTGATATCTTAAAGGAAGCCATGAAGGTAGTACTGTTTGCCTTTCTACATTTTCTACTTTGTTATCACTTGTATTACAAGTGTCAAGATTATGCTATGAAAAGTAATTAAAGAATGCTGGTGTCTGCCAATGCAGTTTTATGCTATTTATAAATGGCTCTCATTTTCACAATTTCCAGTGTTAACAGACCAAAAAAAAAAGCCAAACAAATAGAACTGGACAAAGACTGAGGTTTGAAACTGAAATTACTATTACTGACATTTCAGCATCAGAATAATTTTATAGACATTTACTGAATTTGGTTTCTGTTTTACATCCGTGGTTTGGATTAAACAATACTGTCAAATTGTAAAATTATATGGATTAGTGCTACAACAGAATGAAATGAAACACAGATTATTTTTTAAATTGCTACAATAGTACTCGTTTATCATGAAAAGCTAGAATAGCTACATTTATAGTGTTTAAAGCTGTTTTTTATTCCAGATCCTTTTCATTACATTATTACACACATTCTTTGGAGATGCATATTTACTTTCTTGCTTGGAGAAAATTATGAAGGAGTATGAAAAATCCACTTGGAACAATGGAAGTTCTGCTGATAACCACTATCATCAGCCCAATAGTTAGTAGAAAATTCTGAGTGGGTTCACTTCCTTTCAAGTGTTCTTTTCAGGGTAATATTTACACCCTAAATTAATAGACTGCAAGTTCTTGAAGAATGTAAAATGCATGCTTTGTAGTGCACTCCTTAGGAATCAGGTGTGCCTCTTCACAAGTGCTCAAAGCAGAAACAGCTACAGCACGTTGCTCCACATCTCATCCCAGTGGATTTTGAATACCTTGAAGGCTATTCAGACTATTCCTAGAAATGAGGACGTTCAAAACCAGTGGAAGTGCCCTCCAGCCCCAGCTGTCCTGTGAGCCTGTGAACTTCCTGCAGTCTGGAGAGTCCCTGGCATCAGCATCATTGTCACTCGAGCCTGCCACTGGGGCTGGAGCCCCAGTCTGGGAGTCCATGGACACAGATGGGCCACTCATTTGGCTTATGGATTCATCTGATAATTGGATGAGAAAAGCCTGCTGTTTATGACTCCCTTATACTACACATGATTTAAAACAAATACGTAACAAATTGCTAATGCAAGCATTTGCTGGAGACATCTGAACAAACAGTAAAGTTGTTGCAAGTTTTTCTGAAGGACATAGATAAAGAAATCAGAGAAACTGTTTCAATCTGCATGCATATTTTTTTTTTTTAAGTCTCTTTCCATCATTACCTGCACCTGCTGGTAGTTTCCTGTCAAACTTGTAGCCCAAGGTTTCAGCCTTTTCTTGTGGTTCTTTCCCCAGTGGAATAGCTGAGCTTATATGGCTGTTCCCCTTGAAAATCTTTTAGAGTGGTTTAAGCTTTCCCTAGTCCTCTTGTTCTTCCTCTGGAGACAGTGTGACCATCTTCCCTAAAGTGGCACATCAAATATAGAACTCTTTGTTCCATTAGGATTCTTCCCCTGCACTTAGATGGTTAGTAAATAACATTCTGCTTTCAAGAGATAAAAAACTGATTTGTGGTGATTCACTCTAGGTGCTTCTTCTCAAGTAAACACTAACATGTATGTGTTGGAAAAATTCTAAGTAATTTTCCAGTGAATAAAGGCATTGTGATAACTCAGACATACTGTTCTGTCATTATTTACCAAAGACTCTGTCCCTTCCTAAAAATAAATAGGACTTTTAGATTAGGAAGTAATTTCCTGAAAGTTCTCCTATGCTAAGAATTATGTTGTTTAGATAAACCAAGTGTGGGGGTTTTAGCTGATAAACAGAAGAACTGCAATTTTCTCAAGGGAGAAATAGAAGGTTGAAACAGTGAAGCATCTCTTGAGGGAAATTCTCCAAAGTTTTTTAGGTGTAGAAGACACAGTATGCTGTGACTTCATATTGTCAAACTGTTTGAAAAAAGAAATTGCATCATCTTGCACATCTTTCTCTATAGAGAACATTTTAAGGTACTCCACTAGATTTTGAGAGGAATTGCTAGCAAAATTGCCAGTATGTAATACCAGAAGTGTTGAGATGACAGGAAGCTGTGTTCTATTCTCAGTACTGTCTAAAGGCAGTAGTGGTTTAAGGCAGAATGGAAGTGGAGTCAAGACAATGTCTGGGCACTGACTTAAGGACCTGACATAATTGCAGGCAACGACACCTGTGACCTCTCAGAACGTGCACTGCTTGGCTTAGTTTAAAAACTTGGTAATTACAAATGTCACATTTATGATACACTGATCTGACTAAAATGCTAATATTTTATGTTCTTGTTTTGAGAGTAAATTTGAAAAATTATTTGGTTGGTGGTTTTTTTTTAAGCTTCATTTTAAGCCAGTCATGAAAAATGCTTTACCATCTTGTAATGGTTTTCTGGGCTTTTGTTGCCTCACAGCTGACTGCTTAATGTTCTGTGATTTTGCTAGAAGCAAGATTATTGAAAAATCTGTTCTAAATACTTTAATGTTGTAGAACATATTAATGTTTATGCAAGTCAGAGTAAAACTATACCACTTTGTTCTGAAAAGACATTAGCCATTGGATATGTTTGGCTGAATTTGGTTGATTCTTTTTAATGTGTGTCTTTATTGTGAATATACTAAATTGTATAAATATAACAGTGGATTGATGAGGATCAAACCAGATTATTGCTCACTTCTGAATCATTTTTATGCCATGTAAATGTTCTCTGTGAGTAGAGAATGCAATTGATTTACCTTTTTCTAACAGAAGTTGAATTTGGGCCTAAACAGCCTCACACCTGTACAGATGGAAATGATGAGCCAACCACAGAACATGCCCTATCATATTTTATTGTTTCACTTAATATATCAGTGTAAACCCCTGATGTGATGTACTAAATAGTGCTTGAGCAGCACCACCTGAGTCAAGGCAGCAATGTGCTGCTTGTGCATGGGATGTGCTCAGTGTTGACTGCTGCTATCTCTGCTTACATTTGTTGATATTTATAAACATTTGTTCTTTCAGTTGCTTAAAAATTCCATGCTTGAGAAATTCTTGTACTCATACAGGGTGAGCCAGTAAAATTAGAGGTGAATGATGTAACTTTCAGAAGGTTGGAATCTTACCTATTTTTCAACAATCTTGTTGTTTACCTGTGCTTTGTTTCAGATTTTCCATGATATGCAAAACAAAAAGGAAGAAAAGTCCTAACAGAAATCTTAGAAATAAAATAGGGACAAACACTTAAAGAGATTTTTTTGTAACATGACATTTTCAAGAACAGGATATGCTTTCTCCTTCCAGACAATAATGGTTGCAGTTCTAAGATCTTGATTTATGCTAAGCAGCATCTTTTTCCTTGAGTACTTCCATCCAGGATCTTTCAAGAAAACAACAGAGATACATTGCTGTTCTGACACTTAGGTGCCATATATAATTATATATAATAAAATTGACTTCTGTCATGTAAGTTTTGCAGAGACAAGGGAAAAATAGGGGACCTCTTTAAATGAGATAAAATTAAATGGGTTTGAATTAAGAACTCTTCTAGTTTGATAGTGGTGACAGGAAACACCAGCTATGACAATCTTGTGAGGAAACCTCGGAGAGAAACTTGTGGGTGGCAAGGAGCACAGCAGTGAAAATGCTCAGCTCTCATAGCCATACTCTCATCTGTGGTTAAATGGGCAGAGAGTAAAGCATGTATTTTCTCCAGAAGCAATTCCCATACATATTTTGGGGTATAGGAAAGGACTGAGCCCTAATGTGAAGTGATTCCTCTCTCCAGGGCTGGAGGTGCCCTTTTTCCATGAACGGGTATCTCCTTCCTCCTCTCTATCACTATATTTATATGTGAAGGAAATAGAACAGAAATTTTTGTCTTAGCCTTAGTAAAAGATATTTGCAGGTTTGTACATGAAGAGAAATATTTTGCCCCATTTTAGACACATGTAATCATGTAGTCCAAATAACCATTTTCTGTACATCCTTAACTTTTACACAAAGTCTTTCCAGTAATATTAATCTCTTGTTGTATGTTTAATTGTAAAACTGTGTTCTTCCTATAGTTTTAGGATATAGAATGTTTATAATATACATGCTCAATAATCAGAGGTAATGCCAGTGTTAAGAGAGATTTGACTTCTGAGTTTGCAAATTTGCTGTTGTTGTAAAGTCAGTTATTGAGGCCATAATTTTTTTTATTAAAACATGGTAATGAGGTGCTTAGTAATAGATGTAGCTGAGTGAAGCAAAATTACAGCTAAGCAAACTCAAATTTTCCTACTTCGTGATATAAGCTGGTAGTAGTAAGTAGTAGAGATTAGAGAGGATTATGTGAGTTTTTTCTTTCTTTGACATTCAGTGAACTCAAACACTGAATCGACTAGTACCAGCTTATCTACCTAGGTGATACATTTAATTGTCAATGACAATTTTCGTTCTAGGGGTTGGATACTGAGCTATTTTATAAGTAGGTTTCCACAATCAGGCTGAACATTGTTTTCAGTACTGTACTGTTTCACAGTACAATCTTGAAAAAACACTCCTTGAAATGCAAAATAATACATTTTAGTGAATGACAGTTCTATTTTGGAGTATTCCAATTTAGCCTGTTTTTGAAGAGCAGAAAACCAGATCCACAAAAGAACTCAGATCTCCAAAATGTCTTTTAAGTAGACATTTAAGTAACAAAATAAAAATTCAATCTGTAAAGAACCTTTCAGATTTTCCCAGGAGTCTGAATTATCAATATTGAATTTCTTCATGCCTCAAAGCTCTGCTTTTCTTTGTATGCCCTGTTCTGTCCATCTTCTCAGGGCTCAGCAATGTGGTGTCTCTTTGCTTTGCACCAAGTGCCTGTCAATACTGGTTCAAAACTTCAGGTTTGGCCTGCAGCTGACCAGTATGTCTCTCCTAATCCAGGAAGGGTATTTTTACCACCTCTATTATATGCCTGCTTCATTCGTCCATATACAAAATTTATTCCATGTTTTCAATTCTGTATTAGTTTATGTTAATGAAAATTATGTACAGTGGCTGATTCTGTTGCACAGTCTACATATGCTGCTGACCTGCCACATCATACAGAGTACAGGAGACTGAGTTCTTGCTGGTTCCTTCCCCCAGGGAAGGATATTCTGTATACTGATGACAAATTTGAGACAATTTTTTTTGAAATTTCCTCTTTTTATATCTTGCACTTCTTTTTAAAATTCGGTGGTAACTGGACATCTAGTTCAAAATTAGTAGGAGTGATGGAAATAGAGGAACAGGGCATTTCAGATGGGTTCTTTCATTTGAAACTAGTTTAAAATTATGAGGGGCGCCTATTTTTTATGTCACTTCATAGAAAACAGTTGTTTTAGAGCATGTGAGCAAGAACTGAGAAATGTGCACTTGGCTGCAAATTTCTCTTCTGTCAGATGGAGCACCCCAGCTCTTTTGGAAGTGTTCTGCTTCATAGGGAAGTTAGACTTTTTGTCAAGCAAGTGCAATGTATTTAAAAATCTATGGATAGTAATCTTCAGTGTCCTTGTATCCATTTTAGCCTTGGCTGGACTGCTTCACTGGTAGCACATTCCTAGAGAATATCATTTACATGGGATGAGATTCTCCAAGAAACCTAGAGAAGAATGTTCCTTACTAACATGGAACATAATGTTACTAGGGCAACTCCTTAAAGCACCTATTGTCTAGTCTCATTCTGCTGTTGTTTCACTTCAGGTTATTTAAATACTATTTGTTGAGTTTTTTTCAAAGATAGGGAAAGTGTCATGTATAACTTATTAATTGCTTATGACACCATTGAGGATCATTTCATTGGTTTAATGAAATAATACAAGTGACAAAACTTTTTAAATGAAAATTTTTTTAAATGTTAGATTTTTTTTAACTGTAATGTCTTCATCCCTAAGTGGGTTCCTGAGGTCTTTCTCTTCCTGTTATTCCTAGAACCACTCATGCTTTAAGTACTGTAAATAGGATCCTCCAGGATATTTGATAGCATATCTTACCCAAGTCTTTGAAAGACCTTGACCCAAGAGCTTTTAAAACTGAATTTCCAAAGTAATCACATTCAGTGATTACTGGGTATGGCAGAGAAGCCATGTGGACTAGTTTTCTTGAATGAATCAGAAGTGCTGTCTGTGTGAGGGATACATATTTCAACTCCTGCATTTCTTTCAGTGTTCATAGCTATTACTTTGAGAATAAAAACACGGACTTTTTGTGGTAGCTGAAACATGTAGAAAATTTTCTTTTACCTCATGTGAAATAGGCATGTAATACTAATGGATAGATTTGGTTCATCTGCAAAGTGGTGTACACATGCTGTCTAAACATATGCATAATACAGTCAGCAGAGGCTTTTGAGGGCAGTTACAGTGTTTGTTTTCTGAAGAATCTTTCAGTGGCTTAATTAGCTAGACCACCTACCAGTAGATACCAGAAGTCAAATAAACTAAATTTACTCACCCTCTTAATGTTCCTTCATAGTCCTAGTAACTATTACTATTATTAGTAGAATTAGAATTAATAAATATAACAGTACTATTACTCAGTAGTAGAAATATAATTAGTAAAATAGGTTGTTCAGTTTATTTCAGACCATTCTTTCCAGGTGCTTTGGTTTTAATTGGGATCAGATATTTTACAGGTTCATGTGTTACAATGATTTGAAATGAAAAATGGAGTAAATGTTTGTGTTACTCAATAACTGGTTATGCACATGTCTTCAGATATTCTGTAATGGCTTCATTTTTATTGCTGCCCTCCAATCTGGCCTTTGTATGCTATTAATAGTGGGCTATTGCTGTTTGTTTATTTTTAAAATGGTGATGTTTGGTAAAAGTGTGTAAGGTAGATCTAGCTCATCAAGTACTCAGGTAGCCTCCTACCTGTCTGCTCACAAGCCCTTACCCCATGACTTTAAGGCTTCCTCCACATCCTGTTGCTAAAGTTCAGTTGCTGCATCATTGTATGAACAGACCTGAACTAGGCTACGTTTGTTGTGTACATTTTGTCCATGTGCTAAATGCATTCCTGCTGGCACAACAAAAGAGAAACTCAGGAGAAGAATGTGACCTGTGATTTGGTGAGTAGAGAATGCTAGAGGAATGCAAAGGCAGGTGGACATTGGGAAGTTATCACTTATGACTGTACAGTAAGCATGGTTGAGCACTGCCACATGCAATTACTGATTCCCGGTTTGGATAGGTTTCCCTTAAGGTGACAAGTTTTTAAAAGGACGCACAGAGAAGCTACTTTCCTAATACTGTATTCTTTGTGGGTATTTGAACTTTGAAGCCCAAAAACTTTTGGCAGCCAAAATCACAGGTCTAACTATAAGCCTTAGCCACATACTAGCACAGTATTTTCAGTTCACCTCATAAAGATAAGCACCCATATTCATACTGTGGTTAGATAAAAGATTGCTAGAGCTTCAGAATAACTAAGAAACAAGAGTTTCTTAGAAAACTAAGAAACAAAAACACTTCTGAATATTTCACTGGTATATATTACAAGGTGTTTAAATATGAACTTTTGGCATTTAACTCTATTGCTTTTGTACTGGGGATCCTAATTGTGACATATCAGCTGCGTGTGGGTTTGTATTGCACTTGGCCTGATCGCTGAGGTATTTACCAGATTTTCAGTTAATTTTTTTGCATTGTGAAATTCCTTTTGGATGCTTCTGTTTTTCTTCCTCTGATCCTCAGAGAAGAAAAAAAAAGCAAGAGAAAACGCACAACAAATCTTGCTCATTTCCATTTCTTTGCTTTTATTTTACAGGAGACACATGAAATTGTGGCTATCAAGAAATTCAAAGACAGTGAAGGTAATCTTTTCTGCTGCATGATCTTTAATGTCAATAACTACATTGTTAGTATCTATCCAGTTAAAATGAGAAGTCTCATATAGCAAGATATGATTTTAAAAAGATAATGATTTATTAGCTCTGTAAATATTCAAGGCACTTGATCTTTCATACCTTCCTAGAGACTGCATTATACACTCTAATTAGATAACTACCTTTCTTTCTTGATGCATCTCTCTTAATATGGATGAGATTGTGGTGCTGCACATGGTAGTAAGATCTACCATTTGGAGATTGGATGTGACCAGAAAGTGTAAAAAAGTCTTCTTGTAGTAGTGACTTGCAGAGTCCTTGGGCTTTATCATCCATCATCTGTGAGAGGGGATCTAAATGTCAGGGCAACTTGAAGTTGTAAATGGAGGAGAATGAAAGGAAGTTGTTGAGAAGTTCAGTCACAGAAAGATAAATCTGGGAGCTCCCAAGGATCCATGGAGGGAGTTGGGTGGTGAGGCAGCAGCTCTGTCCTCACTTCAGTGGCTTCAATCTCCTCAGGAAATTTGCTCTTTGCCTCTTCAAGCAGACGCTGTGTACTCTGCAGTGTTGCTGAGTTTGCTGAGAGGGAGGAAGAGCAAATTTCTGCAAGGATTAGTGTTTCTGGCAAGGAGGATGGGGGAAGGCAGAACACATAGGAATTATTCTGAGTGCTCCACACATACAGTCCACACCCAACAGTAATGAGCCCAAAGAACTGTGTAAGACAAGGCTGGCTCTCTGACCCACGCTCTTCAGGGGACAGGGAATCGCCGTGTCCTCTCACAGGCAGCACTGGCAATCAACCATGAGAGCAGCTGTGTACCTCGTGTGCATCATAAGTCAGCCCTGAGCCCCAGAGGCCTGCACGAACAGAAGGAGAAGTATGAAGTGTGAGAGGAGTCATCCTGGTGTGATGTGCTGCTGCTGTGGTTTGCCATGTACTGAGGCTTTAGCCAAAAGTTAGCAATGTTGTTTAAAGAAACAGCAGTCACTTTATTTTAGCAGACTTTCTTTTTTGCTATCCTACAGGATTGCTGGTGGCCATGAATGTGCTGGTTACAAGGGTTATATTTTTCAGAGTCAGTCAGGCACAGCAAAGTCTGATTTGTATCTTGTTTTGCACAGTGCAATCTCTGCTTGGCACATCATTTTCCCAGACACTTGAAGAGTTTATTTGATAAATCTTTTAGTTCTGCTGTTCAAAAATCTGTTTTAAATCCCTGTAAAGGATGTAGAAGATAGTTTAATTGTGGTGACCATATTGACCAGGTCATGAGAGTATCTCAGAATTGCTTTTTGGAACTTGCTGTGACTATTCAGTATAGATCCTAGGAAGTAAATTTCAGTACTGAGCCCTAAACAGGATTACTGTATTAGCTTGTCTACAAAAAAATGAAAACAAGAAATACAACATTACCATTAGGTCTGGCTTTCCAAGCACATTACATAATATCAGTTTACGTGACTGATGACTGCTTTTCAGATTTGTAGCTAGTTGTTTATGAGTTTCTGGAAATATGACAGAAGTTCTTTCGATGGATTTGATTCAGCCCATTTCACATCTGTCTTGTTAATATGGTAGTTCATTAGAAATTTGAATATACTGTAATTGTTTCTATTGACATTTTTGTTTCACTGAGTTTTTGCCGTTGTTTGACATATGAATACTAAATGTGCTGGAAAGTGACTGTCTTGTTATAGATGAGATTATGCAATCAGGCTGATGCAAGCCAACATCAAGCACTCAGTTTTAAAATGAAAAGATTTAGATTGCTCTAAATTATATATTTTTTAATCAAAACATTTGTGATTATAGTATTTTGTTTTCCTTTTCCCTCCTGCTGCACTACAATTTTTTATTTTTCTGCTGTCTCTTCTGATGATGATTAGTGCGTTTGCATGACCAGTGTTATTTGCTCTCCCCTGCAAACATCTTCTTGCCTTTTGCCTTTAAAAAATAATTTCGCTTCCTTGTTTCTTCTTCCTCTGTCTCTGTCTTTGTGGTACATGACCTGCAAATGTGATTTAGCTTTGAATTATGCAAGCATTTCCCATTTAGTAACTGTTGTGGATAACTGTTCTAAGAGATTAAGTTCACTGTTTCTGTATGTGCATGAGCAAATTTACTGAATTAATGAATTTCATTTTACTAAATGAAAAATAAAACCTAATATAGTCAGGTTTACTTCACATGACATTGCTAGTATCCTTTAGAACCTAGTTAGTTCAGGGCCCCTAAATGATAAGCAGTGTATGAAGCATTAGTGAAGCACTTCTTCTTTCTTGAACACCTTTCAGACAATTAAATTGTCCAATCAGTTAAATTAAAATTAACTTTAATTGACGAAGTTAAATTTCTTAACTCCTTTGAATTAGATTCAACACTTCCTTGCATCAGTACTTATGTTCTGCCTTTTGTGGCTGCTACACTGGTCTGGCATCACTGAATTTCCTTTGAAAGCCGTGTGGGGGACGTACAGGACTTAAAAATCTGTGCTTCAGTCTTAAAATCTGTCATGGCTTTTGGAAAATAAAATTATTTCAGAATCAAATACATTTGTTTGGTATTGTTCAAAGATGAGCTTTGCATTCCAGTGTTTCTGCTAAGGACGACTTTCCTGGTGGTTAATGTGTGTGATGTGTATTTGTGGGATAGAGCATGTACACACCCATGAATTTTTTTTAAAGCATATTAGTTCCCTTCATAATAAAAAAAGATAGAAATGCAAACAATTTGTTTCTTATGACTTTCTCAGCCACAGAAAACCTTTATGGTAGTGATGGGAAATCTGTGAGGGATGCATAATAAGCACAGTCATAATTTACCTCTTTTCCAATGCAGAAGCATGCAGACAACAGAGAAAACAAGAGAAAATAAGCTTTTTTTTCTTTTTAATGTCTAAAACCAGGGAATTTAATCAGTGGTTCAAAATAAATCTTTATAAGACTTTTTACTTGGAGAGTTTGTTTTGTTTTTTAATCAGCTTACTCTGTCACTTTTACTTCACACTCTAGAAAATGAAGAAGTCAAAGAAACCACTTTACGAGAGCTTAAAATGCTTCGCACTTTGAAACAGGAGAACATTGTGGAATTGAAGGAAGCCTTCAGAAGAAGAGGAAAATTATACTTAGTTTTTGAATATGTGGAAAAAGTGAGTTGAGTTTATAGTATCCTTGCCACAGTTAAATCATCAGCTTACTGAAAACATCTTTAAAGTTGTTTTTTCTAAAAAAAATTAAGTTATCCTAATCTCTAAAGAGAAGCAGCAGAAACTTCAATACAAATTGTAATTAGACATCTGTTATGAGGTGGCAACACTGATTACTGTTGTTTTTATGTCATGTGTTGGTATTTTTTTAAAAAAATTCTTCCATTTGGGAACGCCAACATGTTAAAAATTATGCAGACTGGAATATATATGATTTGAAGAAAAATTTCCATCTGAACTCTTTAATCCAGTTTAATTGTAAAGCTGGATAACTGTCCTGTTATGTTGTGTAATGAGTCTTGACGTAGTCTTTCAAAACAAGATCATAGACTTTTGACCTTGGAATCTCTTTCAACTTTCTCTACCCTTCCCTGTTAAAAATAGGATTTGTTTGTGTATTTCTGTAACAAGGCCACTATCAATAGTTGCTTAGAGGGATTTGGCAAAGACCACTGTCATTAACTCCAATCCTGACCTCATTTTGAAACTATTCCAAAATTTCCTTAGATTGGCCTACTACTGCCAAGCATCCTGATCTGTTTCCAGGGAGAAACAACCTAGAACAGATTGGTCTTTTGTAATTTTTGCAACCTTCCTGATGAAGGTAGACCTTCCCTCTGAATTGTAACCACTTAGCATTTCTTCATGGAAACAGTTAGATGGTATTCAGATACAGAGAGTAAAAGAAAATGCAGGTTTAAATATGTCTACAGTCTTCATGAGATACTGTTCTTTTGGTTGAAATTTTTATTTAATGTCCTGCCAGTATGGTGTTGCAGTCTAGCTGAGTGCTAGTCCTCTGCAGTCAATTTTCTCTCATCTAAAAATTTCTCACCCTAAATGCTGTCTCCTTTACGTCAAGTTGGCAACTTATTTTATCGTATAACTTGACTACATAAAGTGAGGTGACCTATATTAGCCCACAATTTGGCAGAAATCAGTTTTAGTTTTCACCAGCAGATCAGCAACATCTAATGTGGTGGATCTTACTTGGATTTAACATTCAAAGCTTGACTTGTTTCACCCATGTTCCTTGTAATTGTTCCAGACACATGAAATGTCTTTGATCACACACCAACTTAGAACAAACATTTAATTTTCTGTTATAGTTGACTTGGCTAAGCTGTCTGGAGAAGTGGGTTGAAAGAGCAGCATAAGTAAAAGATATTTAATTGATCTGATAAGGGGTATTTATTTAAAAACTGGTTAATAGCAGTAAAAACACCAGGCTGCAATATCTAACATTATTTGCATCAGAACAAAAGAATTTTGTGATGAAGGTAGGAATCATGTATAGTTTGTTCGTACTTCATTTCTGTATTAATGTTCACCTTTCTTTTCAGTTAAACTTCGAAGTAAATGAACATTTCTTTTTTTCAGATATCTTAAGTAGTGTCACCCATAGTTTCTTTGAAAACCAGGATATTTCTGTATTCATTGGATGAGGGGGGAGTAGAAAGAATGAAATAAAATGTGGTGGAATAGACTAATTTTTTGTTGAACTGGTAATGAGCACTTTGTGTCCTTTGGGGAATGTTAACTCTGCAGTACTGAAATCCAGATTACTTAAATTCACATTTAGTCTAATCTCCTTTATTCATCATCCCCTTAGTTAATGTCTTCATGTAGGATTATGTCTTCCTGTGTTGATGCTGTTATTTTGTTTTGTATTTGTAACACTAGCTTCTTGACTTACTTATGCAGATCCACAGCCTTCTGTGTGAGCAAGAATCTAACTAAAATCAATATGGTTTCTTACCAGAAAATTCCTTTCCTCAGATCTGAAGTGTATTCCTAAGAAAACTTACACTCAAGCACATAAATTCCAGTATTTACTCCCAAACTGCAAAACTTAAAAATGTTTCCAAGTATCACCAAAATCTCTACTGTTCATTAAAACATCTTTCAAGAGAAAGCTCAAAAATTTCACTGTACAGCTAAAGAAAATTTTTGTCAAAGACAAGGTAAATTTACTTTTAATGAAAAATCTGCAAGTGCTCAAATCCATAATTAAATGAGTTGTGTACAGCAGTATAGCCAAAATACTCCTATTTCAGTGTTCAGTAAATAAGACTTTTTTTCCTCTCTTCAAATGGGCTGCTGCTGCCCATTATTATTTCAGAAATCAGCATACAAACTTCATTGTACTTCTAACTGTGCAAATTTAGAGACATCTGCTAACATAATGGGAATCTAAGTGGTTTTTTTGCAAAGAGGAAATGTACTAATATAAACAGTAAGTTTTTTTTCTTTCCTCTTTATATCCACAAAATAGTTGATACGGCCGTAGTTGCTGTAGTGCCAAGATGTCCAGGATCACTGTAGCTATAGGATACTCCCTAGGTTTCTGTTTATGCCCCTGTGAGGCATCTTTGTCTCTATGACTTCATTTGCACTGAGAGGTTTGTGTTGTTTTATACCCATCCATATACAGATACACTTGGTGATTCATCGTGACCCTGCAGTGCCAAAGTGGCAGAACTAACCTAATGAAGAGAACAGTGTGTTAAAGCATTGTTGAATATTTACAAAATGCTTTGATTTGCTAAACTTTTTGTATGGCCACACACCTGACCTGGTGTTGCTGTTTAAGCAATGTTTTGTAACTAAATGACTTTTCAGGTGTTTTAGGGAAAGTGGTTTGATAACAGTCTTTTAAGGACTTGTGATGTATTTGTGGTTCACCTTTTAGGATTATTGTCTTCACAAGTGTTTTCTCCAGAATGAAAACAGCTAAGAGATTATTAATTCACTCCCTGAATGTTTAACTACTGACTTTCTATAGCCAGGCTCTGTACCCCAAATATGCTGCTTCAGAAGGCTGAAAGCATGTTGTCTTCCAGCAGCTGGAGTATAGCTCTTTAAATAATGTGTCTTTTAAACATTTAGAATATGCTTGAATTGCTAGAAGAAATGCCAAATGGAGTTCCACCAGAAAAAGTGAAAAGCTACATCTACCAGCTAATTAAAGCAATTCATTGGTGCCATAAGAATGATATTGTTCATAGAGGTAAGTGTGTACTTCACATGGAATCAGGCCCTTTCTAAAGAGAAACATGTTACAGCTTGAAGTAATTTGCATTTAACATAAATATAAGCAATTGCTTTATATCAACAGAAAAAAAGGAAAAATAAATAAATTTGGCTGGTCTTAAGTCTGCTGCATGGCTCCAGATTGTTCTAAAATGAAATTCATCTACATAAAAAGTTTGCTGTCCACTGTCTTTGGGAACTGATAAGCACAGCAAACTGTAACTGCAGGAACAAACATTGTCTAAGAAAAATGATTTTTTAAAAACATTTCATTGTGCTCGGTCATTTCACTTTTGAATTTGATAATAGAATATTAGAAGAAAAATAACCTAAAACTTAAAACTTGGTCCCCCATGTTTTACTTCTTAAGGCAGTTCCTCCCAGCTCCCCTGAGTTTCAGCTTTGTATATTTACTTTCTCCCTAAGCTTCAAGCACTTAGAGTACATATCTTGATGAATGACTTTATCCAGTTTTATGTACTTTATCCTGATTCAATAAAACTGTGTTTTGCTTTGTGACTTTGCAAGAGTAACATTTTAAATTAATATTTCCAATAGGACAAAATTTTCACATAGTGTACTTTTTATATTTAAGAATATTCTGAAAATATTTCCAAAATGTAATTTGAAAAATGTACCATATTATAATATAGGAATGGAAAAAAGGGCTTAAAACTGGGCAAGACATTTTTTCTAAACAAATTACAGGAGGTGATCAAATGGTCATTATAACTGAAAATGTTGAGCACAACATACTTAATATTTTTTTGGTTAACTGGGTAATTGAATATCAGTCCTTTCTTTTATTTTGCAATATGAAATATGGATATTGGTTTTCTGCCCAGGAATATCTGTAAGCACATTTTATCTTCCCATATTTTGTTGGGAAACACTTTAAAAGACTTCAAAAGGCAGAAAATTAATTCTGCCTGTTCACAAACTGAATTGCTGGAAGCTGTTTCAGCAGTTGTTCTTATAATGCTTCATTTATGATTGCATGAATATCTCTAAATACGTTATAATGAAATAATATTTGTTGACAAAGTCCAAAATTAAAAGAATTTAACAGCTTTTTTTTTTTCCCCCCTGCTCTGATACTTCAGATATCAAGCCAGAGAATCTCTTAATAAGCCACAATGATGTTCTGAAGTTGTGTGACTTCGGTAAGTTCGGAAGATACCTGCTGCTTATCTTTTTAAAGAAAATCTCTTGCAGTGCAGTTTTGCCTTATTTTGTAAGAGTTCTACAGTATGTACTGTTTAAAAGTCTTCTAGCAGTCAGAATTGATTACTGCTTCAGGTTTAGGGCTAATATTTTAATTTGAAAGATTTCTGGTCTTATTTTGCATACCCTGTTAAATAGCTGTTAACACGTCTACAGAAATGCTGCATTTCTCTCTTCCTGTATCAGACAAGGTTTCTGCTTTTGATGTTGCTGAGGCTCAGCTGAGAAGAGCACAGATGATGAGCTGATTAGAAGGCTGGCAAAACTATAGGTTTATCTGGCCTGTGTATTAAAAAGACCATAATTACTGCTTGTTTAGTAAAGACACAGTAAACTTGTACTTTTTGTATATTTTTTGAACCGTTGGCTTTTGTGGAATATTATGTGTGTAGTTATAGGCCAACATTTTTTGTTACCTTAATTAAGGAATCACATGTCCACCTGTGGTTAGTGACTGAATGACTGGAGGTCAGAGTCAGAGCTGTACGTGTTAGGTTAACTCTGATGTTTCCTGACCTGCCAATGCCTGTTTAATGTCAGCTTTAAGGCTTTGAAGAATCATCACCCAAGTACAGGGTGAACTTTGCCCATGTGAGTAATCCAAGAAGACAACAGGGCAGAATGTTCCAACAATCTGTATTTTTATTCTAAACGCTACATAAGCACAGAATAAAATACTGTTCCCTCTGAAAAGCTTACAGTTTGGCTTGGTAAATAAAAGCCAATTCCATAGTGTTACCCCAAGGGCACTTTTCAGTAAGAACACTTTGAAAGCTGTCATTTCAAACCTCTGCAATTTTGAATGAAAAGAAGAACTGCTAACAAAATAAATCAAAATAGCTTTTAAGGAAGACAAAAAAGGTGTTTGTCATTCGCAGTGCTGCTTATTTCTTTTAATCCTAAAGGCGTTTTTGCTTAAACATTCAGAAACAATAACCATTCTAGGGAAAACCTTAGGATATTTGGTCCGTGTAAGTTCCTTGAATTCAGTGCCATTTATTCTGCAGTGTAAGGTACTGCACAGCTCTGACAGAACATCAGGATACCCTTGTGTGGTGCCCTGGGTGCCTTTGCCTGTTTGGCACACGCAGGCCTTCTGTCTGCAGTGCTGTGGTTGCCCTCCCTCACCTTACACTGATTCTCTGGGTCTGCCAAGCAAGCCCCACTGAGGAACCAAGGCACTGCCCTGTGCAGAGCCCAACACCCCCCCCAGGCTGTGCCCGTCCCCGCACAGTGCACGCCCCAATCTGGGCTGACGTCGTCACAAGCAGGAACAGCCAGTGGGAGCGTGGAGCATGAGTGGGTCTTCGTGGGAGCTGTGCACCCCACACGTCCTTCCCTGGCCCTGACTCCCTCCCTCCTTTTTTTGGGGTGAGGGATCTCCCTGCTTGAAAGTAATGCCATTAGAGTTGCCACATGACATCAGCTGACAGATCTCTCTGCATGTGAACTTGTGTCAACATCCTCTGTGCGGCAGAATTGCGGGGAAATAAAAAGCCAGACAAATGGTATGGTCATGTTTTGGACATCAGTTTTCACACAGATAGAGATGATGTGAATACTGGCAGCAGTGCTGTTCTGTGTGGTCTGTTGGGTTGCTCACGCTGTGTGCTCCAGCCACGTTCTCTTTCTGCTGTTGGAAAGGATGTGCAATCACAGTGTACTCAGAGTGATCAGCATAATATCAAGGAAGGCAAACTGTTACAGGTATTTCTGTGGTTCTTAATGTTCATGTGGGTTAGTTTTAATTTTAATTGGCCTTTCAGTTTTAGTTGAATTTAAAATTCTGAGCAACTCTTGTAAGATGGAATCAATTTTAATTTTTAGTGTTATTGCTAATTGACATAATTGCCAGTAGCTTAAGCTATTACTGTAAAATACATGTCAGAATGGTGTTAACCACAAGTTTCCTGAATGTGCAGAGATTAGGATATAAGAATTTGCCTTACAGTATGGTTTAAGATATGCTGTCTGACTACCTTACTTAATTCATGTTTTGTAACACGGGTACTTGCCACATACAATGTCACGTTCCTCGTGTGATTACAAATACAAAGGAAAGGATAATGCGTGCATTTCCAGTGGGCCAGTGGACAAAACCAGTTTGAACAGAAAAGATCATAAATTTTTAACGAGATAATTCTTCATAATCCTTGTGCTGTGTGTTCTGTACATACCGTGCTAAATCAAATTGAGATTGGTTGTTGTGCATGCCTGGACACATGTTGTGTGGGTGTCATTTCTGCCAATAGAAGTGGAAAAAGAGAACAGTACAGAGTGCCGATTACAGCAGATGCATCTGACTGTTGGAAATAATTTGGTTTTCTGACTAGTGGATTTGCTGTTTCAACACCAGGGCTTCAAAATTGCTTGTTTTAGCAACCTCTTAATTTCTGTATGGTGTGTAAGCATAGAAATCGTGAAACACAGGACTGGATAAGACCTCAAGAAATCCTCTAGTTTTTCCACCTACTCAAAGAAAGGATTAAGAATGCCTGTGTCATTCTTGACAGGTGTTTGCTTAGGATATTCTTAAAATTGTGAATAATAGAGGTTCCCTAGTGTTCTTAGGCATCTATTAAAGTACTTACATGCCATTAAGATTAGAATGCTTTACCTTATCTCTAACTTAAATGTAACTTGTTTCTCTGTAAGAAACTGACAACCTCCTCCTTTTTTTTCTTACATCTTTTTCTGTGACATCTCTCCTACCACTTCTGAGTTGTTTAAAGTCCATTCCTGAAATTTCCAATTTTGCTTATTTCTTTCTGCAGCATGAGGCCTTTGCAAATGCTGTTTTTTTCATAGTTACTCTCACCCAAATCTCCTCCTATCTTCATCTTCTAATCTGTTCCTTCTCACTGTTTAGAGTTTGTTTAATCTTCTCCCTAGCTTCCTTCTCTTATTTCTATATTCCTGATACCTCAGCACAATTTGGAAGAAGGAACAATAAACAAACTCCATCATAACCAAAAATAATTGTTCCATTAGAAAGATATGCTTTCCTGAACTGTGAGTTCTGTCCATCATCTTTCTGCGTGGTGTCATAGGGTCAGAGCAATATTGGATCTATTAAATGCATCACCCGACAGTATAAAGGTGACACTGAAGCCCATGATGGTAACTTTGCTTTCTGTCTTGCCACATCAAATCCATGCTGCACCTGGCCTGTAAAGTCAGGGGTTGGTTTTTCAGGCTACATTAGCTGGTTTCTGGACATAACAGCTGGATGCACAGGAGTTCATGTGCTGCCAGGCTCATGTGTTACATCAGCAGGTGTTTATTTCTATTATGTGACAACTTTTTTCCTTTCCTCCCCTCCCCCCTTCAGTCTGGGGTTTCTCATGTTTCGACTCTCCCATTTCTTTGGTGTAGCTCCTGATTATCTTCCCTCTGTTCTTTAAACACATGAATGAAAGATTTTCCACTGCCAATATTAATCAGATAGCTCGTAATTTGAAACAGAAATGGGGCTGCCTAAGCTGTTCTAAATATAGTAATATTTCAAAATACACTCAATCCCCATGTTAGAAGTAAAAAAAAAGAAATCCTTTCCAGCTTTTCTGCAGCAGCACCAGTAATGTTCATTAAACTTTATGGGAACAATTATGAATTCTTGTGTTCAGACAGCTTTGAAATATCCATTCCTCATCCTACTCATCCCATTGTTTAGTTCACTAACACTTGAAGTTAGAGGTATCTTGCAAAAAGTAACAGCTGTAACCTATGTCATTAACAAATTTATAATTGTTTTCTATGATCGCTAGTCTAATAATAATAATAATCTGCATCCAAATTTTTACTTCAACTTGTAGTAAATTAGTATTCCACAGGGGTGAGTGGAACTGGGCTTCTTCACACTAAGCTTTATATTTTCAGAATACTAAAAAAAATTTTTAAAATTTTTCAATGTACAACTTTACAAAACAGTTGAATAGAAAAGGCAATTTTGGCAGCTTCTGCAAAGGAACTCATGTAAAGAAAAAGATCTATTGCATTTAAGTAGCATGTAGTGATTCAGGAAATAAAGTTAAGCCTTATTCTTCTGCAAGCCTTATTCTTCTTCTTGGAATTTTTTACTATTTCTTCATTGTTCATGCCATAATGGAAAGACTTACAGTGATTTCACTGAAGGGAATTTTGAACTGTGTTTCAATGCCACATCCCAATAAGAAAGCATTTTGGAAATTCTGCTCCTGCATTTCAGTCCCAAAAGTTTGTCCCATTTTGAGCTTTAGTAAGGAGCTGACATATGTGGAGTCTTGCTGCTGAGATCTGTCTGTCCTGTCTCACCTAATTGTTAATTATTTATTTGGAAACAGTAAGAATTGATACTTTTTGAAAATAGTGCCAACATCTGTCCTAGAGTATTTCTACATAAAAAAGCCAGTAGCATTATTGTGGTGCTTGGCTGACTTTTAATGAATGGAGGAGAATGAAAATAAAAGTTCAAATTATTCCTACAAATGGATTTTCCAGTATATGCACTCATCTCAGCCAGTGGTCATAATTGTTATGCCTTAGGACAGTAGGGAAGTTTTGGTACAATTGCAAATAAGTATACATTTTAATTTTTTTTGGTTTATTCTTAACAAAATCATGTGTATAAAGAAGTTAATTTGGACGTGCTTTCTGATCCTAATTAATGAAGAACCTTGTTGTGGATGTGATGCTAAAGCAGTTGGGAAGCCAAAACATGTGGAGCGAGCCAAGTGCATATATAAACAGTTTTGCTGATTTTCCTAGACTCCTGCATTTTATAGTTTTGAGGAGATGACCATTTTCCTTGCCAAGCCCGGGAGGGAGTGTCCTTATATGAGAATAATATGTAGTTTTTTGACCAGTTTAAAAAATCAAAGACTGTAGTAGTTAGAATCAATGACCAGAAGAGTCTAGTACACATGTATGCATTCTAAAGTCATGAATCTTCTTCTGCAAACAGCACCTCAGTGAAATTTAGTGTAATATTTCAATAGCTGACATGGCATACTGACAGTTAACTTTTATCAGCCTGTTTTGATTACATAATAGCATACAGAGTAATAGCAGAACCCCACTGACTTGTGAGGATAATACACAAGTAAGGGAGTCTTTAAAGCAGACATGCTGACTTTCACTGTTGTATCAATAAAAGCTTGCATTTCAGTAGACAAGCAGTTGTTGGAGACATCATTCTGCAGCAGAGGTTGTAAACAATTTGCTTCTATATAAATAGATATGACCTCTTACTGCCAAAATCAGTGGTGATACACGTTGTTTTTAAAATGGGATATAATCTTTCACACTGTTTCTCTGACAGGCTTTGCTCGCAATCTCTCTGAAGGAAGCAATGCTAACTATACAGAATACGTGGCTACCAGATGGTACCGCTCACCTGAACTCTTGCTTGGGTAAGTACAGTTTGACAACTGCCATAATAAATCTTCACTGATTCTATGGTTTTTCAGCCCCTTTTGCAAGCTTTGCCTGTGGAGAACTGTGTTTGATTTAAAGGCAAGATTTCAAGGAACTTCCAGATTTTCATTAATTTTTGTTCATTTCCAGTAAGTCACTATGAATCATTGACATATTGACCTGTCTTGAGCTGAGCAGTGTTTAACTGATTAAAATATTAGGCTGAATTATAACAGATATACTTCCAGCTCCTGTACCTCCATCCCCAGTTCTTTCAGAAAAGGTTTCCATGGTAGTCCTCTAGCCTGGAATGTTCCATCAGCCCTGTGTGGACATCACATTACAATGGCAGTAAAGATTTCACAATGCAACATTCCTAGTTATCTTCATCTTTTAGTCTGAACTATTTTAGGAAGAAATTTTTTGCTCAGAGGTGGCGAGGCTCTGAGCAGGTTGCCCAAAGAAGCTGTGGGTGCCCCATCCCTGGCAGTGTCAAGACCAGGTTGGATGGGGCTCTGAGCATCCTGATCTAGTGGAAGGTGTCCCTGCCCAGGTGAGGGGGATTGGAATGAGATGATCTTCAAAGGTCCCTTCCAACCCAAAACTTTCTATTATTCTGTGCTTTGATTTTCATTTGTAGTTACCCTTTGCCAGCACTGCTGAAGTCACTCAAAAGGATGGTGCTAGGTTTTCATTAGTTAGGAAGAACTTATTGAAGGAGGCTGTATAAATCATTTTAATAACCCACTAAGAGGTTAGCATTGCATTGACTGCAAAAGTAATAGTTACATGAGTAGCCTCAGCCAGAAAATTTCGTTTTACTCCTTTATTCATCTGTAAAATGAGCATTTTACTACCTCACAAGGTAAAACAGATTTTTAGATACTAAATGAACAGATTCATAAGACCCAAAAGGGCAAAGGAAGAGGAAGGAAGAAAAGTGGAGATCTATGATATGTGATCTTCCCATTACAGTCAAGTTAAACACAGCATTAATCCAAACTACATGAACACTCTCATAGAATACAATTCCAATATACAGTGCATGTGTTTTTATACATACATATTCTTAAAATAAGGAACTATTTGCCACAGGATGAATCAGAAAATTTCTGATCACTCCTAAGAGTCTTTAAGCACCATGTTAAGTGCTCCTGGGAAACAAGTCTTTGTTGGAACCTTTGATTAACACTGACCTAGATATATTTTGAACAGGTAAATAATTCAGTAATAATTATTCTGTCAATAAAGTCATCCCAGTATTCCCAGAGCTGTGCTAATCTTAATCAAATTTGTTGGCAGTTGTTTTCTTGTGTGCATAATAGTATTTTAAAGTTGCCGTTAAAAAACTCAAAGCTCAATTTTTCATGTTTTGGAGAAAACAGTAAAGCTTCCAGTGAAGTGTGTATATGTACATTTAAGTATAAATAAAAGACTTGGAAAAATAGCATCAATTGTGACCTTTTTAGATACAACCCATTTTTTTCTGTCTCTAGTATTAATGAGGATTTAGGAGGAAAGACATGAAAAGCTTGACAGACATAGTATTAGTCTGACCTGCAGTTTTTGAAACTGTTTTGTTGGCAGAGGAAATTTAGCAGGAGTTACGTCTGTTTGTAGTTGAATAATCTGTTTGATTAGCTTGTAGAGAAAGGAGAAGGGGATTTGTGTATTTAGTGTTTCAATTGTGCTGGTGTATGTTTTTAAAGCCAAGTTTTTCTGGCAAAGTGATGCCCGTTCCTTGGCAATCCTGTTCGATTTCCCAGGCATTGATGTTTCCCATTCCCCCTTTCCTTACATTTACCAAATTTTTATAAGCATCTAATATTCAAAAGTCTTCACAGGTTTATTAAATACATTCAGTTTAACAAATTCAATTTTACTTTTTTCAATTTTTAAAATGTGTCCCAGAGAGGTTTTTGTTTAGTGATAACATTCAAGATATAAATTTCACGAGAGGAAATTGCTCCGTAATTATTTACAGAACATCTAAAATCTACTCACTTTGGAGAGCCTTAGGTAAGTACTGTTAGTGGAGTACTCTGTACCCTTTGATGACAAAATATTGCTAAAAGCCAGTAGATTTTAAAGAATGCTAAATTACTAGATGAAAACATGTTTTGGAGAATCTAATATGTGCAGGCATAGACTGTAGTGCTTCTGAGGTATGGTCTGTCTGTCCTATAGGAGTTATTTCATTTGTTCAGCCATGTCACTCTTGCATTTTTTTGTCTGCTGTGATCTGACAAGACTGATCCTGACAATCAGCAGAAAAGAAGTCTCGAGTTTGCCTTTTCAAACAACAATGCTGCAGTTCGTGCTGCCCTAAGAAATGGCTATTTTCTGATTTGTTTCTGTTTGACTACAGAGTAAATAGTGAAAAGTTCTTAACTATAGTTCAGCTTCCTTTATTCTTGAGAGCAAGGAAAGGTAATTCATTAGGGTTCATGCCTCAAAGGAGTTTTAGCCCATCCCTCAGTTGTAATCCTAGCTTGTTCTACAGTACCCCAGTCTACAGCAACCTTTTCCCCATTTCACATTTTAGTGGAGAAAACTGTGTGTTAAAGGAGTTGCAAATAAGGATGTATTTGGGTTTTTGTCATAATAAAAGGGTAGGATTTTTACCTGCACTCTCACTGTTTTGCCTACAGAGCCTCAGTTTCCCAATAGAGGCAGAGAATATTTAAGAGCAGATCCTTGGCTTTGGAGTCCATTCTTGCTTCTGTTGCCTTGTGCACTGAGAAAAAAAACTAGGCCTTACTTGTTACTCTGACCTAATGGGTGGGTTGGACTAGCAGCATCCTAGAAAGGTCAAACATTGAGTCTCTCAGCAAATCCACAGGGAGCCACTGTGCAGGATTAGTTAGCAAATTCTGAACCCCACTGAGTAGTAGTGGTACTCGAGGAATTGCGACATGGTCTGCTTTGCCTCTGGTGGTTCCTTGTCAGCAGTCTCTTCCAGCGGGGCAAACTTTTGATTTTGGGATGGTTGTTGTGAGAGGTCTGCAGTGTCTCATGGCACATTCTCTAAGGCAAGTGGTTCTTGACTTTTTGGTGCCCTACTTCAGTTTTCCCAGCTACCATAGAGCCCTGCACCAGTCAGCTCAGTGAGCTGTGGTTTCACTCCAGCTCGAAATGCTTTCTCACCTTCACCTAGCCAAATCAGCATAAGGGTTTACTGTTCCTCTGGCCAAGTGTCCTCCCCACAAGTGAAGTAAATAATCGTGAGTAATCAATGGGGAAGACTTAAACACTTTTTTTTGTTTAGTTTGAGGATGTTCTTTCTCTAAACATCATTAATCAGCAGCATAAGGAAGGAGTGAAGGAGACTGGTTTAGGATAGGATTTGTCACCTGCAACTCTTTGTGTTGTCCAGAAAAAGGCAAACTTAAGTCTCTTGAAACAGAGTTTGAGTTACTGGATTACAAGTTTCAAAAAGAAGAGACTCAGTGAAATACGTTTTCAGTTCAGTCTTTGTTCCAGTCTTTATTATTTTTATATGCTTTTTTTTGGACATGAAAAGTCATTCTGTTCAAAATCTAAACATTTAAAAGACATTATTGGAATTATATGGGTGTTTACAAATTTTTTTTACAAATTCAACAAGCAAATATTTGGGTGCATAAAAAAGAGCTCACCCCAAACCCCAACCTGTGACTTTGCTCCCAAACAAGAATTACTGCATGATGCTTTCATTGCTTCCTCACTTTTTTTTTCCAAGGAATAGTTTTCAGGAAATCTCTTTTCTCACTAATTAAAATTTTTGTGTATAAATGCTGAAATAAATATTTCTTAGAATTTCTGTTCTCCCAGTGGCCAGACCCAGTATGCCCATCCACCTATTAAGCACAATCAAACAAGAAATGTAATGCAGGAACAGTGTAGGCATGAGCTCTAGAGAGAAGGGAAATTAGTGGTAGCTTAACTGTGAGTGGAAAATGCTTTGCAGTCAAAATCATTATTCTTGTAGGTAAGATTTTTCAAAAAGAGCAAGGTCCCTGGGGGCACTTGAGAATTCATTTCCTGCCTTTTCAAGCAGTAATAGATACATCAGGAAATCTAGGGCAGAAACAGAGGGCTTGGTTTTTGAGGTAGTTGGCTTAATAACGAAGTTTATTTTTCTGTGTTGTGAGGAAGTGTGCCATGGGAAATATGGCCAATAAATTGAAGCAGCTCAGTAAGAAGGCAGTGGCAGTGGGTGACAAACATTTTATTTTCTCTCCACAGAGCCCCTTATGGCAAGGCTGTGGATATGTGGTCTGTAGGCTGTATCCTGGGGGAGCTGAGCGACGGGCAGCCCTTGTTCCCTGGCGAGAGTGAGATTGACCAGCTCTTCACCATTCAGAAGGTGCTAGGCCCGCTGCCAGCCGAGCAGATGAAGCTCTTCTACAGCAACCCACGCTTTCATGGCTTGAGGGTGAGAGAAAGCTTTGTTCTTTTTTCCTATTTTTCTTATTTACTTGTGTAAAGTGCTGCAAAGGTTCTTTTCATTTACATTGTGCATTATCTGCTGCCTACGTTTCTGTGTAAGTATAGGATATACAGATTATAAGTGAAAGTAAAATTCTGATTACACCAGAAGTGAGTATTATAAATACATTTGTTTTCTTGTTAAAAGTTGTTTAAAGATTTTCTTTCATTTCTTTGATATTTTTGGCATACAATTTACCTCTTACACCCAATCTAACATTGCCCTGCCAGGTTTGCACTGTAAAGTTCAGTGGCAAAGCTCTGTAAGGTCGTGTTGTGGAAAATTCAGGACTGCTGTCTTCAAGCTAGTTTGTTGAGAAAATCTGAGGTATAGATGCTACTATCATAGAAGAAGAGATTTCTGCCTTTTGACTTATATTCCTGGGGAGTTTATGTAAGTCTTGTGAGTAAAGAAGCTCTTCCTACTGACAGCATTGTTCTTTTCAAGGGTTTGCCAATATAATATAATGACAGAGACTCACTAGTGTGAAGATCTACGCAAGCTGGGATATGCAATATGACAAAATACCAGAATCAATAAATAAGTAATAGCTCTGTTACTTTTAACAGTACCTGGTCAGTGATTGTACTCATGTTTCCTTGTAATTCAGTTTTGGTTGTCCTTTCTTTATTGACGGATGGTGCTTGGAAAGGTGAGTTAATGATCTTGATAATACCCTGAAATCATTAGTGTAAATCATATAAAGAGATATATGAAGGTTTTAGGAGACCTGATCTGTGCTAAAGACTCAAGATTTGAGTTTTACTCCAAGAAAGAGAAAATGTGAGAATGTGAGAGGGAAGAAATGGGGGCCTAGTTCTGTTAAAACATGTTCAAAGTTGCCATAAATTTGGTTTAGCTGACAGTGATAAGAAGAGAAAAGAGTTGGCTTAAGGTGTTAAGGTAATTATTTTTGGTATAACTAATTCTGAAGAGTTTTTGTTCAAGTCTGTAGACCCTTCAAGAGTGGAGGGTTTAAAAAAAACTATTAGACAAGCATTTCTTGCAAGGTCCTGTTTGTATTTCACCCTGTTTAGAACAATGGGCTGGATGGTGTTTTTGTATGAGAAATTTATAACCCCTTATCAGGCAACAATGCTTTAAAAATTGTAAGCAAAATAAATTACTGCCTCTTCAACATTATTTTACAGCATTTCTGGTTGTGCAGTGTAATCTTGTTTGGATAAATGCTCTGTGATGTCTTAAGATGAGGATGAAGTATCTTTGTTTTGTAGCTTTAAAATACAGTAATTCAAGAAGACAGCACAGACCTAATGTGATTAGCACAAGGTTCAGAGTTGTGTCTGTTCTCATCCCGGATCAGTGGTTTATTGCTTGGCCTCAGACATGTTCCTGCCTTCTTAGTCCTGTCTGTGAAGTCAGGATACTGCTGATGTGGACAGGGCCATATGGCTCCTCATGGAGAATATTTCTTAGAACAGAAGTAAAGTCTGAATAATGGCTTCAACATCAAAAATATTACAAAAATTATTTGTTTGAAATATGATATTCATTAGTCAATCCATGGGAAAAAAATATCCTGTGCTATAACACAACCTTAAAAGTACATTTTTTCTGAATGTAGTGTAGTGCTTAATAGTGAAAGGTTTTCTGTTACAGAGCAGACAGTAGGTATGCTGTGATCAAGCCAGTTATTACTTACAGGCTGGATTTGGTGCTGGATGTTTTCAAGATAGAAAATAGCCCATGATGTGGGATTTTTTATCCATATGCTTAGACTTCATGAATTTCTATATTACCATATTGTAAAACAGGATTAAAAAAATTCTCTACAAACACTCCAGCATGGATCCAAATGCACATTTGCAAACTTTGTCTTCTCTTTCTACTCATATCCTCCAGATATATATACATGTATATAACACAGTTTTCCTCGCTCCTGAGGTTTAGGGAATATTTAGTGATCTCTCTTCAATTCTTTTGAGGAGGAAAACATCCAGGGTATGTTGAAGACATAAGGAAGTAAAATAATATGGGATCAGAAATTACTAATAGGCTCATGACTTTACAGAAAAGTGTGAGTGGCAATGTAGGGCTATAAATATTTGTTCTACCAATAAGTTACATGAAGAATCTGAAACAATTACAGCGAAAAGCCACTGGTGCTTTGCATGGCTTCAGCACATTTTCCTGTTTCCCTGATCATTCTAGATAGAAAAGCGTCTTTATTATTGTTACTCTACAGGAAGACACAAACATTTTACAATTTGGTTTATGTTAAAATTGGAGGAAGCGTGGAAGCCTTGGCTTACCTAAGTAACTGTTTAAGATCAATATAGCAGACTTGGACTTTAAAAAATTCTGAATTATTAGTAAACCACTTCAAAATAAAGCAAAGTAAAAAGAAAAATACAGAGACTATTTAGGAATAAAAGCATTCAAACTAATGTTCTACCCTTTTTCTTCAAAGTTCACATAATGTCATTTATGAAAAGTAATTTTAGTACAACTAATGGATGCCCCCAGCAGTGTGCACTGCTTCTCATGGTGTTGCCTGCAGCGTGACCACAGCAGTAACCCTGAAACTTAAACCTTTGAGCTTTTGCCTTTTTTCACTAAAAACACTTGGGAATTATTTGTTAATGTTTAGTATTTAATTAGTACTGTATTTGCACTCTCAAATACTCTCTGGGCTATTTTTAACCCTTTTTTTAATAAATATGTTACTTATGTTAGTTCTGAATCTGTTTTGAACCTCCTGTCAATCATAATGCCACAAAAAATTTAAGTTGATTATTTCTCACTTGATAGTTGTTTCTTGGCTGCCCTAATAATCAAGAATACTTTCTTTGGTTGACTAGATGCTTACCACACATCAAGAGTTATTTGTTTCACTATAATATTTAATAGTTTTCATAAACCACTTTTTCAGTGCTTAGGATTGCCATTAATTACATGCCTTGATTGACTAGTTTCTATTTTTTGAAACATTGTATTTATGTATTACCTTGTTTACATGGTCAGTATATTTACAGTGTATTTTTTACAGTTTCCAGCAGTCAATCATCCACAGTCTTTAGAGAGAAGATACTTGGGAATTTTAAGCGGTGTATTGCTTGATCTTATGAAGGTAGGAAAATGTCTTTTATTTTATGTCTGTAATATGTAGAAAAATGTATAGGTGACTTTTTACCTTTTTTTCTTAATATAATGCATCTTAGAAAGACTTAGGAACTCCCTTTTGAGGTATTTTGATTCCAGCGTTGTTTGTAGTAAGGCTCTGTATTTCCTAGGAATCAGGAAAATATCACTTGCAAATGCCAGGAGAGTCTGTTCAATTTTAACTGATTTGATAAAGAATATGTAGCCCAGACAAAGCATCATCACCATCCTTTTTCAGGGTTGTGCTCTCACACTGACAGAGGCACTGCATCCATGCAGAGGCACTGACTGCTGGAGTGTGATCATATTTAGATACATCCACAGAGTGTTGGGCTAATCTGAGTTGTTTTTCATTTTTTGTGGGTAAGTGTGAGGATGTGGACAGTTTTCAAAGACAAAAGTGACACATGGGAGTTTTGGGCTTTTTATCCAAACTCTTAATCTGCCTCCTGTCACCTCTACACAGTGTGTATGTTAGTTTACTCTTCAGTCCTGTTTTGGAACAAGTCAGCTAGTTACACATGGCCAAACTAGGTTATAGTCCTGAGAGTTCTTCGTACGGGGAATCAGGAGAATCAGGAGAAGCTTGTTCCCCGCAAAAACATCGTGCTATGCATTTGTGCCGTGTTCCTGGGTATGGAACACGTATTGTTGTCCTTACTACTGTACTATAAAAATACTCCCATGGTAAGCTGCAGTACAACCCTCACATCATTTCATCCCCAGTAAGCTGAAGAAAGAAGTCATAGTATCCAAAATTGGGTTTAGAATCACAGAACCACCTAAGAATGAAAGGCAATGTGGGACACATATGAAGCATAGATATGGCTAATGAACTCTGAATTAATTGTATGATCCCAAACCCCTCTGCGCCAGTTGGCTTGGAAAACAAAGATGCTTTGGGATATACTTGGGTGTTTACTTGCTTTTAGTAGTATTGTTGTAGCCAGAAGAAATCCACCAATTTTGCTCTACTCTTCTTCAATACAACCAGTTCAAATCCCTTTGATCTCCTTGCCTTATGAAGAGAGTCAGCATGGCTTTTATTTTGGTTTCAAGGAGTCTGCAATATGATATGCTCCAGTGCATATAATTACTTGTTTTGGTATTATACTTTCTCTTCAATTTTCTAATTCACAGAAACTTTTTTTCATAATGTCATGTAGCTCAAGATCTGGTAGCATATATTGCAGAATGGAAATTTCAAGATCAATCTTAGGACCATTGTTACATTGGACCATTGTACTGGGGGAGGGTTTATTTTCATTTTATTCTAGATTTTATGTTATATCTCAGTGTCTTTTAGGTTCCTTTGATATGATTTAGATGTTGAAAAGTTGTGAAATGAAGCACTTGAGTTTTAGGGAATCACAGGTTTCCAAATAATTTCATTTTTTTCATATTTTCTGTCCATGTTTCTGCCTACAAGGTGAGAAAGGTCAGGAATTCTGTAGAGGGGATATTTTGTGTTTGACCTGCATTTCTTAATTCAGGAATTAGGACCTTGTTAAGCAATGAGCAGACAGCTACAATGAGAGAACAGAAGGGACTTGTGGTTAAGTTGCATGTTGCAAATGCTGCACATACTTTCTTGTGTGCCTGTCTCTTCTGCAGACAATGGATAGTCTGACACATGTCCACACTTGTTGTGCTCCTCATTATCTGCATTCCCAGGGCCTTCAGGTCGGATTACTAGATTACTGAATAACCCACGCTTCAACTTATGCCAGCTGAAGTAGGGAGTTATTAATATATATCTATTTAGAGAGTATTTCTGGACTAGACTAATGATGAGGCACCAATTTGACCTTTTTGCTTTGTTGTTGCTCCAGTCTTCCGCTCTCCTTCACAAGTCATGCTGGTTTGCAAGCATTAGGGAGTTGGGAACTGGTTTTGCATGTTATGACTTGGGAGAAGGAGACATTGAGACTCTCTTTTTATATCATCTGCCATTCAATTGTCTCTGCCATTCCGCACCAGACATGGGTTTCCTCTGAGCTTCTGTTTGCTAAAGAGAATACTTGTAGAACCCTTTCTTTTTATCCTTGGTTTTCTTCACTTGCCTTAGCTGGACTTTGGTCTTCTGAAGTGGCCTAACCTTTGTGCTAATGCACTGCTGTTATAGTCCACCTTTGTATCCTGTCCTTCACTCTGGTTCTCACCCACTCCTGTTTTGCATTTTTGTTTATTAGGAAGCTCCCTGTTTAGCCAAGCTGAACCTATGAAAAGGGTTTTGGTCTTCTATACAGTAAGGTGCTTTGTTCCTGAACTCAAAATAAATTTTCCATAAGAATCAATGGCTGTCCTGGACATCTTTCCTCTTATAATTTTCTCCTCTAATTTTCAGGAGATTCTGCCTGGTACTTCCTTAGAGAAAGTAGAATTTGCTGTCCTGAAGTCCTGGGTCTTATCTCTGATGTTGATCTTCCCACCTCTTCTTTCAGTCCTAACTGTAATCATATCATGGTTGCTACAGCTCAGTGTCTTCTCTGATCAGATTTCACCTGTACTTTACTGTTGTTGAGCAGCAGCTCAAGTAAACTGAAGTCCCCCCCTTGGCTAATATGCCTCTCCAGCAACTGCACTAGGAAATTTCCACCAACAGAGTCTGGAGATCTCCTGGAACATGCCCACAGGCTGGATGTCAGGATAGCTGAAGTCTGCTGTGAGGATGAGGATCTGTGACGAGAGCTTTTTTTGTTGTTTTAGAGAGTTTTCCTCTTCATCACCTTCATGCGCTTCAGTGTTGGTAACAAACTCCCACCATAACACACCAAATGTTGCTTTCCCTTCTAATCCTGACCTAGAGATTGTCAATGGATAAACCTTTTGTTCCATGCTGACATTGGATATGATCCAGGAAGTCAGTTATATGGAGTGTTACTCTTCTCCTCTCCATCCCCTTCCTTCTGAGACCAGTTGTACCCATCAGTGACCATGCCTCAGCCAAGAGCCCTGTGCCACTACTTCTCTGTGATTCCAGGCAGATTCCCAGCCTTGTGATACCCTACAGACTTCAGTTCTCCTTGCATGTTGTGCAGCCTGTGTAAGGCAGTGTACAGGCACCTGTGAGAAGCCTCTGGACATCCTCTCTTCTGAGGGGGAATGTAGGAATCACATGTGGCCTTCTCAGGTTTGTTTGGCCTTTTGAGCCACTGTAGTGATGAGCACCAGAAAAAAAGGGGGAAATAATCATTCAGTACAATTTGTCACTTGAGAAAGAAGGATGCTGCATACTGTATGACCAAACTGCATAGGAGTTTGGTTTGCCACTTGCTTTGTTTTCTAAGCATTTTCCATTTTGAAGTGCAGGGATTCTGTGAAAGGAAAACTAGTTTGTGGTCAAGTGGCTGAATATGGTGTTAATGTAGTGTGTGTGTGAGTGTATGCATGTGCATAGACACACATAGATTTCTTCTCTCTTAAACATATGCAACCCTTAAGAAATACCTGTTTTTTAATTTAATACATTCAAACTTTTAACCTTGCTAACAGTCATGCATGTTTGAATATTCCAATGTAAGCTTTGTATTGCTCTTTTCCTGCAAGAAAAGTTTCAAACTTCCCAAAGCTCCTGTTTTCAATTTTGTGATTAAATATTTTCTGTGTGTCAGGAAGTGTGTTTGTTTAGAATCACGTCTGATCTAACAGAATTAAAAGGCAAGTGTTATTCTGAATGCATTGTAAACAGTTTAGAGAATTCTTTGAAAATATGGATGGACTTGAACCCTATAAGCTAGAACCGGAACTCTTACATTTGTGTATTTTTAAAAATACTAACTTTAAAATAATGTTTCCTTTTGCATAAGAATGTTCCCATATAGTTGTTTTGTTTGTTTGTAAAGCCTGTTTCATTGTAGCATTTTATTAATGATAAACTTAATATTTTTATTCAAAACAATGTTGTAATGTATATCCTGAAAAATATGCTTAATATACATATATTAAAAACATCTGTAGATACATATAAAACATATTTTAAAAGTTTGAGATGTCTTTGTATTTTAAACATACTGTCATATATGTGTACATAACATTATATACATATTACACATATATGTGTTTATTTTGTATCATACGTAGTTTAATGAAGCATGACATTATTCTAGCAGTGACATCTAATCCCAGAAACTCTGGAGATTAAAAAATTATCCAATAATGTTCTTTATTTTGTTGTGTTTGTTTTGGTTTGGTTTTGATTTTGGTTTATTTTTGCTAATGTAAATAGAGATACTAACATTTAAACTCTGGGATTTGTTTTTCAAAGAACTTACTGAAGTTAGATCCAGCAGACAGATATTTGACAGAACAATGTTTGAACCACCCTTCGTTCCAAACCCAAAGACTCTTGGATCGCTGTGGAAGTTCACCTTCACGGTCAGCTAAGAGAAAACCTTACCACGCAGACAGCAACACTTTATCTAACAGGTAAATGTAGTCTTGTCACTGTTACCACTGACATTTGCTCTGCCAGTGAGTGAGTTGTCCTGCTCACATGCTGCATCACCTACAAGAAAAGTGGTTGTTTGACAGCTTAGGCACACTGAGACATGTATGCTGTTCTGTGTTGCCTCACTGAATAAAGGAAGCAGACATAGTATTTACAGCTACACAACCTGAAATTTTTGCTAACTTTTTGCATCAGCCTGCATGTGCTTTAAAAAAAATACAGTGTTGAAGCCATTTCTGAGTATCACAAAGAAAAATAATTGGCTGATCCACCTTAAAAAAATTTTAGCCTTTTTCTTGAACAATAGGGATTTTGTGACTTGGAAGATACCCAAGATTCCAAAGGAATGCTCTTTTCTTTGGAATGCTACCATTGCTGTATATGTACAAATCTGTCCAAGATTTTGATATTTAAAAGCTTAAAGTTCACACAGATTTGTAGCAGCTAAATGTCCTGAAAACTGTGTGCATTGATCACATTCCAAATTGGAGATGAACAGAATTTTGTCTGCAGTTGCAGTTGTGGATCATGTCTAGTCTATTTGACCTCAGACTCAAAGCAGGATATGTTTGCACAGTGACTCCCTTGCTGGACCCACATAGCTTGAGAGAAGCCACTTAAAATTAAAACCTCAATGAACCAGGTTTACTGCTGGATGAAATACTTCAGTACGAAAAGGTTCATGTTATTGCTCTGATAAATGCATTCATAAAGGTCACCCTCTGAAGTATGCAGAATATTTTCATATTCTATATGCAGGCTTTTAATTCTGGCCATGTTTTACATTAGCTTATCCTGTGAGATTCAAAGAATCTATTTTAAGACTTGGAATGATGACATTCACAATCTGTACTTTTTCAAAGAGTGACACCAAAAAGTTTTGGCTGCCTTTACAGATGCTTAGAGTAGAAGTTTTACCATTAGACATGTGGCATCAGAAAGAAAGACCTACATCCACTGGAAACTTGTCCAAAAGGCTTGCCTAGTAAAAATACTAGGTTCCTCTATCTCTAAGGTTTTAAAAAATACACTTTCTGTTAACTGAAGAATATTTTAAACTGGCATTAAAATTGCTAAAGTTTTGGAAACTGGAATGAAATAGATTATGAGATCACTGGGAATGAGTAATAAAAAAATCCTAGGTATAAAAATGGCTAGCATTATCCAGTTTAATTAACAAAAAGATCAACGAAGGTACAGTGAGCTCTCACTTTAACCCTCAGTAATATATCTGAGTTACATCATAGATTTGTTACAGAAATAAGTTAATTGCTCATAGCCTACCTAGATCCATTAAGGCAAACAAGCACAGCTCCAGCACTGTTCAGTCTTGGCTAGTTTTGCAGTGCCAGCCTAAGTCCAGAAGCCAAACTGGTTTAGTGCCAGAAAACCTGAGATAATAAATCCTGCTCCAAAAACGTCAGGCTCAGGGTTTGCAGAACCAACTCTCATATCTCAGTCCTGTAGTCCCAAAACCAGAAGAGCTAGGAAGTAGAGTAGAGGTTAAGAACACAGCCAAGTAGCTGTGCACCAAGTCAGCCTGGTTGCAAAGCCTTTCAGGTACAGCTTTGGAATGAGTTAATGTACCAAAAACTGGGATAGTGCCAAGTTCCACAAAAGCTGTCTTCCTGTGGTAGACCTGGTTTTGGGTTTGGTGTTACAGGGCTCACTCCATCTGAACAATAACCTCTTTTCCCCTCCTTTCTTCTCCCCTCCTCCTCCAAACCAGGAATTCACTAGTTAGCCTGGAGCATTGATTGTATCAGGGTTTTTTGACAGTGGTATTTGATTGCTCCACCTTCCTTTGATATGCCAGGTGTATTTAAGATTTTTTCGATTGATATTCAGCTAATTTTTATAATGTAATGCTTAATTTAGTGATGTACTCACATATTGCACACAACCATGCATAAATGTGCAATTGTATGTTGGAATCTCTATTATTAGATTTGATATCTGCAGAGTTTTTGTCAGCAAAATCATTAACCAAAGCAGAGTTTACCATCAGATTATAACGAGAAACAACAATGTACGAACACTTGCAAATCTGTTATTTTAGTGAAGCTTCTGCTGCCTCAGTTGGCAATATTTGATCTTACTGCAGTTAAATTTTTGGTTTTAAATGGCAACTTAAATGAGTGTACTTTTTTGAAGTTATTAATACATGAATAAGTAATCTGGTATATTAATGCTTCTTTATGCATTTTAATATAGAAATCAAGCCAGCAAAAGTTCTGCTTTGCAGTCACACCACAGATCAAACAGCAAGGATATGCAGACACTAGGGGCTGGCGGGCCAAGAGAAGAGGGGCTTCCAGCAAATGAAAGCTTTTTAAATGGAAACCTTCCTGGACCTGCACCTAGTCCAATGCACGCAAAAAAACCAAGCAACACACCTGGATCTGGTAACAAGGATATAGCCAATAATAACATGCCACATCTTCTCAGCCCAAAGGAACCAAAGGGAAAAACAGAGTTTGATTTTAATGTGGACACCAAAAGTTCTGATGGTTCAGGCACAAAGTACCTGAAGTCTAACACCAGATCTCAGCAGAACCGGCACTCCTTTATGGAAACTTCTCAAAGCAAAACTGGGACGCTGCAGCCCGGCGACAAGCACAGTCGCCACAGCTACATCGATACCATCCCACAGTCTTCTAAGAGTCCCTCCTATCGGACAAAGTCCAAGAGCCATGGAGTTCTGACAGACTCAAAATCCGTGGGCAACCTTTCTGAGGCCAGGGCCCAAGCTGCAGAACCAAACACCAGTAGGTATTTTCCATCCAGCTGTATGGACTTGAACTCTCCTACCAGTCCAAGTGCTCCCCGGCACAGTGATAACAGAACTATGCTCAGTCCGTCCGCGAGGAATAACCGCAGCGAGGGTACCCTGGATACCCGAAGACCACCAACAAGACACTCCAAAACAATGGAGGAGTTAAAACTGCCAGATCACATGGATGGAAGCCATTCCCACTCTCTATCTGCTCCACATGAATCTTTTTCGTATGGTCTAGGTTATACCAGTCCTTTTTCTTCACAGCAGCGCCCTCATAGACACTCTATGTATGTGAGCCGGGACAGAGTGAGGTCAAAGGGCTCAGAGGGTGGCTTAAGCATAGGGCAAGGGATGGCAGCCAGAGCAAACAGCCTGCAACTGTTATCTCCACAGGTGCAGCATAAGTCACTCACAAGGTCTGTTGGCTCATCACGAGAAGACTGTACAGAAGATTCTAATAGGGTTAGTCCAAAATATTGCCTCTTATTTGAAGGTTTACCTTCCTCTTTTTAACTCATGTGGGGGCAGTGGCCTGCTTTCTGTTATTCATTGATTTGTCTTGTAAGGTATGGGGATGTTGCTGGAGGCTATTTTTCAGAAGGGCTGAATATTTTAAAAAATGGACTATGAATACCATTATCTTAAAGTACTGAAATGTGAGAATGGAAAAAGTGTCTCTGAAGTTAAAATTTCATTAGTTGTTTTTAGTCCTTGGTTACATGGTCTGATGTCATTTTTACTGTATCATTTTGCTTAATTATCTTTCTCATTTATGTTTTTATTTAGCTTTTCCTATATGTATTTCTGTTATGAATGCTAATGTTAATTTTTGAAGCCAGTGTTTCATTCAGGTAAAGCAGGACATTATTGCTGAAATACCCTAATTTACTAGAGAAATACCAAAGCTTGCAATAGTTTTTCAGATTAGTATGATAAGTAACTGGTGAAACTAGAGATTTCATGTTGTAGTGGCCACTGGTAAATTGACCCCTCACGGTGGTTACTGTCAGTGGATACCTGGTTGTGTTTTTCTGTGAGCATTAATTAAAGAGTAGAGGACGGGCTGGTTCTGGTGTTGATTTACATTTGTTACACAACACTTCTGAATTATCTCATGTTTTACACATCAGATGTGTAAAGATGACTGTATTTCTCCTCAGAGCTTTACATTTCTCTATTAACAAAATGGTGCAGAGACAAATACAAAAATGAGTGTTTATTTCTCTATGCCTACACCTGTGATATACTGACCTCTAAGGAGAGAACAGCTAGTTCAGATTTGTTGACAAATTAAAGAAAATTAAAGAGCTGCAAATAATATTTAACGTCCCAAGATTATGGTTTACTCTAAGACACTAAAATACTCTGCCTACTTAGTAGTTCATCTAAGAAATATGTGTAGCTGACCTAATAGGGGTCTACAAGTACCATAAAAAGAAGAGTTTCAGGTAGTGGTTGTCTCCTCAGTAGAGAAAAAAAGACATAATATGTTTTTTCATTCGTGGCACATCTCCTTCGTTCAAGATTATGTGTAGTCAAACATGAGAAAATATCAAAATAGGAGTGCAATTGAATAATAATTTTTAAAAAGCTACCTAGAAGGGATTACAGCAGCTCCATTTTAAAACCAGTTTTTTCCTGTGTACTTATTTTTCTGTCTCTCTCATTTCCATCAAATTAAATGTTACTTATTCCTCAGGATGTTATTTGGAAGGGCAGTAATATCAGCATTTCAGTTTTTGATAATAAAAGGTCACACTACCTTGTATACTTCAGTTCATTTTCTGCTTTATGCAGCAGATAGTAATTTGAAGTCATTTTAATTTTATTTCCTACTGTTTAGAGGCCAGTTGTTTTTATTGGATCATTCTTTGTCTTTGAAAATTGGTGGACTGATTTTTATTTTAATTAGCAAAATCGATGTGTACTGTAATGCTTATGTTTTTGTTCATTTTCATTTGCTTTGGAAAGTCTGTTTATTCAAGATAAAGAACTTGCCTTTATGGTCAGTATTTTTAAAACTTCAGCCTTCACTTAGTGCTTTTAAATCTGTATTTCAGCCATTAGAAGTGTGAAAGGAAAATGACTTCTCTGAAATGGATGCTAAGTCTGTGAATTCAGAAAGCTGTTTTTTATTTGTTTATACTGCTTTCAGTAACAAATCAAAATCAAATTGTCAATCTTATGCCTCATAAAGGCATTTTCACAAAGAAGTAATTCTTTGGCTCCTTCCTATCCTCATTTTCCCCCCCTTTTCTACATTATGCATTAAGGCTCAGAAAATTTCACTCTCCTCAGGATTAGTGAACTAAAAAACTCATTAATAATACGTGTTCTCATAGATTCTTTACTGTTTTCATAGTTATTTTTTTCTGATCAGTTCTCCTGTTTTTTTTTTCTTTGCTTGTACTTGGTGAAGTTTCCTCACTTCTGTGTTTCTAGTTTCTCATTGATTTTTTTAGCTCTACCAAGTATTTTTAAAGAAAAAGATTCTTTGTTTGCCAAACTTTAAATCTTATCTAAAAAAAAAAAAAAAAATCAAGAAAAAACTCTCATCCAGTCTTAGTTTTAGGATTTTCTGAGTCTCAACACAACAGTTTTGTTTTAAGGGTTTTTTTTACATTTAAATTAAAGGTACCCAAAAAGGGTTAAGCAGAACAAAATCAAATACAAGTTGCTATTACTGTCTCATGTTTGAAATTTAACTGCTGATATATAAGAGGTATCTAATACAAGTAGTAATTTAATCAAATGTTTCAGCCTCTGGTACATTTTAGAAGAATCCAACTGAGATTTGAAGCATTGTTTTAGCTGCAGTTCCAGTCTTGGTTTCAAGGCTTGTTTTCTCTGTGACAGTGAGACCAGATCTTCATCTGCAAAAAGCACAGTAGATTTTGCAAATCACTTGTGCAGTGAATTGAAATTCCAGTTTTTTATTTTGGTTAGGTTTTTTTGTGGCTTTGGTTTTTAACCTTTGTCCTTCTTGGACATTCTAGATTTCAATTCGTACAGGGATTTCAGTAGTTTCCTATGGGGTCTTGGAGGGAGCATTAAATTTCATGTGGTCAGTCCATACTGAGGGAAAAATTGTAGCTTCTGATTCTTTTAAGAGTGGGGTTAAGTCATATTTGGTGGCAAATTATGTGTGTAAGGAGGTTTCTAAGGGCTCACCTAAACTTTTACTTGAAGTACTTCCAGGAAGTACTGTTTTCAGGAAAATAGAATGAATTAGAGGTAATGATATGCTTTTTGTTATCCTGTCTGACTGAAGTACTTTGTCTAGAGATTTCTTAGTTCAGAGACTTTCTATTATTTTGCATACAGTAGATTTTGTGACTGTTGGTACCTCTAGGTAACGATGTTAAGAGATAAGATATGATAAGAGATGATAGAGCTTTGGTGGTGCAATTATCACAAATTAGATGCATTCCTATCTGTTTTTTAAAGTTTGCCAGTAGCAGAGTGACCAGATTCCATCAGAAACTAATTTAACAAGCCTCCAGTAAAAGATTTCTCCAGAGATGTTACAGTTGCATTTCACTGAGGTTGAAATTCTGAGGGCCTGAATCAGGTTCATGTCTTTAAAGTTACAACTTAGAGACAAAATTTTGTTAATTCCATTTTTGTCATTTTGGAAAGAAGCAAGCAAGCAACAAAACCAAGTAATTATTGATTACATAGTCTGTGATTTGATATTTGCAGTTATTAATAATACAAAAGGAAAATTGTATGGTGAATTTAGAGTTTCCTTGCTTATGTATGTTGGTTAAAAACTGCAAATCAGTTTACAGTCTTTCATTTTAAATAGTTTATTTTTCTTTTGCACAGGGTGGAGCATATCATGATCCACACACAGAAGATGGAGCATCTACTAAGGAGAATAGAATTCTGTATAATGACCCTGTTCCAAGAAGAGTTGGCAGCTTTTACAGAGGTAATTTCATGGTGGATCTTCAATCTAGAATTTTAGCATGGAATATAAATTAAGTAGTAGAAATTGATACAGAGATTTAACATTAACAACTACAAAAGTTTATTGGAAAAGTAATTGTTACTCAGCTTTCAGAGGGTGAGTTTTCAGGGACTGCATTGGTACCATATTGTTCATTTGTAAATGATAGCTCATTTTAATTGGAAAGTATATCCACTGCAGTACCTTGTAAAGCAGAATATAATTTCTCAGGGCGAAATGAACAAAATAAACTAATATAACCAAAGTAAGCAGTTAATTAATATTCATAATTTTATTTTCAATTCTTATAAAGACTCTATTTACACCTATGCACTTGTAGCACATAGACATACTTACTGATCTGTTTCAGGCACTGTGTTGCATGAAGTGTAACACTAGCTTTTCATGGCTTGAAACCTGTGGCATTTCTTTTGTTAAGGCTTACTAAAGATCAGTATTTCCTACAAGCAAGAGCACACTTAGATAATTCCAGTTCAGAATAAATAATAAAGCAGGTCTGTGTATGGACACACACAAAGAGATACTGTTCTGTTATGGCACACAAAAGATGGTTTCTGAGCAGCTGCCTCATGGCTAAACCTGGGTAATTGTTTTGAAAAAGGTGATAAGAGTCTAATTACTGTCCTGCAAGTGTTAGGAGGCTTGTGGGGCTCCCCTGAACCTTAAGAAGTCCCAATCAGCTGAAATTCGATTATGAGTCACATAATAACCTTAAGTAGAATCACAAATCTGCCTCTGATCCTCTTCAGGTTGATAGGTTGGCTGATGACCTGATTTAGACAGGTTAAAATCTGACAATCTTTGCAAGTGTCCCACTGCAGTAGTAAAACCTGTGAGCACAATTGAAGTTTGTACTGTTTTGAGTGGGTTTTTTTTTGCAAATGCCATAGAGGATTTTTAAGAATTCTCAATCCTGAATTGCTTTCATTAATCCCTAAAAAGATCTTAAAATTGGACATGGATGATCCTTCTTTTTTTATACATAGCGAAACAAAAGTTCCAAAGAAGAGTAACTTTCCATAAGTCATATGCTAAAGGAACTGTAGGTCTGGGATTTATTCAATTCCTTATTATAAACCAAGAGGCTTTTTCCTCTTCAACTTTGTCAAACAGATATATTTTAGATGGACTTAATTATTGTTTTGGGAAGATGATATTATATTTTAAATAATAAATAGTTTATGCAAAACTGCTGATAATAGTATATGCAAGTCACTGTGAAAAAGGTAAATCCTTATTTATATAAATTTAACCTTTGTATTAGAACAGTATTTATTAGCATATACTTTTGTACTACAGCTTGAACAAAAACTTACATATGCTGTTTAGATAGACTGCGTAATGTGATGTTGCAATAATGTTCCAACTAGTGTCTGGCCAATTTTTAATCCAGTGCAGGTATTTCTAGTGATATTCATAATTCTAATAAATTTATGTTCTAGATCTGTATATAGTTGTGTATTTTCAAAACCACAGTATGTCTGTTTGAAAAAGACATAATATCTGATTTTGATGTTTTAATTTTTAGTGCATTATCTCTTAGTTACATCAAAAATAATTTTTTTTTTCCAATATGGGTACTGCTTTTTTTAAGATCCAAAGTGAAGATGAAGTGTAAATGATAGTATTTCATGTCTTTAGTAACAGTATTCCAACCTCTTTCCTGTTTTTAAATATCAATCACACTTAGAGCTCCCTACAAATAGAAGTGTTCTCAAATCTAGTAACAATTTACCCAAGTTTTGATGATGGTCTCATTTTACAACCAATATTACCCTGCAAGGATCACAAAAGTCAGCTTTTTTTCCCATCATAGACAAAACTCAACAGTGTCTTTGCTCTCTTGTTACTGTAAGAGGCAGGGAGGAAGCAGAGGAGTGGGAGCTGGGGTTTTTGGCAGAGCTCTGCGTCCATTGTTTGCTGTTTCTCTGTTCAGTTCCATCTCCGCGTCCAGAGAGTACCTACATAGAAAACAATGTGTCAAACAGAGCCTCGGTGTTACCAGCAGACAGCACCACGGTGACAAACCACCCCAAGAGGCAAACCACCTTTGACACCTGGTGAGTTGTAATTTGCACACGTGTAGAGAATGGCAGGAAAGAAAATGTGGTTTTAACAGGAGGGAAAAAAACCTCACACTTTTCTTGAGATTTGCAATTGTCCATGTGCTTAGTTGCTTCCTCCAGCTATACCAGCACAGCATGGCATGTTTTCTGTCCCCTTTTAAGCAGCAAGAAATCCTTCATTGCACCCATAACATGAATGCATTAAAGTTTATATACTTTATACTTTTGTCCGATCCTTCACAATTTTTTTCCACTATTAGTCTTTAGTTAAAGATATTACAAAGTGCTTGTGTGTGTAGTATGTAGAAATTTGTGGATTCCAGAAGCATGAATTGTTAGACAAGTGGAAAAAATATCAAAATGCATGTTTCCATATATAAAGTAGTAGTATATTAATGAAGAATATTTTTACCCTACAATGGGGACTGCTGCTCTCTTTGTTTACACACAGAAGGAAATGAATACATTCTATGGGAAAATGGATTAAGCATCATCTTAATGGTGTATATTGATTTTAAAAGATTAAAAGCATCACATGGCACCATTATATAACATAGAGCACCTTAATTATGTTAATAAAATGACAGCATATACGTAGCTTTGCAGGATTTAAAGGGAAATAATTGTGTTTCTCTAAGAGCTGTTTGGCTCTAAAATACTCTTAATCTTATACTTTGTTAAATCACAATAAAGCATATTGAATAAAAATAAGCAGATGGAGCTTCACAGGATTGGTGGGAGGAATGGACTGCATACATTTGCATGGTTCAACTCTGCTTTATACCACTCTCTGGAACACTTCTCTCTGAAAGGGCCATAAAGTCATGCTATCTAAACTGTTTCAGTGGTTTGTTGACTTAATGTGTTTTCACACAAATAACCAGAGAATTATGTGCTTAAAAGAGAAAGGGGGGTGGTGGGTGGTGGACAGTTGGCATTTCAGCTTGTGTTCAGGTTTTATACCTATGTCAGTAATAGAAGATGTTTACTCCAGAACCCTTCTCACCTGCTCTGATTCACTAGAGTCTGCTTCCTGTCCTTCAGTAGCTCCACCTACATCCATTTTCTGGAAGTTAGCTGAGGAAACCGGTCATTTATGTAAAAAGGTGGTACTTATGTTGTGACTTATGTGCCTAAAGAAGGTATTTATTCCTACTGTTGAACCCTTTTACCATTTTACATTGTCCTTCGTATCTGGATCTTTCTATCTTGCATATAACATAAGACAACTGGAATCTTGCTTTGCTTTATATATCATTCAGCAATATATTGTCTTGACTGCAAAGAAAAATGTAATGCTATTTTAACTCTGAACTGAAAAAATAGTGTATGTTATTAGAGCTGGTTGGGAATTTTTTTATGAAGTTTTTTTTTTGTTTATAATGCCAAATTACCAAAACCAAAACTTTTCAAAGGAACTGGCTGATAACCACTAACCTTTTATTGTGAAGATTCTTCAGCTCCAGGATGGAATAGCCAGTCAAAACCAGAGATACTCTCAAAATAATAAGTATTTTGGAGGCAGCATTATTTTTCAGAAGGCGAGGAACTTGAGTGCAGGGTCTCTGTTATTTAAACCAGAAGCTTGAACCAAGATCTTATATTTAACAAGTGAATCCCCTAAACCAGAAGTTAGAGGTTATTCTGGAGGACATTGTCTGGTTCCCTCAATATATTCTCTTGAAGCTGTTTCATCTTGTTAAACAGTGAAAGGACCACAGAGGTGCTGAATATGGCCTTGTGAAAAACACCCCTTTGAGACAGTTAGATTTAAGTCCTTGCTCCAAATTACTCAAATATTTTCACAAAGTGGAACACCTCCTTTGAGAGAAGAACCCACAGAAGAATAAGCATTTCTTCTTATGAAATGGAAGAAATAGCAGTACCTGCAACACCAAGTTACTGCTATTTTGGCATATGCTTATCTTTGTCCTTTCTTTTCCTACTCCCTATTTTCCTAAAATGTTTCCTGCCCAGCTCTACATGCTAACTCTGTTCAAGTTGTCCTGGCAATGGTCTAATGTTGCAAAATTGTTCTGTGCCATAAATGCAGCTTAATCAGATTCCTAAGTGGTGAAGAGTCTGTGTTCCTCTACTTAATTTTCTGTTTAGAAGTTGTGTAAATGCTTATGAAAATGTTGAAAGCTCTAATGGAATGTGATTCTGCTTACATCAATTTTATGATGAAGTAAATATTTGATGTTTGACTGACATACCTAACTGGTACATGACAATTCATCTCGAATTATGAGTGACATGTATTCGACCTGGACTTGCCACTACTGTAAAATATTGCTTCTCATACTATTGCTCTGTGTTGCCTTTCTTCTGTCAACAATTCTGTGAATGTTTGCCAGACTGAATTGTCACAGATGTTCCCTTGTCTTTGTGTGCATTTTTTTCGCTCTGTCCCCACTGTCCTGCTTTTTAAAATAAAGATGTTATAAACTTGACTTTTGTCATCAGATTTTACTCTTAAATTACTAGATCATTTCTGAACTTCAGACAACTTGATTTGAAAAAAGGCAAACCTCTTATCCTTCTAGAAAATCTTTTCTTTGCTAGAGTTTAATTTCCTGTAAATGACCTTGAACTTGCTCAATTTTTTGTTATTGATACAAGAATAGATGTTTTATTCTCTTGTACTCATACAAGCTTTGTCCTGAGCTGGGCAAAATCAGTAGGTATAGGCAAAATACTTAATTGTGTTCTGCCAGTGTGCCAGAACATCGGCCTCAGTTATCTTTGCCACTGTCACAGTTCTAAATATCTCTTTAGAATCAATTCCAACATGCAGTGGTTTGTCTCACATCATATTGGAGTTGTTTGCATTGACTGCTTACAAGATATATGGGGGCTTCTGGAAAGCATTTTTGTTTAGACCTTTTATGTCCATACAAATGTAGTCGTGCTATGATGACAAGCAGCTTGTCATATCTTCTCTAGCATATGTCATACATTTCTGCAAAAATAATAAAAAGGAGGAACTATACATATACTATTCCTATTTTAAAATGTATATAATATATATAAACACACACAAAATCTCTGTCATTCAAGAAAAGAACAAAAAAAAGATCTCACTCTTACAAGAGTAAAAGGCTTAAAACAATATCCACTGTCAACTTTTAAGGTTCCAGAACAATAGGGTATTTTGTAAACAAGACATGACTGATTTTTATATTGCTGTGTTCATATCAGTGTAACATTATAGTCACATTTACTATTCCTGAAAGAAAAAGGTTACCAGCATCTGAGCAAGTTAGTTTAGAGCATGTTCAGCTGTGTGTGCAGCATGACTGTTGCTGCATTATAAATACTTTCCAATTCTTTAATGGAATTTGTACAAAAAAATCAGGAAATGGCAAATTCTGAATGGTATTTTGTATATGAGATAATAGAACTGGGGTTTATTCCAATTAATAAATCCTCCTTTTCCACATGAACAATAAATAAATTGCACCTTCAAACAGAGTTCAGATTTGATCTTTTGATTTTAAGCTTTCACTACCAGACTTTCAGACCATGAAGTTTTACTGTGGGCTTGAGCTTGTGGGATTGAGATTCTTATCTTGAACTAGCTATTTGAATTGTTTCATTAGTTTCTGACATTTTCTTGCCTTTGCTGAATGGCAACTGTGTAATTGCCCCTTAAGCGTCTTACTTTGACTAAAACCAAAAGATAACTCGGAGAATTAGTGTTTTTCATTTATCTTCCAAAGAAAAGTTTGGCTATTTCAGTAATTCCTTCATTAGACAAAAACCTTACTCATGTAGTTGTGATTGGATCAGTAAAGGGACTGGTACATGAGGGTTTCCAAGCCAAGCTGCCTGCTGAGATTAGGGTTGCTGAAGAATAACTAAAACAAGCATGAGGAATTGCCTCCCAAAAAGAGCTGTCTGCAATACAAATCTCTCTATGGCAGCATGAATGCAACATGCTTCCTGTTTTTTCTATTCAGTTAATGTGAAAGCACATCAGCTTGCTTGCCACATGCATGTTTGCTGCTGCACCTCATTGCACCTGCATGAAGCTGGATACCTTCCCTACTAGGGGCAATAAATAAGAGTGATAATCACAGAATTTCTGTTTGTACTTATGCCTTTTCCAAGTGTTTCAGATCAGAATAACCAATGTGTTCTACATTATATGTCCTAAGCCTGCAAAAGGTACACAAAGATAAAATAACAAAGCACAGCACATTTTGCCTTTGGTTTCTGCTTGAGAATGAGCTCTCTGTTTGGGGGCTCTTCTCTAGGGCTATTCTGACTTGCTACTAAAACAGACAGCACATGAAAGATTGTGGTGAAACTGCTTTCAAGAACTGAAGCTTTATGCAAAATACCAAGATACTTTCTGTATGTTGTAAGAGTTTAGTGTTGTGTGACTCTACACATAGAGATTTTTTTTGATAATCCTAATTTTTTCCTATACTGTCCATTATCTGAAAATCATCTTTTGGAATGCCTAAAATATCCCAGTGTTTCATCATCGATCAAAATGTTCTGCTCTATTTTTACTCAGTACAAAATCCTGGTGTTGAAGCTTCCTGCTATAATGCTATATATGTTCACTCTCTTCACATAATGAGCATGTGTTTTGAAGCAATTGCTTTTCAAGGTCAATGCTTTTTCAGACAACTGTACTCCAGTATGAGTCATAGGAGTTAATGACATAAACCATTCAGTATAAAACCACTGGCTTTTGGGTAAGCAGCAATTGAAAATGAGCAGTTCTCAGCCCCTTATTTTCCAATTCTCTCTGGTCACTGTAGCCATAAAAAGGAAATGATGGTTCAGAATTTCATTTCTCTCCTCTCTGCTCAACTGCTGGAGAGCAGTTTTCTCATCCAGGTTCACTGGGCCAAAGAAAAGAATCTTACTTGAGTGAATCTCTGTCTAAAAGTATGGCAAAAATTGTTCCAAGCTTCACTCTAAAGATTAACTTCACCTTTTAAAATACAGTATCTCCATTTTGTAATAGAAAATCTATAGCCAGACATTGAAAAGTTTTAAAGGATAGTGCAAAGTAACCTCCTGAGGTCTTGCTTATGATCTGACACTGGTTCCTCAGTGGACAACAATCATTGGGTTGGTAATTTGCAGTGGGGCTATGGTTTGGGATATGCTTGCAGATGTGGGTGCACAGGAGCTCCTTTGGGAAAAGGCTCAGAAGATTCTTAGCCCCATTTCCATGACTTTCTGAGTTCAAGCAGGATACTTGGGGTGTATGCTTTTCTCCAACTTTTCTAACAAATCAAGTAAAAATCATTCATTAAATGATTCAGCAGGTGTTCTGTCTGTATTGAATGAGACTCCTGAATTCACTGAATCTAAAGCTATCAGTAGTCTTTACTCTTTGGCTTTCTCCTTGGTGCTTTAAGTGACTTCTATAAGAATGCCTTAAACCTGTCACATTACTTACAGTAGTACCAAATACAGGGATGTGACAGCAACAGGAATCCTTAGCAATCCAGTATGTTTAAAATATGTGTTATAAATATAATAATTACATTAAACTAGAGGATTTTTTCCCCTGTAGTAGTGTTGTAATGTCCACATTAAATATATATATTGTCATGCACCTGAAAGTATCCTCTGCATCTAGATGTAAGTTCCCAAAAATCTAAATTAGGAAAATTTCTACCATACTTCCTGCCTACGAATCTTTTTGTTAAGACCATTCTCTTAATGAACAGTTGCACTTTATTATAGGATTTAAACACTGCATGCATTTATACTTGGAGCCAGGTAACATTTCAAGCTTGAGGTGGTTTTGTGTAGAAATTGAGGAACAGATACCTACCAGAGTGAAGATGGTTTTATCAATAAGGAGGCTGACTCCAGTGATTTCTACCCTAGTTATGTTTTTCACATTTATTTGGGAAAAAAAAGTCAGCCTGGCATGTAGTAGCAGCTGAATCACCAGCCGATAGCATAGCATTTAAAGCCAGAATTAGAAGCCAGTGACAACTATGTTAGACAGTAAAATGTTGCTACATTACAGTCGCTCCAAGAAAAGCTGCTCCTGATAGTCATACAGAGCCCTTAAAATAGTGGCTTTGCTTTAGGTTTTCCATCAAGACAATGGAATAATTTCTTTTTTGTTTTCATGCAATTTAAGTGTGAGAAGGGACTATTAAATGACCTGGTATAACTTTCTGTTTGTTAGTTGCTATTAAATGTTGTCCATCCTCTGGGATCCAGGCCCAGAGGCAGACCCGTTGGCTGTGTTTCTCCCAGATGAGTATTAGGTCCTGATTTGAAATGTCAAAGATGGGAAATACACTTCACTAAGGAGTTTGTTCTGCCAGTTAATGATGTTATTGTGAAAATCAGTGCCTTATTTCTAATATGACTTCTTAGGCTTCATCATCCACCTGCTTGTTCTTGTTATATCTTTGCCTGTTAGTTTAAAGATTTTTCTAGTATTCTGTAATTTCTTTCTGGATAAGTATTTGTGCATCATGATCAAGGAAACTAAAAATTTGGGCTGGTTTGGCTGTGTTTTTAAACACACTAAAGAGATTGAAATCTCTGAAAATATTTCTGTGATGCTTTCCTGCACCATTTTCAATTTTCAAGCTATTTTGAAGGGCACTAGAACTGCATTCAGTTATGTCTCACCACTGTCCTTGTAAACCATCTTTTTACCCCATATAAGTACTTTGCACACATGGTTTACTGTATATATTGAAAGTAACATGTTATTTATCAGCTGTAGTTGCTTCAGACATGTACGTTAAGAGGTAAAAGACAGAAATTCAGTCTTCAGGCAAGTCCACCTGTTCCATTTTTGGGTCACGTCCTTTTGCCAGCACTGTCTCACTCACCTGTAACAAACTAACTGAAGGTTTTAAGTTGAAATGGACAACAGTAGATCCCCAGCTTCCCCGTTGATAAGTTTGGAACCATGTCAGCAAGGGTCAGGAAGTGCAATTGAAAGTGGTTCTCTCTGGCCAGCTTTGCAACTCCTGGTTCTCCGGCAAGCGATGGATAAACTGGACCTGTGCTTTTGTAGCTCATCACCATTTGTATGTTCTCTCAGATATGCTTTTCATTTTTCTAAAAGACCTCGTGTGTGATATTTTGGTTTGAGTATTAAATTCTGGCTTAAAAGAACACATGCATGCTTTCCTTTTCCCTAAATAACTATTCATTGGTTTAAACTAATCATTTTACCCTAACACTGTGTACCTCCTATCCCTTGTAATAAGTCTGTCTAGTATTTGTGTAGTTACCCTGGAACCAATGAATGCTAAACATTAAGTATCTCTTTACTTTAATCAATAATTTGCATTCTTTGGCATCAGATCTCAGTATTGCACAGAATTTACAAAGTAATACCATAATAAAGTTTCTCTTACAATACCTTATTTCATATTTAGGAAAAGTCCTGAAAACCTTAACAGTCACTCAGAACAGCTCAAGGAGAAAGAAAAGCAAGGTTTTTTCAGGGCAATAAAAAAGAAAAAGAAGAAATCTCAAAATGTAAGTATGCAGCATTTCTAGTAGAAGAATTCTTTTATTTGTTTTGCATTATACCATTTTAATATGCTAGGTTAGTACAGTACCTTTGTATTTTTTATGATTGTGTGTGTGTATACACTTGTTCTTTTATTTTCTCTCTTCACTATATGAAAGTCAAATTCTTCTCCTGTTCAGGGTTGATTTTTCTGCCTTTTCAAATATTTCTTCACTTACTAGTCCTGTGCGCCTTTGTTTTCACTCAGACCCTTTGAGAGCCAGTTTTGATGCAAGTTTTAAGATGATGTTGTAACAAATCCTTTTTCAGGATCTGGTGATACCATTCCAAGAATAGTAAATTCATTGTTGCGTGTCTCCAGAGCTTGAATAGTTTCAGGCACCCTCACAGAGAAAATGAGACTGTAACAAATGAGAATTCTTTCCAGTCTTTTTCATTGAAGTGTCTTGGTAACATCCTCTGTCTTCCTGCTGCATTCCATGACTGGAATAAGGATGATGTGTCTTAACCATTCTTAAGTGTTTTGTGTTTTGTTGAGGGAGTGGATTGTGGCTTTTGTTAGTCAGTATAAGTCTTTGGTGTCTCATACATTTTTACATTTTCATATAGTTTTTGGGAGGGAGAAAGGACTTTTATCAGAAAGTAGTGGTATAGTAACATTTCTCAAAGTTCATTATAAAGATACCCCTACAAACTGAAGTAACCTAAACATAATCTCATTCTTAAATGACAGCTCTGGAAACAGTAAAACATTTAAAACTGTAATGTTCCTGTAAGTGTAAGTGCAGTTACAGTTTTGAAGATTCTCAGAATTAAGTAAATCATGCTTACTCCTGGCAAAGGGGAGTGACTTAATGAAAATATTTACTGTCAAGGGGTGAGGTGATATGACTCTGAGTGTTGGTGGAGGGCTGATCTGTTGAAAACTGGGAGAGAGGAGTGATCGTCAGGCTTTTTGTTGTTGTGGGTTTTTTTTTAAATTTCTTTGAACTGTGTGGAACATGTGCATATGTATATTAACTAGCACTCAGAAATGCACCTCACCTTCCTGCTGGGTGGGATGTACAGCAATGGCATCTACTTCTCATTCTGAACTTCTTCACCCTCATACCTGTATGCAGCTCAAATACGATCATTTGTATTAAACAGCTGAATTAAATGTCTAGATTATAGCTCTGGGACTGTTTGGTACCAAAATGTCCATGTAAGGATAACACACCTAAGGCCATTGGTTCCAGTGATGGATTTTCGAGGGAAAAAAAAATTTAAAAGCTGCTAAATTTGCATTGCTGTACTGTACTCTGATTCCAGACATGGTGGCAGACAACACTCCAATAGCTCAGCTGATAGATGGTGTATTGATTACCTCCACGTTAAACTGTGTGAAAGAAATACATGCTGGATTGTGTTGCCTCTCAAAATCTGACATTTTACAAAACACCTAAATCAAAAGCTCCTTGATCTATAGATACCAAAACCATCGCTGATTACAAGCTAAGGCAGATTTATATATAATCCTTACTCCTGTTTCTTCTCACTCTTAAGAAGAGGGGTCGAGGGGAACAGAGAGAGAGAGAAGGGAAAAAATTGTGTGTACTACTTAGAGCTGGTATCTCACAGAAAGATGAATAAATCAGTGAAATAATGAAGTGATACAACTCTTTCGTCCTCAGCTAGAAACTTGCAGAGATCAACTTGAGTTTTGGATCAAACCAGAGCCAGAAAAACCTCCTTTCATTTCCATTTACAGCTGATTTCCAGGACAGTATCTAGACATAGACTGTACCACTGATGTGTGTACAAGTGTCTGGCTCAGACACTGTTCTTTGTTCTTCTTCATCTGTTAGTTGAAGACATCTACCTAACAAACGTTGGGAGAGTCTTTAGGATCTTCCAGCACAAAATAAAATTACTGCCTTCAATTCAGTACCAGATTTGGCATTAGTAGTAAAAGCTGTTCACAGCACTGTAGTATTAGCTCTTCAACTACATATACAGTGTTTTCTATGAATTCCTATTAAAAGTCTTAATAGACAGCTTGTGACTACCCAAGGGTTTTTCTTCTGACACCTACAATTCATGTAGAGTCCTTCAAGTATGAAAATCCAGTTATTTACTCAAACACAGACTTTCAGCAAGAAATAACAAACTAGACCTGGGGACTGTCACAGAGCTAGGAAGCACATAATAACTAGCTATGATTTACTTCTGATATCCTTTGGCAAGTCTCTTTTTGTTGGTGATCATCATCACAGGAGTCGTAAAAGATACCTGAAATTGGATTGAAGACATCTTAGTAATGTCATTCTCAAAATACCTAAGCCCAGAATTGATCCCAGTTCCTGACACTTCTTCCTGCAGGTTGTTCCCATGAATTATTCTCCCTAGAGTTCTCCAGGTGCAGTACCTCGTGGGTTAGCAATTGTTACTGCCTGTTATGGGAATTCTTTGCTATGTTGTTTTTGCAGGGCTGTTCTTATCCATTGTCCTTTTAATAATTTGAAGTGTTTTAGTAATGTAGAAAAAGGTTTTGAGGATTGTTAGAATCACAGTTTTATGTCATCTGCCACCAAACTATTTGATATACATGAGGGTTGTGCACAGTGTCAGTAGGCACTATCTTCAGAGGAGCCTGAGTTTTGCAGATTTTGGCACTTATTTCAAGCTATGGGTCTGAAGAAATTACCTGCTTTGGAAAAAACAGTTGCAGGTGAGCATTTCTCTTAGCAATGCTTTCATTTCTTTTTAATTTACTGAATTTGAAACAGGAAATTCTTCTGACCATAAAGTTCCTAAACATAAGCTATGCTAATTATTGATTTTCATTAACCTGGATGGAATCTAGAAGCTAAGAAACCTGTTTGAAAGCCCTTGCTTTTGGTAGTGCACTTGTCATTGAATTTAGTCAAATAATAATTCTATTGCATAATAAAGATTTCTTCTGATAGACAGGAAAATGCAAGACACAATATATGTGTCCTATGCTTGTTTGCACCTGAGCAGGGGAGAAATAGACCCATTTATAATTCTAGTACCATATAGTTCTGTTTGTTGTTCATGCATCCACTGGTAAGCTCTTTGGTTGGGCTCCAGAAATTAAAATAAAACAGCCAGTGTACTTGCAGCTATACATGAAGTTCCTAATGGCATATTTATGTTAGAACTGAAATCTTGGAGCCTTAGCTCTTATTGCGAGTTAAAAATAGAATGGTTTTTTTTCCCCCTAGAGTAATTATCCACTGCTCATTCTGAAACCAACTTCTATTATTGTTAGTGTATCTTTAATATTTTCTTTATATAAAAATAAGAAATGTCATACTGCTTTAGGTCATTATTATAAATACAAATGATTGGCAGAGTTACACGATTTAATTCAAAGCTCAGTAAAGTCAACAAGAGCTACCATTTATTTCCAAAAGCCTTTGAAAGAAACACATTCTGCATTCCTAATGAACATGGATATAAGAATAGGTGTACTGATCTTTTTTTTACATGCTTTCTATGCATTGAGTTCCTTGAATTTGTTCCATAGGCTTTTTTCAATTATTATTGTATTTTCCAAAAGCAAATTATAGGCTTGATAACATGTATTGTTGAATTACAAAAAAAAAAAGAGTTGACTTAGTAAGGGGCAGATCTCTGGAATTGAAATACTGTGCATTTAGTTTTTGTGTCTTATATTGCAGACAGAGTCAACCAACGGCGAGAATCCAAGCATCAAGAAATCCCTCTTTCCTCTTTTTAATTCAAAGAATAATTTAAAGCATAGTTCTTCTTTGAAAAAACTTCCTGTAGTCACTCTACCAATGGTATTCATTTTTAAGTACAGTAACACTGTAAAATGCTCCAGTAAATTTGTTTTACTGACTACAGCAGCATGTGGTTTATTTTCATGGTATCACTTCCTCTTCATGCCAGTTAAGTATCTTGGGCCAGTTCAATAAATTTAAGTAAAATCGGCAGTTTCGTTGAAACAGATTGTGCCTAAAAATTTTTTTATAGTATTTGATATAGTGAAAATGTACATACACAGTTCCAGAGAGAATGAGCCTTGGGAGTAAGACTAAGGAAGGGAAATAGTTGTGAAATTGTGTGTTTAAAATTAAACTGTCTCATTATGTTTCATTCAGGAAAAATATTAACCTATTTTGGTTTATAACTATATTGTAAATACATAATTTTATACAAACTACTCCTTTATATATTAATTTAAATAAATCAAATACTAACAATGGATTATCTGGAAAGAACTTTAGCTCATGCGTCTGTTGTATTTTTGTTTGTCCTGCTTGTTCATGGTAAAAGACAGCTCGCATTAAAAATAGATTATATCTTGACTGTCCTCTTTTTACTTAGAATCTTGAAATGAGATTAAAAGCTACATGTAAGTTTTCAATTATCTTTCTGCCATAAAGTTTCAGCTGTTTCTTAATTTTTGCTTTAGTTTGGGATATTTGTGGAGGAGAAGAAAGATGGGAATAGAGAAAGCTCTTGGTTTTGTGATGTCAGTCAAGACATCAGTTTAGAGGGATTTTGGTCTGCTTCACTCTGGAGCAAATTTATAGAACTGATCCATGGTCTTAACTGCAGTATGGAATGCTTTTTAAATGAAGATGAGGCTCAACAATATTTTGTTTTTAATTTTATTTTTGAGGCCTTGTTTAACTGCTCTTTCTTACAGCAAATAACACTAACAGCATGTGAATGCTTTAAGGGCTAAGGGTAGAGCAAATCTGCATGATGTCCACAGCCACTTGCTCTTACTATGGGGAGAATTATTGAGAGGTCATTGCAATTCTGCTGCAGTAATGGGCTTCACTTGTGTTCTGTAATTAACTGTGGGAAATTATTTACAGCTATTCTTAAGAAAATACTAGGAGACCAGTATTTAATATTTTGTTGCAGATGCCTAACACTGAAGGTCAGGATCTCTTGGCTTTACAGAAAGCCATTCATTCTTCCAATCACCAGAGCAGCAGGCAGAAGGATTGGCATCCTGAGAAGATGACAGAAATCCAGCCTCATGTAAGTGGCATTATCAATTCCCTATATATTAATATCACTGATGTATCTTGACAGTTTTTTCTCTGGTGAATAGAAGAATTGCATTTGACATTGTTTCCCAACTTTCTAATTCCTTGTGCGCTGCATGTAAAAAAATAGTGTACCTGCAGTCTTGCGTAATTTTTTTAAAATGTGGACATGAATGACAAGGAAAAGAGAGACTAAATGTCCTGTGTCAGGCTTTGAGCCCTTCAAAATGTTTTTGTATTCTAAGCAAGCAGTGTTTCAGTGCACGTCTATGGTAGTGATGCAGTGCTCTACAAAAGCCCTCAAGTCAGCTCTGTAAAGAGTGGTGAATCTTGAGGGTTGGCTGCTGCTCAGCAGAGTTTGATACTTGATGTGGTCACCAAAGCATCAAGACCACGTTACAGTGTGGCTGGCACAGACTGCAGTTTCAGCATTTTTGGAGCATAGCACTGCACTAGTGCAATTTTATTTTCTCCAGTTCTAAAACCAGCTCAGTGGGCAGTGTTTGGGAGGGAGTGTCAGTGCCACGCTCCATTGTTGTCACATTGGAAACTGGAAAAGAGGGTTTGTTGCAGTTGCAGTGTTTGAAGAAACAAGTTGCTCTGTGAGCTGTGGAATTTAATGAGACTGCTTTCATACCACTTTGTGTACTCAGGCTTCCCCAAGCTGTTGCTACCCATTTTCAGTAACCCCTTATCACCATTTACCTTCAACCTGCTCACCAGTGAAAGAAGCTGCAGGAGACTAGAGCTGCCTATCACCCAGCTGCCAGCAAACAAAATATGTAACTTCTGAGTTCTGCCAGACCTTGTTTCAGTGCAGATGGTTACTCAAGACTCACTCCAACCCCTAATTTATGTTCACAACATTTTTCAGAACTTGTATTTCTGAAATCTGTTCCTCATAAAATGTGGCTGAGGTTCTTAAGTTAATAGCAGACAGATGAACAGCTAATGCAATTCTCTGTGCCTGCATTTTCAAAGGAAACAAGGATAAAATGATTGACCGGAGCAATTTTTTTTCTGAGGGAGAAAAGGTTCCATCTTTTCAGGTAGCTAATAGATTGGACTGTGATGAGAAGACATTTTCTCAGGTGTGCAGTCATAGCTTGGAATGAAATATATCAAAAAAATACGAACTAAAAGTGAGGAAGTCCTGTAAAGTTGAAGATGTTGAGTTTAGGACAGGACAGCTTTTTTATGGGAGGTCTGATACGATGGAGCTTTTCTTCCTGTGTCTTTCAGAGCCAGCCGTTAAAATCTCTCCGGAAGCTCTTACACCTCTCTTCAAACCATCCTGTCACTGCTGAGCCCCGCTTCCAGCCCTTACCCAGCCAGCCAGCCAAAGCTTCTTTTCCTGAAGTGCGAATCCATCCCATGAGTCAAAGCTCCAGCAGCGGCAGCAGCAATGTGCGGCCGGAGCCCCAGCCGAAGAGCCGGCCAACGCTGCAGATCCCGAGCCAGCTGGAGCCCACCTGGCACGTGTCCCCCGTGAACAGGAGCGTGAGCGACGGGCCCCCCTACTCCGACCAGCTGCCTTCCAAGAGCGGCCAGAACGGGCACACCTACAGCCGAACGAACCGGTCGCGAATGCCAAATCTGAATGATCTCAAAGAGACAGCCTTGTAATTGCACTCCAGCAAATGGACCAGTGTGGGTGGAGATCAGCATAGGGGAGCGGTGGTGGTTCTGGTGATGGTAAGACTGCATTTCCAGCTTTGTAAAGGTGTGCAATATGTACATGTGGAGCTATGCTGTTCGGCACCACGAGAGAGTCAGGGATTATACAGGAACACGAGTGGAACTATGAATTACCAGTCATCAGAAATGTCACTGGACGCCAGGCAGAGTGTGCCGGTCAGGGAGAAAAATGCATTGTCATTTTCTCTCATTTACATTCCAGCTTAGTGCACATCTCTGTCTGAAAGCTGGGAGACTTCTGGTATCTATTGGCACTTATAAGGGTGAAAACATTGTCTAGGCCTATGCCCTTACTACATTTTTTGCTGCCTAGTTAAAACAGTGGGGTTTATGTGATAAAAGTGTATCCCTGTTAAGGGTTTAAAGTTAAATTGTATGTCTTAAATTTGTTTTTTAAACTTCCATATTTGATAGGATTTGTAATATTTATTTATGATGACCTAATATCGTACTGTTATAATCATATCTTTTATGTTATAATGTAAAGTTATTTTGAGCTGTTTGAAACATTGTGAAGCAGTGCAACAGCTACAGTAGTTTCTATAAAAAACTAACGGTAACATTTATATATTGCATCAGGAGTATTTTATTCTATATATAAATATATATATAAATGGAAAATAACTGTCTGTTTTTTAAATATACTCATTTAAAAGAAAAGTATTGTTATGACACTATCTGCCATATTTTTTATACATTTGTGATATAAAGTGCAGTATTATACTTCTAATAAAAGGAAGTTGAATGTGGATATAAACGTGACTGTAACAGTATGAATCTTGCTTGGCTATGAGAGCCCAGTATTATAGGCATTATTGGTAACAAACAAAAGGCAACATTCGAGTCCAAGCTTTATTATGGGCTGTTTTGTTGGAAGTATTGACTAAATGTAAGAGACTGCAGAACTGTACAGTAATCTAAATGTGGTATGTTCTCCCCTGTGTCCTTAGCTTTCCTAGTAATAATAATGGGATTTCTGCATCTGCATCAAGAGCACAGAGCCCCAGTACCAAATTTTTGTTTCTTCTAAAGAGTTAAAGTGCCCCATGACTACAAGCGAAAGCAGGTGCTCTTCCACTTAATAGCAGGGGTGAAAACCAAAGAAACACAGCATGAATTGCAAGTGAAATGCAAAACTTCGACACCTAAGCATAGCATGGCACTGCAGATCATGGTATAAGCTTTTATGCATATGTGAATTTTACATCTCTAGCAATCTATTAACTAATGAGATAAACACTGTATTAGAATTTAAACTACTCTTGCACTTTTTATTATATTTCAGGATGTATTTAAAGCTACAAATCTGATATTTGGATATTGAGGGAGAAGGTTGCCATGCAACTTGATTTCTCCTTAGGTCTTACTATCCAAATATTCCTATACCCAGTTCAGCTACCAGTCTCAGCAAAATACTAGATCTTGGGCTCCAGTCTCCTGTACAACTTAGTTAAAACTGCCTTTACCTTGGTGAATGTCAAGTGTAGCAAATACACACCCTGATTCCTCTGTTGCTACCAGTAAAGTAAATCAAAGGTGAGCCAGTAGGAGTCAAAAAGAGTTATGCCAGTCTAAACTTTGTGCAATAAGAGGAGAGCCAGGCCTGTAGTGTCAGAACAATACAATCTTTCCTTTTTAAACACATTAGTTCTACTCCCTCATTACTCTGCAGCATAGTTTGTTTTCTAGATGCTGTTTTCGTAAGACACCTGTACTTGCAAATACACTGTCTTTTCCAAAAAGAGATTAACCTGAATGTAAATTGAATGATTTAGCCATAGATGTAGTTAACAGAAGCAGCCAGGCAGTAAAAGCTGAACTTCCAACTTGGATAACAATGCAAACTGGACATGCTGTTCAGTACCTCTGGAGTCATACCAAAGTTCTAACAACAGCAAATTCGGCACCACTACTGTAAAAATTGTTGTCAGAAAGAAAAGTGTGGAAGGATGTTATATCAGTTTTGTCCAGGACTAAAAATTAGTCTACTAAATTTGAAAAATTAAAAAATAGGAATTCTTCCTTTGTCGATTGCCTGCAAGAAATGTGCATGTGATTTTTCTATAGATAGATATGATATATAATATCTCTCTATATATGATATATATACTGTATTGATATATCATATATATAGCATATATAAATACAATAGACATGAAAGGGTATTCAGTTTTTTTCTAAGTTCAGTGGGCATCCAGGAAAGATATTGTGATATTTATTTGTCGTCACTGTCAGAGTTTAGCAGCTTCTTTTAGCAGTCTCTGTTAGATTCATTGCTTGGTCACAGCCACATGAGCCCTCTTAGCCCTGCTTTGAAATGGGCTGATGCCCCTGAAATCCCTCTCTAAAGCACTGCCTGAGAGAGTGGGGCTCTAAGCAGTGTGGTTTGAATGTCTCTTCTACAGCAACAGAGCTGGTGAAGGGCTTGGAGCACAAGTCGTAGGAGAGCGGCTGAGGGAGCTGGGGGTGTTTAGCCTGGAAAAAGGAATTTCAGGAGGGACCTCATTGCTCTCTACAACCACCTGAAAGGAGGCTGTAGCCAGGTGAGGGTCAATCTCTTCTCCCATATCTCAAGTGAAAGGATGAGAGGAAGCAACCTTATGTCGTGCCAGGAGAGGTTCAAATTAGATATCAGGGAAAAAAAGATCACTGAAAGAGTGTTCAGGCATTGGAATAAGTTGTCCAGGGATGTGGTGCAGTCACCAGCTCTGGAAGTGCTTGAGAGGCATCTGGATGTGGCACTTGGGGATATGGTTTAGGGGTGACTGGGGTGGTTGATGGTTGGACTGGATGATCTTAAAGGTTTATTCCAATCTTGATGATTATGCTTTCAGTCTCACAGGGAATGTTCAGTCTAGACTCTTCTGTGCTTCGTGGATATGTATCCCTTTGCCTCTGCAAGGTTTTTTGCTTGCTGGTAAGATCTTCATGCTGGGGATGATGATACGGGGCTATATGTGGTTGTTATGATTTCTAGCAAGGAAAAATGTTTCTAAAGGATTTTTTTCTCCGTACCCATTAAGTTAAATCAGGGTAATCCCTGACTGTACATATAGCTGTTTAAAGTAGTTAGCAAATCTTCAAAGGTGACCCGAGGAATGTTTGAGTATTTGGTGGCCCATATTTACAGAAACTTGTTTCTACTTCATACTGCAATTTCCTCTTGAATTCAACAAACTGTAGTAGCTTTCAGTTGAATACTAATTTGTGTTGAATGTATGTAGTATTTTCTTTCTTCTGTTGGAAAGAAATTCCAGTAGCTCGGCCAGCTGGTGCTGGGATGAATTCTGTATTTTTCACTTGGTCTAGCTTCCCAATATTTAGAATACAGCTAATGTAATTTTGTTGAGGTTTTCAAAGGAGTCTTATTATAGTGACTGAGATTTTCTGACTTAATAAAGAGGAAGAGAATTACAGAGCAAACTATTTTGTAAGTGTGAGCTTTCCTTTTCACTGGTCGGTGAGTCCTGTACTACATGCTCTATAGATTTATTTAGTATAAAGGATCCTAGTTAAACTGCATTTTATTCTTTGGCAATCTTTTGCCTTATGGTATCACTGATGATATGAATAAAAAAGAAACTAAGTTTCAGAAATTAATTGTAGTCATTTTGCAGAACTCAAGCTGCCTAAACTTGTCTATATGTTTTTGTTATAGCTCTTGAGCTCTTTTTAACTGAAAAAAAAAAAAGCACCTTAAGCTCATCCTAACTGAAATTGTGTAAGTGTCTAAGCTGTCATTTTAAACTGCCATGTAAATGTATTAACCTAGAACAACATCTGTTTTCAACAGACCTGGCCACAGAGAGCAGTCCCTTTGACCAGTTTAACACTTTTTGCTCCATTTATTGCAGTCCAAGCTTCGTTGCCCCTCTGAGAGGTTGCCAGGAGAGCACTGGGCAGAGTTCTTGGCAGGAAGTCAATGATACCAGATTTGTCTCCTAAAACATTCCCCAAACACCACTTGTTCTTTTAGATCAATATTAAAGCAGGCTTCAAACTTCCAAGTGCATGAGGCATCCTCAGGTTGTCAATTGGCTTGTCACCTTTCTCTCTACCACACCAACTTGTTTCTGGGACCAAGGCTGGAGTGACTCTTCAGGAAGCAGTGGCCTGTGGTAGGCTCTTCCCCTTCCTTGTCATTGGAGTTAGATCTCTTAGGAGATGAATCTCACTTGTTTAAAAAGCTACATACCAACCCTTTCTTTTTTTCTTCAAAAGCTGATGAAGTGTTAGCTGACTCCTGGGTTCACACAGAAAAAGCTATGTATTCTCAACAGTTCTGTAGACTTCCCTATAAGAACACAGGGAACCTATGGGAATACAGATTATACAGCTCTGAAAGCACTGTTGTGATCTAGGTAGCTAAGGCAAAACCTAGCCACTTTAAAGAGGAGCTGTGCTCTAGAAGTATTGGGGGGTTTATTAATGTTTCATTTTTTTGTTGTCTTGTAATGATTTGATAGTGAGACATGCTTCAAAATACTTGCATGTAATTAATTCTGTATGTGTTGATCACTGTCAGTGTAGAGCTGGGGGAATATTTGCATCCCAGTCACACAAAAAGTATGAAAAGGATAGCCATATATGATATAGTGCAAATTGGGGGGTGGCAATGAATGTTTATTTTTCCATTCCAGCTAGCATACATACTACATCTATTTATGGGGTAATATTGCAAACCATGCATCTAGGCTGTTGTTCATGTTAGTAGACCCACCATTTGAAATAGGAGTGCCACAGAAGATGGTTGGAAAGGTGATGTGCCCTATGTAACCATTTTTGAATAACTTTCAAATCAGAACACTATTTAAGAACAGGTGCCTTTCCCTACACAGCTCTTTCTAATGGTACCATGATAGTAACCATTCATTAGCTGGGTTTGTAGTGAATGAGGAGAAAAGCCATTTAACTTCTGGCCTTTTTTTAAAAGGGGGTGATTTGAGTAAACCCTTTTAATATAACAAAGCTTGGAAGTTCTAGATGTTGGCACCTTTTTCAAATGGTCAAGCAGCAGCAGTGCATCAATGCTCAGTCTCATCAGGCAAGTGAAGGCTTGTGCTGTGCTGAATGTTGTACTGGAACAGAAGATTCCTCATTTTGCAATCACAAAGCAAATTTCATTAAAATTAGCAAAGTAGGTTTTATAGGAGATCCTCTTTCAGTTGTAAGAAAAAAGCTGTGTTAGGTCATCTGTTCTCTCAGTGGAGTGTCTTAACAACTACCACATGAGACAGCGTAGGTAAATCTGATGGATTAGGTCTGAATTTTACTTGTTCCGAGTTCTGCTTGGATACAGATTTGTGACCTTGTGTGCAGCCAATTGTTTGGTGCAAAAGCTGGGGTTTGACCTACTCAGTGGAAGATGCATGCAAAGTGTGAGAGGACTGGCCCCACTACGTTTGGATGCTTTCATTCCACCGAATCAGATTGCTTCTCAGGCTCTTTTAGACCATAACAAAATATGCAGCCGGGCAAAAGCAACTCTTGAAACATGGCCCAAGAGCCTGAATGTGGAATTTTTGTCTTAGCCTAAGAATGACTACACATCTCTTGTCTTCTCTGCAAGTCAATCTACCTCCTCTCTCTTGCAGAATGTGGTTGAGGTTGGGTTTGTTTATTCTGAGCTTATTATTGACTCCAAATTTTGAAGAGACATCTGGAAAGATTCTTCCTCTAGGTACTGTTAGCAACCATGTATTAAAATACTGTTGGGCCTTCATCTGAAATACTTCTGAAACCTCCAAGCCATCTGAGCTCTCCTTCTAGAATCCCAATGCCATCCTTTGCACTGCTTTGCAGTCTTCCCTTGGCCTTCCCCTTGTGGTTCTCAAATATTGCAGTTGCCTTGTTCTTTGTTGTTTCTCTAGTGCAGATTTTCAGGGAGTTAGAGGCCTTATCTACTACTCCACCCTATTTGCTGTTTTACTCAAACAGCTATCCTTAGACTTGCTCAGGATTTCCTTCATTTTAATTTTCCATTTCATCTGAGTGAGATACCTTACCTCATTGTGCCCCCACCAAAACACGCTGCCTGCCAGACTTTTTGTTCCACCAGGTCTCTGTTTTCACGGGGCATTGTTCCTCTGGATCCGTTCTGAGAAATGCAAGGTGGCATCTTAATTGTACAGGCGTAGAAATGCGTTGTGGAGTAGCTGCTGTCGTAGAGCTTTCCATTAGCATAAAGATAAAGCATGTTCATAGCACAAGGTGGAAGCCGCTGTTCAATTTTCCTGTAGGATATATGAACCTCTTGGTGTAAACGCCTGACATGTAAATCCAGTGGCAGAGCTTTTAACTCTTTAGTTACAAGGCAAAACTTTAAGCATAGGGAACTGTCTCTACTTTGCTTTTATTTCTCTTTTGTTTTCGCTAGTGCACATCTTAGACTCGTACTACTGAAGGATATGACTAATTGAAAGAAGTAACTTTATATTTGGAACAATAAGCTAAAATCTTCCCAGAAACCATAATTTTGTTGGAAATTCTATGCAGGCATTTTAAAATCTGGTTAATCTGATAAGGAATTCTAGGACTGCTTAGGTCTCCACTGTGGAATGTTTAATTTTAAATTTGTGTCATTTGGAAGAAAGAAAGAAAAATGAAATTTAGGAATTTTTTTTTTTTTTTCACTATCTGCCAGTACAGATGAACAGGCTGGGGAGGCAGCTTTCAAAACTTCTAAATTTATGGATAAGATTCCCTTATGTTTTGAACAGCTACTAGAAATCTGAAGCGCACAAACTTTTAAATCTACCGTGCTTTCTGTTGTGGAAGGGATATGTTGTGGTGTTAGCCTTTTTAATCCTGGAATACAAATTTATTTTAAAATGTGTTGAATATTTAAGGATGACTTCATGCAAGTTAATAAACCATTTGTAAAGTGTTTGTATACAACCCTTTGTATCATGTTGTTGGTACCCCTTACCAAATTTTTTTTGAGCATGTATTCCATTCTTTACTTCTGTACAATTTCTATTGTTGCTGTAAATATTCTAAAAGAGAAAAAAAAATCCTGTGGTAACCTTAATTATCAGCATGGAAATGGTTAATTTTTACTGAGCACAATGTATTTTTGAATGGGCCTTCCAATGTCTTTAATAAAAATGCAGATTTTGCACTAGAACACTGGCACTGTTTAACAGCTGGTCTTATTCCTGACTTGTCTCTTACAGAGTACCTCTCCATACATTAGCTTGGCTCAGGTGAGTGGAACGGACCAGAACCAGGCCTCCTGTGCCCAGTGGGTCACTGCCAGGTCCTGGCTGACTCCTCCATCTGAGAAGCCACTTGTATCTGTCTACAAGCCTGATGTTTCCATGGGATGTTTCCACGGGGTAACATGTCTGAAGCACCTCGTTGCCCACCATTCCTCTTGTCTCACTGCAGGATGGATTCTTACTTTCAGGGCAAGAATCTCTGCTGTTCTCTTTTTTGAACAGTTCCAACCCACGAAGCCCCTCAGCAGGCTCTACCAGAAATTAAAAGGCCCTGAAAGTTTCTAGCCCACAGTCTTCGCCACAGGAAAAGTGTCATGATGGCATTTCATCTTTGTCACATGTAAACTGAGGCACTTCTAGGGAAATGTTGAGGTATTGAGGGGTCAGCAATAAGAATTTTTGATGGCTGCCTCTTTAATGTATCCTGGCTATGAGTTTTATTGTTACTGTGTGCAGCTTTAAAAAAGCTTTACATATTTCCCTTCTAGTCTCTCATTCTTTGGGGTAATTGGAAGCAAAGTGAGGAGTAGGGACCACTTTTCCTGGCCCTTCCGTCTTTCCCTCTGAGCTCCAGCAAGACTTGCTGAAAGCCAGGACTTGCAGTCTGTTAGATCCCTCCGAAACAGCTGATTGAGGGGTTGTGCAGCAACCACAGCCTTGGTGAGACCAGGCTCCTGCCAGGGCCTGCACTGAGCTGTGCCCATCACCTCCCCAAGAGGGAAACTTGCAGCCTGAGCTAATGGCTTCAACTTCCGCCAGGACAAGCAGTCCAGCATTTTAACATTTCCATCCAGACATGGGATTGAAATGCATTTCCTTGAGGTGCCCAGTGCTCTGGGGGACTTGGCTTTACTCTCAAAACTGTATTTGGCTCTTACTCTTCCAACAGTCATGTTTAGTAACCCGTTTTCTCTACCCACTGCAGAGCCCCAGAAACTGGAGTGGCCATCTCCTTGAAGAGGTTGAGCACATCGATGTGGTATCCCCAGTGTAGTCAGTACTAGACCCCCATGGGATGCAGGGCAGAGTGGGAGGGCATCCATTTTTCTCTGGATGGAAGTGAAGGAATAATTCCTGCATGTACCCATTAAGATAAAGGGGCTATTGACTTACAAATGAAATGGCTGGTCTGTAGGCCTGAGGCAGTCTCTGATCAGTTAACTTAGACTGGGTACAAACTTCTTAGCACCGTTTGTTCCCTCACTTCTCTCTGTGCATCCCATCCTAAACCCAGGACATAAAGCTGAAAGCAGTTCTTGGTCCTACTTCCTATTTCAAACCCCTTGTGTTTTATGCAGTTGCAAAGCCGTACACTGGTCTCCCTATCTCTGCAGGTAAAGACCTGCAGGATTGTTTAACATCATTGTCAGCAACATGGACAGTGGGATTGAGTGCACTCTCACCAACCCCTATTGTGCAGTTGACATGCTGGAGGGAAGGGAACCCATCCAGAGGGAGCTGGGCAGGCTTGAGAGCAGGGCCTGTGCAAACCTCATGAAGTTCAACAAAGCCAAGTGCAAGAGCCTGCATGTGGGTTGGGAAAGGCACAAGCAGAAATACAGATTGGAGGAGGAACAGATCAAGAGCACCCCTGAGGAGAAGGACTGGGAGCTGCTGGTGGATGAAAAGTTCAGCATGAGACGAAAAAGTGCACCTCCAGCCCAGAAGGTCAGTTTATCCAGGACTGTATTGAAAGCAGTGTGGGCAGCAGGGTCAGGGAGGGGATTCTCTCCCTCTGCTCTGCTCTGCTTTGCTCTGGTGAGACTCCACCTGGAGTGCTGTGCCCAGGTCTGGGGCCCCCCATGCAAGAAAGATGGGAACGTATTGGAGCATGTCCAGAGGAGGGTCACCGATTTGTTCACAGGGTTGGCACACATCTCCTATGAAAACAGGCTGAGAGATTTGGGCCTGGAAGAGAAAGCCCTGGTGAGATCTTATAGCACCTTCCAGTACCTAAAAGAGGCTGCAATAGAGCTGGAGAGTGACTTTCACAAGCACATGTAGTTATAGGACAAGGGGGGATTGGCTTTAATCTAAAGGAAAGCAGGCTTAGATTAGATATTAGGAGGAAATTCTTTATTGTGAGGGTGGTGAGGCACTGGGACAGAGTGCCCAGAGAAGCTGTGGACTCCCCATCCCTGGAGGTGCTCAAGACCAGGTTGGATGGGGCTCTGAGAAACCTGGTCTAGTGGAAGATGCCCCTGCCCATGGCAGGGAGATAGGAGCTAAATGATCTTTAAGGTTCCTTCCAACCCAAACCATTCTATGATTCTATGATTATGAGGAAAAGCTTTTGTATTTATATAATTATACTTCATCTGATGCTGTCTTACTTTCATGATGGTCTCAGTCACACTGTTACTCCAACATGCTGAATTTATGCACAAGTGGAAGTCAAATGCAATTCTGAAAGCTTTTTAGGACCACTTAATTAATTAAGCCTCTCAGCACTCTTTATGTAAGAGGCAGAGGTTAAGTGAATTTCTAGAGGTCAATTAGCAAGTGAGCTGCATAGCAAGGATCAGAACAGAAACTCCTGCTTTAGCAGGAACCATTTAGTTGCAAGTAGGTCCCTTCCCCATGCAAGCTGGAGAGGTGAACTGCAGACAAAGGACAGGGCAAGGCAAGAGGCAAATGAACTGTGAAATGCACTGTGTTCCATCTTATGTATTGCCATACATTTCCATCTAGAAAAAGGTCTAGTGATTTCTTTGAAGATGGGAGGCAGGGAGAGTGATAGCACAGGTCCTTTATACCTAGACAGTATATTCTTCCTCCAAGGTTTTATTACATCCTCTATGTAGGATCAGTCATGTGAAGATACGCAATTTAGTGTGGTGCCTTGCTGTATAATAGTGTGCACTCCATCCATTCGGGCTGTGCATTAAGCCTGCCAGCTCTTCCAAATCTCACAGAAGCTTCTGGTCTTTGCCATTGGGGGCATTTCCAAAACCAGACAACTGAAAAACCCTGGACTGCGCATAGGAGCTTGTCAGAGGCCAGTCACAGACAAGGCTTTGACTAGCTACAGTCAAGCTTTACTGCTTGGGGGTGATACAAATATTCACCAGCTTGTGCCCAGTTCATCCTTCTGCCCCTCGCAGCCACCTCTCCACTCCCCAGTCATGCAGGAAAACACCAGCACCAAGACTCCTTCCCCCATTACCATCCATCAGGACACGGGGCAGAGCTGCCTGTGCCGCTTCTAGGGCAGGGAGAGCTGTGTGTTAACATGTTGGCAACTGCATCCAGGGCCTGGAAATGCTTCAGCTTTCAGTGTTGGTGTTAGCAAGACAAGAGTTATGATGGCTGCTGGGGAGCCCTTGTCTCCCTGGTGCTAGATGTGCAGTGCCTCCAGGGAGGCTGCTATACCATGCTGGTCCCACAGCTTGGCTGCTGAGGAAGTGCCTCAGGCTCAGTGGATCTTTTCAGCAGAGCTTACCTTGACTGTTCAGCATTAAGAAAACCACACAGTGATTTCTTACTAAGAAAATGTGTCCCTAGACCAATTTGTGGATAGGCAAAAATCCTATCTATGGATGAAGAGGTGGGAGGGAAGCAAGGGAGTGCTGGTGTATAGCAATCATCTCAGCAGATGGGAATTGGTCTTTTTTATGTGTCTGTAGACTTCATACTGTTGGTTAGTGGAGCAGCTTTCAGACTTGCCAGTAGAGCTTATTTCCCTGACAGCTATTATTTGTCTCTACATACAGGAATAAAACAAGGCAGAAACATCTGCTCTCACAAATGAATGTGATGAATTGCACAGCCATCCAAAGGCTTTTCTCATGTTTTTGGTCACATCTCATTTGTTTTTAGTCAGATCTGTACTCCTGCCCTGCACACTGAGCATTCACCTCTCTGCCCACAAGGCTAAGGAGAGGACTGGAGAGGCAGACAGGCTGCCTCAGTGCCAGTGTCTTCATGCCTCTCCTCTCTTCCCTGAGACAGTTCAGGTTCTGATGCTGTGACTCTTTGGGACGGATGCACAGATTATTAGAAAATATGGAAAAGGCCTCTGGTGCCTGCCAGGTTTATGCTGCAGATGTGTGGGAAGGCAAACTAAAGCCATCACTCCAGAGCTCCCCACAACCCTCCCTCATGGGAGCTGTGGGGACTGCAGGTCCCACGTAGACTGTGTTGGGCATCGGCTCCTGGGCTGAGGCAGGGACATGAACCTTAGTAATTGGGCTGTCACCCCGGGAAGATGGGTCCACATCCACATGCCTCAAATTCCTTGGGTGTTAAACACCCACTGGAGATCAGGCCATGGAGATCAAACAGTTAAGGAGAGTGAGTCCCTGTATCTGTCCCCAAACATCCACAGGGAGCAAAGTGCTGGGGTCCCCGAGATGTGTCAGTGCAAAAACAGAGAGGATACAGAGAGGGTTTGTCCACCTGGTGCTCCAGGCACTGATGTCTGTCCCAAAACCAGCCACAGCAGGTCAGGCCAGAGGGTTCCTGATACAGGCAAACATGAGATGATTTGAGAGTGTGATATTCAGATGGGGGCCCTCATACCAGGGACAGGCCATGTTTCAGGGCATGAGGATGAGGTGTCTGTCCTGGCATACACCTGACCTCCCAAAGAGAATCCAAGCCCTGCCTTTGGACCTCATCTGCATGTATTTCCTTGTTCACAGCACATCATGATGATCATTTCCTCAACCTAACACCCAGGGTCAGAAGCACCACATCTCACAGGATCCAAGCCATGGCCCCGAACCTTCCTCTTCCCCAGTGCGTGTCCCACAACCCCCCATCAGCTGTATCACCAGGCATGGTGTGAAGTAACATTTTATTCAAGACAGCCCTTCCCTTTGCAGGCTGGGCGTTTACACCGCAGGAGTGGCGGCGGGGCGAGGCAGGGCAGCTGCACGGGCAGACAGGCACCCACGGAGCCCCTCCGGACGCAGCGCTCAGCCGCACTTGCCCAGGCACTCGAGGAGCTCCATGCGGATGGCGATGCGCACGTGCCAGCCCAGCGGGATCAGGCGGATGTAGCGGGCCACGATGGGCGGCCGCAGCAGGTTCTGCACCGAGGATGATCGGTCGGAGTTGCCATAGAAAACCTGTCAAGGGAGGGGTGGTTAGGGGGCTGGAAATCCTGTCCCAGGAGTTTGGGGTGCCTGTGCCGAGCAGAGGAGGAGGCGGCTCCTTCCCCTCCACCCTCAAAACAAAAGACTTTAAAAACAGCCAGATGGTTTTTTGTCACACTGATTCAGTTTTCTAAGTAGGCCATCTTCCCCCATTGTCCTGCACTTTTTATGGTTAGGCCAGAAAATTTCACCCTATTCTCATCCCACTGCGTCTCATTTGCCTGCCTGTACCAAGGCACTAGCCTGGTTGACTTCAGCTCTTTGAAGTTCATGAGCCAGGCTCCTACACAAGCCAATATAGATGAAAAAATATATTTGAGGGCCCTCTCCCCATTCCTTGGCCTGGATGTCACATCTGCTGCTATGACCTGCTTTTTTGGGAAAGCTCAGCATCTCCCCAGGACTGCAGGAACTTCAGCAAAGCCAGCAGAGCCTGCTGTGCTAGGACAGGGCCATTCCCACAGATGGGCATTGAGGATACCTGGGAGGCAGCAGCTGTGGCATCCCCAGCCCAGCTGGACTACACAGGGATCAGAGGCAACTCTGTAATATCTCCCCAATGCATTTTTTTGTTTCAAGTCAACCAGTAAGAAGTGCAGCATGAAAATGGTTTGGTGGGTTATGACTTAACTAGTTGCAGATTTTGTCTGAGGGGTTTTTCTGCACCAGGATCACGCACTATCCCTGGACATGACAATAAAAGAAATCCTCGTGCAGTGCCAAAGCACGGCTGGGCTGTGTGGCCACAACTGAGAAAGGGGTTTTATCACGGAGGTGCTTCCTCCTCTGCAATACCAGCTAATGGCTCTGAGCTTAATCTGGACTCCAGTATGATTATAAGAAAACACAAATAATGTATTTTGTTCTTCTGCACTGATCAGCATGACACACTCTCACCTCAGGGGGAATGGCCTCTGTGCTGCTCCCCGATGCAGAATGAGCACCGAGACCCATCCACCCTGATGCTCCCACAGGATCCCCCTTTTGATGCATCTTCCTCTGAGACCTGTTGTCACCAAACACGCCACCCTTCCATCAGTGGCCAAAGAGCAAAGGTCACTGACCCGGTTGTTCCCGGTCTGGTCCTTGTAGTAGACCCAGTTGAGGTTTTCGTCAGTGCGGTACTGTACGCTGTACTTGGTCATCCACTCGTCAGCGTCACAGCGCCCTTGTGTGAGGATCCCCGAAATCACCTTCACCTCCTTCAGGTCGATCTGCAGCCACTGTGCCGTGTCCTGGTACTTGGAGAGCCACGCACACCTGGGGGTACACCACCAGCCCCGCTCTGTCCTCCACCACGCCCTCCCAGGCAGACACCCCTGCCCCCACACAGCCAGGGCTCCCCAGCCCCCACACCCACAGCCCCCAGGACCCCTCAGGGGGGCATTTTTGAACTCACCCAAAGCCTTGGCCATTGAGGCGGGCCTTGTTGGCTGTCCAGGAGGAGTACCAGCCCGTGTACTGCTCAGGGTTGGAGCAGCTGATCTGGTCTGGGGTGACAGCACCAGACTCAAAGCCCAGGGGCTTGTGGTAGGGACACTCTGCAGAGCAAGGGAAGAAACACTTAAGGGACAGAAGTGGCTCTGTTTTCTGGGTGTGTTTGCACACATATTGTGAACACCTCCTGGGGTTTCATCGCTCTCTCTTCTCCCTCACTAGGATGTTGGGAATGCTCTTATCCCAGACCACTACCTGCCCTGGGGCCATAGGGTCTTCATTTCTAACCTTCACTTGTGTTAATTTCTAACTCTTTTTTCTCTCTCAAACTTACTAGACTTGTTCTGATTGCAACATTTTGGGGGAAAGGCTTTATTCACATGTTGCAGTCTGAATCTCCCTCTTGTAAGCATGTGGAAGAGCCTGACAGGATGCATCAACCTGGATCCAGCCTCCAGGCTGTCAGCTTTTGCCTGGTCCTTGAGTAATGCTGGGTACTTCTTTTCTTGCTGGGCATTACCTCCTTCTGCCCCTCCAATGACTGTCTTGATTTACAGCTCTACTTTCATGGCAAAATTGCTGAGCCAGCTCTGGTCATCCCTCCACAAGCACCCTCAGATCTGCATTTTCTGCTATGGGGACCTTCTTTGCATCTGGAGGTGGCCTTGTCTTGTGGAAAACTTGCAGGTGCTCTGGTGCCAGTGAGGTGTCATGCTCAGCCCTGCTGAGGGCTCAGGGATTGCCATCTCAGTTTTTGACTGCAGATCTTCAGAGTAACAATCCTGCCCCCACAACTGTCTTCTGCAATAATGAGAAATTCAACACAACTACCACTGGCTGCAAAACTACCGGAGAAAGAAATACTCATTCATCATTAAAACTTTCTGTGGTGGGTCACCACACAGTGCTCTGGAAAGCAAGACTTTAGTGATGCTGAGCACCTGCATGCTACCCGGACCTAGTGTGGGGGTTTTTTGTTATGATCTTTTTTTTATGTGATCATGTTATCATTGTGTATCAAGATACACAGAAAGAAGGCACTCAAGTGTCACATAGGGATTGCCTAGGCAAACATCTATATCGTGGGCAGTATTTTCTGATTTTGCAGCTTGTGGAGCCTCTGGAGTCCCCAAAGGTAATTCTGTCCCTTTCTCCAGTTTAGCATAGTCTGCTTCACAGGTGTCAGCAATAAAGGAGCAGGCAAAGCTCTGTGCAGTTCAGTTGTGGGTAAGAGGTGCCTCTTGAGGCACCGTGGTGCCTCATGTTAAAAACAGTCAACATATGGGGAGCATCAGTGGGTGCCCAGAGCCTGGCACGACTGTGGCCTCCCCAGTGCAACTCCCCAGCACTGCAGCCATGCGGTCGATGTCTCATTAGCAAGCTCTACTAGGTCAATATTGCATGCATCAACATCTCATTAACATATCTTGCTCAGTTGGAACCTCATTAACATGTTTTTCCCCATGAAAACATATAGCCACTGTCCCACCTTCCTCCAGGCATGGAAACATCATGCTTTTCCACCACGTTAAAAGCCTGGCTCCCCTTGTGCAAGAGGGTGGCCCTGTGTGTTTACTATTTGTCAGGTTTATCTCGAACACCACCCAACTTTACTTTTAGCAACACTAATACACAGACCACACAACCATAATGCAATTAGCAGGTCACCTTCTGGTGAGTCCGTTTGTGCCATGCACAGGTACCTGCCAAAACAGATGCCTGGTGCCTGCCCAGCCAAAGCAGCTGAACCATTGAACGCTGTTACTGCCAAGGCAGAGAAAAGTCATGCAGCATTTGCGAGGCCAGCTGCTCCCTTCAGCCATGCCAGAGGCAGCTCTGCATGGCTGCTCTGCAAACTGTCCCCAGCAGCAGGGAACGCCAGGCCACACCAGGTTGGCTGGGCTGGGCAAGGGGAATTCAAAGCCCCTCTCTGGGGACAGCAACAGCTGGGAGTTACAATGGAAACTTTTCTCATTCAGGAGAACAAGGGAAATGCCTTCATTACTCAGCTACATAATGCTAATGTGAGAAACATCCCCTGGCCTGGCCAGGAAACCCAGCACTGCTCCTTGCCCAAATGTTCCTTGGCCATGGACAGATCAACCAAACCTGCCACCTTCCCTTCCCTTCCCTTCCCTTCCCTTCCCNCAACCAAACCTGCCACCTTCCCTTCCCTCCCCTCGCCTTCCCTTCCCTTCCCTTCCCTTCCCTTCCCTTCCCTTCCCTTCCCTTCCCTTCCCATTTAAAAATATGCTGCAAAGAAGGAATAAACTGTTTTTCTTGATCCCTGGAGAGTCTAGAAGATTTCACAGGCTAAACTGCAGCAAGGGACAATGAGCCTCTGTGGTACAAAAGGTTTCCTTCAGCAAATCCTACACATGGCAGTAGCTGCCCCAGCCAGGTTCTGGAAGCACCAGCACCAAGGGCTCCAGGGGGAGAAAGACAAATGCCCACTGTCACTGGCCAGCATAGGCCACCCCAGGTGACCTCCCAAGGCCCAGGCATGGGGGCTGCCTCTGCCTGATGGTGCAGGGTCATCCCCTCACCTCACAGTGGCTCAGCTGCACCAGCCCCATGAGCAGCTGGATTTGGAACGTGCCAGCTCTGCAATGCCCGGTGCAAAGGGCAGCAGACAAACACAAAAGGCTCCCTCCATTACCTGGCATGCACTCTAAGCCGTTAGTCCCGCTGGGCCACACGGAGTTAGGGCCTCCCTGGCAATCGCATTTGCAAGCCTTGCTGTGCCACAGCTCCAGTCTCTCATCCTAAAGGAAAGGTAAACAACGACTAATAAATCTACATAGTCATCAACAATACTGTCACGAGGCCAAATCTGAATTCTGAACCTTAGAGAAATGCTTGTGCCTGTCTGGACTGCTGCACCTTGTCTGAGACCCTTTCCTGCTGCCAGCCCAGCATGAAGCACAGAACGCCTTGGATCCCCTTGGATTCAGAGGTCAGAGCATGTGCCTGAGCTTGGAGGCCCAGGTGCCATCCCTCCTTCTGCCCCAAGGCACCAGGGCTGGGCAGTGTCAGACCCCCAGTGTTTACCTGGCAGCTGAACTATCCAGAGGGACTTACCTCTCCTGGGGAGAGGGCCATCACAGCTGGGCAGTGGGCATGGAGGGAAGAAAAGAGAGAGAGAGAGAGAGAGATCAGAAACAAAGCAAACATCAGGAAATACAATCAACATTTACTCCTGAGATAGAGGCAAATAAATAGAGGAAGGACTGACAAATCTACCACATTTCCCCACGCTGATTGCCAGGAGAAGGCAAGTGAACATGGGCAGGAGCAGGGCACTGCATGTGCTCATGTCTGTGCTACTCCTCCATAGGGTTTTTCTTCAGATGCTTTTGGCATCTCCTCTTCCTGATCAGATACACCTGAATCCCCTGAGGCGAAACAGGTGCTGGACCCCTCAGCCTCTGCTTTACAGCTGATTTTACCCATATCCATTTCTCTGTCTTTCTGCTCCACACTTTCCCTGTCACATTTTTCCCTTAAAATGTTAAAGCTCATGAACTTCAAGGGTGAAATCCCAGCCTGGTGCCACTGCAGATCCTAAGCATCTTTGGAGGAGATAGGGCACCACACAAGGTGCTTGGCCTGAGATCACTCCCTCTGGATGTGATGGAGAAAAAAAGAAATGCAAATAGGCCTTCCTAATCTGTTTTACAGACAAGACTCCCTTTTTTCTTTTCTTAGGGAAAACCAGTAATTGTGGCTGTGGAGGAAGAGATGCTATTTTTGCAACACCTGACTTGTTTTATCTCATGCCTCTTACTGAGCAATGGCTTTTTATGAGGCTTTTTCCTTACTGAAAAAGCTCTTCTTGCTTCACAGTGAAGTCCAAAGCAGAGTATGTTAATAGCTTTTAGACTGGTAGAATATTTTCCAAACAGCTATGAAAATAAAATAATAAAAAAAATAATCCCATGACTGCTGATAACTCATCAACACAAGTCAAATGTCAAACATCAGGTTTTCAGAGATGTAGGGAATCTACAAGCCAGTAAGGAAAAAGTGATTGAGCAGGTAAAAGCTTGCATACAGGAGCCATGAGAAACCTGCCATCTCCAGAGGTTTTGTGAATACGAAAAGACGATTTTTTCATCAAATGAATTAGACTCTGAATTATTCACTGAAATCTAGTTATGATTTATTCATTCATACACTGTCACTTTGCTGAGCCTAGGAAGATCCAGCTAATGCTGGGAATTTACATCTTACATTACTATAGCAAGTTTCATCTCAAAAGACTCACAAACACAGAGCAATTACAATCAGCTGAAATATAAACTACATACAAAGCTGTTTATTACTGAAATGCAACTGCTCCTTGGGTGTGAAAATGAGTCTAAATGTATCAAGAGTCTAAAAGAAAGACCTCCAAAAGCAAAATGCTAAAGAAAGTTTTAAAAATTCCTTACTCTAACACAGGGATGGTCTCCTGTGCTTCAGTGTCCCAGAGCAGCATTTCTGGCATCAGGAACTCACCACATTAACCCATGGCATTGGCCCTGGCAGAAGAAGTAAATGCCAGTCTACAATAAAAAGTTGTGACTTCTAGACAGGCCCAAGAGGGAGGCAGGGATCACCCAGAGCCCAGCATGCTCAGGAGGAAAACATGCTTGTACATCTCCAGACATCTTAGAAAGGGCAGGCTGGGGGCCCCACACAGCACTGCACTACACCTTTCCCAGCACAAGTCTTACCAAGCCAAGCCCTGGGACTCCATGGTGCAATCAGAAAACTAACACAGTGGGGCAAACCCAAAGCCACACCCATGCTGTGCCACATGGGGCAAAGAGGTTTGACTTAAACCTGTGTGAAGGTGATTTAAGTTAATGCTGTCTGACAATACAAGAGAAACCAGGATTTTATCACTTACCAAGACTGGACCACCTTTGCCAATAAAAGTCCTGCAGTGCCTGCCTCTCCTGCCTGCCCTGTGCTGTTTGATGCCAGTGCTGGAGAGGCATTGGTACCTGGGGCATGAGATCCATGCTGGCAGGTGTCTCTCCTGCCCCCCTGGCCCATAGAGTGGTGTCCTTTCCCAGCAGGACAGGTGCCTTGCTCCAGGAGCACTAACCAGCTGCAAGGATTTCCTTATCCTGACATCTGGCATGGTTCCCCAGCCATCACAGCCTGCTGTGTGCTCCCATTGCCCAGCAATCCCTGGCTCACAGGGCTACAGGCTTGGCTCCTTCCATCTGCTTAACCACTTTATTTTCATCTTTAGAAGACTGATTTTTGTGGAGAAAACTTCTGTGGGGTTTTTTTTGGTTTTTCTTATGGCGGTTTAATGCACTTTAGCCTGGAAAAGGGGTTGGAAAAGGCTTCTTCTGGATCATGGAGTCCAGCCATTAACCTAAGGAAGTATGTTCCATGACTGTAGTGTGGTGAGGCCTGTTCTTGAGCACTGCATGCCTGGGGTGAGGAAAGGGGATGTGAGTTACCAGGATGGTGTAGGATAGTGCTTTGTGACCATGCTGAGCCCTTCAATAGGCCTCCTGAGTCCCTCCCTTTGAGAGCCAAGACCAAAATTTAATATGCTGTTGACATAAGCAGCTGGAAACCCAAAGCTGTGAGTGAAACAACAGGCAAAAAAGAATTAGATTTCAGGCGGGTGGGTGTATGGTAGCATCAATTCAACCACCAGGAATAAATCCTCCTCCCCGGGTGACCCAGCATTTTGTGGGTGGCTGCACTTAGCCAGAGGTGCCTGCTCCTGAGCTACAAGAGTGGCTTTGAGGGCTTTTAGCCACATCTGCCAGGGGACACCACTGCAAATCAAGCAAGGGTGTGAATTTCAAGCACAAAAGTCCTTTTTTTTTTAAATGTAATGTTTTATTGGGTCAGTCCCACAACACAGAGTGGTGCAAAGGCAGTGCCAGGGCACAGGTGCTGGCATGCTGCCCCTCTGGCTGTCCCAGTTGGGCTGGGCACCTCCACTCCTCACCACATAACTTGCTGATTTAAACACGTCAAACAGGAGTTCAGCTTCCCCTTTTTCAGCTAGGAAAGGTGAACTGCTAAGGGCTCACTCCCACCAGCCATCCAACCACGGTACAGGGGAGCAGCAGGCTTGGCGTGGAGTAAGCATAGCAGTGGATGGCCAAATGCCCTGCCTGGGCAATGCAGCCTGATCACCCCTGGCCTTGGGAGAGGAAAGCAAATAAAAGATGCCCTTGCCTGCAGTTGGCCACAAAACATAGTAATTGATATATTGGTGTGTTTACAGCTGTGACAGGCACTGTCCTACAAAGGAAATGAAGAGGAAAGCTGGCTGCCAATAGTCTAAAAATGTGATGGGCAGCATGCTTTTACAGCGAGCATGTTTGCCTTCAAGGAAGGTTACAAAGATAATTGGTAATTGTAGGTCAGACAGAATGAATTGCTGCAATTCAAGGGAGAGTCAGAAGGCCTGCACGGCCACCAGGGGCTGTTGTTTTAAAAGCACAGGACTGACAAAACCCCCAAAACATTAAAAAGGAAAAAGCTCTATTTACAGCCCCCCAGACCTTCAGCAAACCACCAGTTCAGTGAAATAACTTGTTATCTGTGTTTGTGGGAGGCAGGGAGATGAGGCAGGGAGATAAGGCAGGGAGATAAGGCATGTGCCTTTCCTGTCCCTTCATCCCACCCTGCAGTGTGGTGTGCCCAGAGCACTGCCATGCACAAATGCTATGCCATAGCACAGGATTTAGGGACCAGGGCTTGGGACAAGATCCAGGGGATGATTTTGTGCCAGGGAACCTGTGCTGGTGAGGCTGGGCCGGAGCCCAGGTCCTGAGATGTCTCCACTTGGCACCTGCTGCTGAACAGGATGAAGAGGAATGATACTCCAGGAACTGGTCCAGGTTTGGGGCAGAAAGAAAAGAGCTGGCAGAGGTAGACCTGGGGTGCCAGGATGGTGTTTCCTGAGGTGGAAGTTGGATAAAGCAGCAGCCACAGCTTAGGACTACTTGGGAAAATCAATAGCAAGGAAACCCAGCTGCTGGCATTTTAATGACAGGAGCAGGTAACTGTGTTTCTCAGAAAAATTGTAATCATTAGGAATGTGGCTAGACAAGAGAAAGAAAGAAGGAAGGTAAGTGTGGGCAGAAGTAACACTGCCAAAGGTTGTGTTCAATACAGTAACTCTGAGGAATCATATTCACTATCCTGACCATAAAGTCACAGCAGCAAGTCATCTTTTAGTGTGGGAATTAATGACAGATACACAAGCATGAGAAAGCATATCATAAATATGAAAATAAAGAAATAAAATATAACACAGAATAAATGTCAGTCACTCAGTTTACTGGAATAAGTTCACATAAACTTGATCATTGCAGGAAAAGTATGTGGAAAATGTTAATCTCTTTATTTATTTACTTTATTATATAGGTGTCCTTGAAGCTTCAGATGGAAAATAGTTGACCTTATGTCTCATCTCTGTAAGCAACATCTCAGTTTAACAGTGCTCAGAGAGGTAAAATTATTTTCTCTCCTCCCAGTGGAGAGCAATGCCCCCCATGATGCAGCAGTGCTTTCTGAGCACAGTGGCTCCTTTTGCACAGATAGTCACCTGGTTCCCTTCTGCACCTGTGGGTTATGGGGTAGGGGAAAGGAAAATATCTTAAACCCCAGGAAAATAAGGTTGGAGCCCCAAAAAAGCTCCAGAAACTCACAAAAATGAAAGGCGTAGCTGGAATGGGTGGCACTGGTTTTATCATGCTTTCTGAAAGACCCCCTTTTCCCTGAGCACCGCATTAGACAGCATCAGGAAACAGAGTTAGGTAACAGCCTGTAAGCAATACAGAGGGTCGAGACACTGAAAAAAGCATCGCAGTGCCTCTGTGCCCATTGGGTGCTAGTTTGTATCTTGCTATATTATTAACTTTGGCTATTTTTACATCCCAGCCCTGAAAATCGTGCCAGGCGACTGAGGTGACTCACAGCAGGTTGCACCAGCCTCCGTAAGAAGGTGCATTTCGGGAAGCTGCCACATTCGTGCCGTTCTCCCCATCTCTCCTTGCCCCTGTGCCAGAGGCAATGGCCCCAGGGGCCCCTGCTGCAGCTGTGGCCGGTCCCCAGGTCCCCTTGGCAAGCACAGCCCGGCTGCCCACACGCTTCGTGATTGCTTTTGTTGATTTTCCCCCGGGGCTTTTTCCATGGCCACGCTAGGCAGGCTCCACGGGACCGTGTGTTGTGCAAACAGCACCTTTATTTCTAAAAAGCGTGGGCTCTAAATGGCCCGTGGGAGCTGTACGGCCCGCAGAGACCTCCAGGACACGTGCAGGTCTGTGTCCACCCAAAGACATCGGAAGCCAGGCTGGCCTGGGGAAAGCACGGTGCCCATCCAGGGACTCCGACACCTAAAGCCACGCAGGGCCAAATGCTCAGCCTGTTTCTCCTGTAGGTGACATTGTGGCCCCAGCAGCAGCCAGCAGGGCCCCAACACCCCGGCACAGATCAGCCCGCGAGCATCGAGCTCTGCTGATCACTGGCAGGCTCGGTCAGAGCCAGGAACTGAGGGCAAGAGGACATCAGCTGCAAAGAGGAGGTCTCATACTTTGTGTTAAGCTTCTTTCTCAGGCTTTAAATCGACTGTTCTTTTCCTCCTTTGTTTTGTGGGGTTTCTTTGCCATTGCATTATTTTCATTTCCATTTAATTTTCTTTATTTGAATGATTTTCATTAGGTTGTCCTTTTGATTCATTTGTATTGTGGTTCATTTAATATTTACTGGTATTTATTTAAAGACAATAAAAACATATTTAAGTAATTACAATTACACCTATTTAATTCATATTAATTTCTCCATAATGTTTTCATTAATTTTTTTTATGTTGTGACAATATTTGAAAAAAAGCTAAATTAATCTGAAAAAAAATCTACCTTTCCTCCCTTTTTTCTTAAGAGATGTATAATTAATTATCTTTTTCCCCAAAGTGTTCCTTAGAAAAGTTCGGCATTTTCTGACCTTACTGCTATGTTTGTTCCTTCCTGCTTGGAACTACGCAGAATATTGCCTGCATAGTAATTTCATTAGATGCATTGATTATGCCAAAGGGCAGCACTACAAAGATGTTATTTACTGTGATCCAAAAGCATGTTTGAGCCCTTAATTTTTTTTTTTTTTTTTTTTNTTTTTTTTTTTTTTTTTTTTTTTTTTTTTTTTTTTTTTTTTTTTTTGCGGGGGGCGGGGGGAAGAAGGCTCTTGTTTTGGTTTTTTCTTTCAAAGCTACCACAAACAGATGTGAAAAAAAGATCAATCCCCTCTGCTGAGTTGCTGAGCTGCGCTTGTTCCTCCAGGCGCAGCGAGCACGGGAGGAGTAGCGCGCTGCGGGCGCGTCGCGGTGAGCGCGCCAGAAGCGCCTTCGTGTCACCCCGGGGCTCGGGCGTCCCCTCGACACAAGGACGGGCCCGGCAGCTGCCGCGGCTCTCGTCGCAGGAGCCCTCCTGCTGCACCATATGCTGCTGCTGCTGCCGCTGCTGGGCTGTGTCCCCAGAGAACACGCGCCCAGCCCCGCGGTGCTGCTCTAAGCCACTTGCTCCGCCAGGGAAAATAAGCTAAGCGGCTTATCACGGCATCAGTGCACGTAGCTCCGAGCGCTGACCTAGCGGCACCTTCGCGCTGGGAGAGGCAGGAGCGTGCGGGGCACCTGGGCTGCTCTCCCTTTATCCACAAGAGGACACTTAGACCGCGAAGCAGAGAAAACGAGTAAATTAAGAAATACAATAAATTAAGAAAATAAATTAAATACCAAAGAAGTGATGTCTGGAAAGTGATCTTGCAACTTATTTTTCACTGCAGGCTCTCCAAAAATATCCTGATGTGTGGGTGTCTATTAAAAGCAAGCTGTGTCTGGAATTCAGAGCAAGGTATATGAACTTATTCCAAGGACTAATTGCAGTTATGCCACCCATAGGGGAAAAAAAATGCTGAAGTCTGTATAAAAACACTCTTCCTAGAAGCTCAGGCAGCAGTAACCTTCCCAAGTGAAACAAAGGAGAGTGATGAGATAAGGTACGAGGAGAACGTACAAATATTTGCTGGGAGATTGCAAGAAAGGCCTATTAACAAGGCAGAGCTGGGTACAGCCAAACATAACAAGATGAAATGAAGGCATGGCTAGTTGAGGAGCACTTATTTTCCTACCCATGAAATTTGGTAGAGCAAAATATTCAATGGAAACAGAGAAAGATAGAAAAATATAGACATACAAAACCACTGGGTATTCAATACCCACAAGCTAGACTGTCTAAATAATCTGCTTCTCACCCTGACAGATCATACTCGATTCACACATTCATGTTGGTAGACACTGCCTACCACTTACCAAGAGCAACCCTCAGCCTCATTTAAGAAAAAAGTAGCTTTGCCACTGGCTTTGATGAAGCCAGAAATTTAAACATGAACCAGGAAATTATCTCCTTGTTCTCCACATTTGGGTGAATTAAAATGGAAGGAGATTATGACCCTAAATTTTCTATCTCCTTTTAGCTCCCGCTTACCTACTTTTGTTGCTACTTTTCTGAAAAATGAATATGAGAAAGCCTCAAAATTGATAAATACCTTTCCCATTTTCTAGACTTATGAATTGCTTTTTGTTCTAAAAGTATCTTTGGAAGTCTTTTCCAGGCCAAAATATATTGAAAGGCCTTAAAAAAAAGGGCAATCTTCATCAGCAATGTCTTGCTGCAAGAGAAAATGATCAGTTTTTGATTAATCAAGAGTTTTGATTAATGAAGGACCAGTCTTTCATGTTATACTGTACCTCATTTTTCAAATCAGTGTTATTATTTACACACTGGCTCAGCTGCACTACAATTTTCTTTGCAAATTCATATTTTGACAAATTATATGGCAAATTTTTTACACTGCAATTATTTTTTTGAAACAGAGTTTTACTACTGAATATTCATAAAGCTGTAAGAATGCTGCTCACTCATGTACATAATTTACACATCTCCTCCACATTTTGCCTTTCCCCGAATTATTATGTTTCCATGAGAATGTAGAGAAGAGCTTGCTCTGTACCCCACAGCCCCTGGCAGAAGAAAGCGTGGCTGAAACAGGAAACACAAAGACTCAGGAAGCAAAGTGCATACCTTTGTACCAGAAAAGAAGAGACAGCAGGACGCTCCCCATCTCGACCTGCATCTTTTCCTTCCTCTGTTGTGAATAGCTCCTTAGTGCTTGGCTTGATGGGAAGGCATGAGATTAACTTAAGCATTGCCTAAGCACCTTACTCTCCTCCATCCCCATGATTTTATCAAGCACCATCAAGCCAACCACACAACTGTTACTGTCAAACTCCATCCTAGGGGCTGTGCCATCTGTAACAGTTTTTAAAAGGCAACAAGTACTGAGGTACTGACACTCTGAGTGTGAATCGGATTGTACATGCAGACATATGTCCAAACAAACCAGGATATCCCTTCATATAAACCACATATACACCCTACAGAAATGCAGATGCCTAACGCTTATAAAAGATGCATAGTATATTTTGTCTATTGTATATAACATGTATTCATTATCTTCCACTCCAATTATTTACCTCTACACTAGCAATGTCTTTCCTAGCAATAGTTGTGTGTAGAAATCTGCCTGGGCCTTACTGCTCTTCCAGTCACCTAATTGCACAGGGCTGAAAACTGCAATTAGTAGATGAAACAAAAATAGCGTTTTTCAGTTGTTTACTTGCTAGACTGCAAAAATCTCTAACCAAAAATGTAAACCTCTCTTTGTTAACAGTTCTACCTACAGTATTCTCTCAACTAGCCTACATCAAAGATTTGATTTTAGAATGACTGATTCAAGATTAAAACAGACTGCTAGTGATTCCAGTGGATCTTGCACCTGTTTCCTCCAATCTCTGTTGGTTATATGAAATTAGCAGTGAATTTTTAATGGAGGTTTTTGAAAGCAATTGCTTCAGAAGCAGCTTGCTTTGTTTCAAGACATCTCAGATTGTATGCACTGGGAATAGATTAAGACACTGCTTAGATCACATAGGCTGCTGTTGAGTTAGAGCCAGTCATGTCTCTACTCTTCTGGTTTATATTAATTCAAAAATGCTGTGCAAACAAGGATGCTGGCTTTTCAAAAACAGTCCCCTGGGCAGGATTCATCTCACTTGCCTTTGGATACCCACAAATTTGGAATGCCCTGTAAATTTGTTGTCAGGTACAGCATCCCACTGCAGTTGCACCTCCAGCATCAGCACATCCCAGACTCACCCGGGTATGTGACATGGATGGGAGGAGTCTCCTGCCAAGGGGGCTCACTGCTTTGCTCAGCCTCAAGGAATTTAACCTCTTCAGCTCAACACTTTTCCCACTTTACCTACATGGAGAGAAGGGTTGTCACAGGCAGACCCCTGTGGCACAGACATGGCCACTCTGCTTCATGGACCTGGGCCAGCTCACCCCAAACACTGGGGGAGAATCAAAGCACGGCAGGGCGAGCAGGCAGGGCAGCTCATCCCAGGCACCAGGAAGGGCGTTGTTTTTCTAAGGGCAGGGGGCTGCTCCTGATTTTTTGCCAGAGGCCTCATGCTAATATGCCGTTCCAATCTTGGGGCAGTGAGACCCACCAGAAGGTCCATCCAGGAATTAAAGAAATATGAGACCCACTGAGGGTACCAGGGCAGGCTCTGGGCATCTGCTGCATCATCAGTGCAGCATCTCACTTCAGGCACTACACAGTATTCTCTTTATATTATTCAGTCTAAAATGGGCTGCCACAGAGACATTTCCAGAGCTGCTGAAGACACTCAGGTAACTATTCTCTCTCTGCATTGATGAGCAGTTGGTGTCTAAATCTCGTGGGTTTGAAAATCCCAGCTTAAAAATCCCTAAATACCTTCATCCACATATCTCTTGGAAAACCAGACCTGAGCTTCAGCCTCTCACCTTATGGTGTCATAAGGACAGGTCACAGGGAAGGAGAACTACTCACACAAAGAGAAATCACCTACCATGTTTTAAAGAAAAGCAAAGCCAGATTCTCTACTATCACCACTTGCAGTTTTAAATCAGCTTGGTTTGTGGTCAACCCCACCCTTCAAATACATTTTGATTTTGTGTAAGAAATGCACAGTAGCTCAGGGAACGTGTTAAGAAATAGCACAGCTCTTATCAAAGAACATTTTGTCCAAAGGGATACTCTTAAGACTGGTGGCTGCCCAGTTATAAAACTCCCTCCAGACAGAAGAAAAGGCAGCCTTTGTTTAAAAAATCGTCTATAGCATTCAAAATACCAAACTGTTTCACATGAAGGTTAGAAGAGCATTTAAATTGAAGCTTCTATATAAATAGTATGCAGTCCAGACAGTCTGTGTCTAATGATGTTGATAGTCCTTTATTTTAATAACTATAAACAGCAAACCATGCTGCCACTGCAGACAGCTTTGCTAAATGAATTATATAGTTAATTCCTAGCAAGCACAGAAATATTTTCAGGTACAGAAGACAGAAAAAATTTAATGGCCAGTACATAACACAGCACCAGAAATGGCTACATTTGCCCTGTATAAAAAAGAAAAATACAGTTTCAAAAAGGATAAAGATTAGTTTGACATTGATTACAGAACAAAACTGAGACTAGTACAAATGCCCCAAATTAAGACAGTTTGGTAACATTCCCATTGCTTTGTAAAACAGGAACTGCCTGGGCACATTTGCTCTTTTGTCCATACATCTTCTCCAGCTCTAGCTCACGTCCCATTGACCCTAAGACATTTTGCTATGTTTTTATAGCCCTCAGAAATCTTGGTGTGTTTTCTTCTGCCAGATTGTGGGAAAAAAACACAGAGATCACCCTGCACCATGGAGATGCTTTTAGTCTGACTGGCAGCACGCGTGTGTGACCTCAGAGGGAAGCAGAAGGCAAAAGTACTCGTGTGTGAGAGAGAAGTGGAATTCCACGTAGCAGTGTCATGTTTCTCCCCAAGTCAGAGTGCCAGACAGCTTAATTGGAGCAGCATGCACAGATCCATGCGTCTGGAAGCTGAACACACATGACGAGCAGTGTCTCAGCAAAAAATGTGTGACTGGCACACTTTTGTTTTAGCACAGTAAGGGAACGTACAAAACGCACATTTATAGATGTATGTGTGAACCATGGACATCTCTCAGAAGCAGGACACTGATGTGCAGAGAGGGCAAGAGTGTCAATGCTTTTAGAGCATGAGTCAGGAGCTGGATCCCCTTCAAATGGACAGAGCTGCAGTGGTCTACACATATTTAAGACATGGCTCTCAGAATAAAACATTCCTTTTACAAGTCTGAAGCGTGAGCTTAAGTCATCTTCTGAAAAGGAGACTTGTTCCTAAATGTAGGAAAACATGAGGCAGATAATTACCTGGTGCTGACCACCAGGCCCAGGCCCATTCCCTGTAACTCATGCAGCTGGGGGTGCTGTGGCTGCCAACGGCAGGCTAGACACCATGGAATCAACATCCCTATTAGATGGGATGTACCTACACCAAAGGCTTGCATATCCTACATTAGGAGAAGTCTAGCTATGTCTGACTCAGCTTTGAGCCTCTATCCTGGAAGCAGCCATTCTGTGGAAGACAGTTTACCCCAGACAGGGTACCACATTGCTTTGGCTTCACCTCCTGTGGGCTGCACACACACTGCTAAGGAAATAAGCAGAGGAAAGCCAGACCTGAGTGCTTCTTCACTTTCAGGTTGCAGGATGCACAGGCCCTTAGCATCAGTATGGCGTAAATGTTACAACTTTAGTCTGCCAGGTCTCACTATGGGATGTACAGCTGCTTCCACCCAAAAAAGCTTTTGCAACCTGGCCCAGTTATCCTTGCATTGGTCTGTAATCTCTATCTGCAATCTCTAACTGCAGCTTGCCCATACCCCAGAGTGTTTGTTTAGTGAGAAAAAGCACTGACAAAGGTTAATAGTTTTCTCAATATGATGATGATTAAGGTAAGTTTCTTAATAAGTCTCTGATTAAAGTAAGTTAAGCCAATTTTTTCTCTTTAATCTTTAAGATAGGTAAATCACACCCTCCCAGTCTGATCCTTCAAAGATACTCAAGAGCTGACTCCAGTGGAGCTCAGGGACTCTTCTCCTCCTCCTGCAGAGATGTCTCAGCCCCAGCACTCGATAGGGCTCCCACGCACAGCCAGATACTGTGCCAGCACCCATGCCCAGAGGTTACTGTTTTCTAAAGCCTTGCATGTGCAAAATGAGACAACGTTATAATTTAAAAGTTAAACTGCTCCGAGGCAAGCTGACATGGCTCTTTCTTTCCCAGTTATTAAAAATGATATGCACAGTACAGGGGGAAACAAGGATGGAGTTAACTGTGCTTGCTAGATGTGTGCTTTGAAAACTGCTGGCCTTTCCCAGCACTCAAATACGTCTCCAAACACAGAGATGAAAGGACCCATGTTTCAGTCTGTCCCGGTGAGACTCCTTGGGGATGCATGGGGCTGCAGACTTCGCCACTGCCTTTGTCCCTCGCTGCTTGGGAGCAGGCACAGGCTGCTGCTTCTCCCCACTGCCTCTGCTCTCTGTGCTCTCCTCGGGTGCCCCTCCGAGGGACCCTGGTAAGGTGGGGATTCTTCTCCCGAGCTGGCAGGGGAAGGCTGCTCTTGCAGCCGGGCGTTCCCTGCCAAGGCTGCAGCCTGTGGAAGGGATCCCGTGTGACAGGGCTTCCCACTTGAGGCGCCTTTCTGCTCCCCTGGAAACAGTGCTCCGCCTCTGCCGCACCCAAGGCCCGCGCCTTCTTTAACTGCTTAAGAGGCTCCCCGTCTTGTGGAGGAAACAGCTAAACCGAAACTCACCGCGTTAAAAGAAATTATGAAAAACGCAGCGTAGCCAAGAAAAAAAACTGGTGTTTTGGCGCTGGTTCCACTGGGGCTCGAACCCAGGACCTTCTGCGTGTAAAGCAGACGTGATAACCACTACACTATGGAACCGCCACGTTCGCCTGCTGCCGCTGCACTGCCCCTATCGACGAGCTTCTAGCCCCACCTCGCTCCCTGGCTGAGGAAGGAAGTCTGGTATTTTCTCTTTAATTGCTGGTTGATTAAAAACAAATGTAGTAATTAAAAATGACCCTAAGGCGTTTTCTGCCCTTCTGATAGCTAGAGAGGCAGTGACGGGGGTAAATCAGCTCCAGGTAAGGGTCCTGTGCCGCTGCGTGTTGGGGCAGCGGCGGGCCCCGCTCTGCCCGGCCGCACACAGCGCACAAGAGCAGGTGACGACCCCGGGGCCTGCGGGCCACGCTACAGGGAGCGCTCCCTTCCCCTGCATGTATTCGGCACACACATACCGAACGTGTTCGGTAAATCTTTGCCTTCAGCCCGTGAACTCCCAACGCCATTGCCACTAGCCCCGCTTCGGGAAGGGCCGGCAACCTTCCTGCGCATCCCGCTGCTCCTGGCATATGACTGGCTCCTCTGTTCCCCCAGAGCTGGGCTGGAATGTCACGTCAGGTTGGCCCAAGTGTGGGAAAGGCGGGCTGAGCGCCCGGAGAGCGGCAGCAGCACCGCCGCTGCTCGGAGGAGCCCGGCTGCGCGGATTTCCTCTAAACCGGCCGTGGGAAGCGCCTCGCTGCTTCCTGCAGGGCGCTTCAGCTCTCTTCTCAGCGGGGGAGGGACGTATAGGTGATTTCCTGGGTACAGGAGGCTGTTTAAAAAACATAAGGCAGTGAGAGGCAGGGCCGCCCGGCTCTTTGCAATTCCCCGGCGAGGACGGAGAGTTTTCCTCGCGTGTGTGGCTGCCCGGGGGCGGCTCCGGCCGCGGTCCGCGCCGCCGGCAGGGGGCGCCCCGCGCTCGTCCACCGCCCCAGGCCCCGCTCGGGCCCGGGGCCTATCCGGGAAACAGCTCCGTGAGTGGGTGTTTCGGGTATCCCTCCGTCCGTCCATCTGTCCGTCCGTCCTTCCGTCCATGGGCCTTCTTGTCACCCCTTACACCCCACAATAATTGCCGTCTTCCCTCTGTTATGTTTTACATGCTGTTTTGCACTACTTGCACTACCTCAGTCCTCACAATACTGCGCCTCGTCTCACATCTCAAAGGGAGTGGCTTGTAGGAGCACAATTTAAGGCACCTGTACTATGTTTACAGGTTAAAAGTTACAAACAGAAGTTATTATTTGGCATATAAAAGGTAGGTTTGGGAGTTTTCAGAAGTGTGGTGTGTGTAAGCAAAACTCTATTGTTTGTGGCTAAATAGCATAGTTGACATGACTTTTGAAATTAATATTTTGCTGAAGCAGCAGATTTATTTAACAAAGTAGAAAATGTTTCATTAAAAGCAGTTTAATAAGCATCAGATGAAAATAGAGACGAAGGCAATTATTTCCATAGACTTGATGACCCCTTACCATGTATGTGGTTGCACTTACTAGTTGGTAGATTCCATTATTTCAGAAACAATTAAAAATAATTTTAAATCCTTTTACATACTGTTCATTAGAGTGTGAGTCAAATCTGTGTACTCTCCTGACCTGGAGAGCCTGATTTGACCTGGAGAGCCTGATTTAAAGGCTTTACCCCTTTGGCAAAGAGACAGAAGTAGGCCTGAGGCATCAGGATGTAGGGTTTGCACTGTGTGTGGAGCTTCTGGTTCACCAAACCAACAAAATAAACATCAAGCTTTTGTTAGGCAATTCTTATGGCCATTTTTTCCCCCTCATGCTGCTTTACTAAGATCTGTCACACCCTGAGTGCTGTAGACAGACAGCTATCATTTCTATAAGCTCTAAGTAGAGGTTGAAGCTAATGTCAGGGAGGTAGAGTTGTGCAAATTAGGTCATTAGTCATTGCTTCCCAGAATAATCTGCATTCATATGATAATTTGGGAAACTTTCTTTTTTTAAAAAAAAAATGTTTTCATTTTTTACAGAGGGTATCCTGATGGTTTCATATTGTTCTGGTCTAGTTTCTTGGTCTTCAGGAGCTTTGAGGCCCTACTGCTACCTTTCTTTCACATTTCTGATTTGGTGTGCTTTTTGCCAAGGATGCTAGTTTTGATGTCTTTTATTCACCTTCTCACCCAGAATTGTCAGTGGGGGATCATTTCCTTTTGTGTTCACACAAATTAACCTACTTCTTGTAATGTGTGAGCACAGATTTCTGTCATCTCACTATCTGAGTCAGAGTTTAAATTTGTTCTGGACATTAATTTCTCTCTTCATTTTTTTCTATTAGGTTTTTTTTTTCTTTCTGTCTCTGGCCATCCAAGTTTCTCAGTCAGAGACTTTTCCCCTGACTAGTACTTTAAAATACTTTGCTTGGTCATAAAGAAATTCTTCTTTAAGCTTGGTAGGGCAAGAGGAGGGAAACCATGGTCAGAGCTTAGAAGGAGCACGTTCCCTTCAACTATGATTATCTTCATCCTTTTTGAAAAATATCGGTTGCAACACTTTGTAGTGGGTGCTTCTGAGAAATAAGCCTGAAGCAGAATTTGAATTATGTATGTGGAATGCCTGCATGAAGACTTGCTCAGGAAGTTAATGTTTCCAAAGTATTTGGAAAACAGAATATGTGCTATTACATCAAGAAGGGCTGCTTTTAGAGGGATGCCCTGATTTCTACACTAGCACCATCACTGGGTTTTTTCTTGTCTTTCTAGACTGCTCAATATTGTCAGAATTTTTTAGCCTACTTTCTGTTGCAGCTGTTGACGCTAAAAATCTATTCTGCATATTAAGTGTGTGTGTGATACATGACTGCTGAGCAAAAAAGCAGTAGTATGTGTGACCTTGTTGATGGGACTGGTATGTTCTCTTTGCCCTTTGTAGAAAGGAAAATGGTGTTGTCTCCTTGGACTTGAACGGGAAAGGTTAATTTGGAAAGGACATTTGTGTTTCCTCAAGTTGCATGTTATTGTGATCCCCACAAGTAACTGGAGAGGTGGCTCAGCCCAGCAACACCGACTCTTTATCAGGTTGCTTGGTCATGTCAGATCACTGAGACAGAGGACAAGGAAGAGAAACAAAAGAAAACATGTCCTAAAGAACCTAACTGCTAAGGTTATCCCTCTCCCACTGATCTTGGATGAAATGTTTCTGATGGATTTATTGGCAATTGGAGCAAACCTCTCATTATGCAGAGATCTTGGCAAATGCCAATATAGATGAACTTATCAGGTACAGTAAATGTTTATAAATAATGTGTATCCCAAGAGTGCAGTGGAAAGAGGCTGTGATGTATTTTTGCTTGCATGCATTTTGGCAGAGCAGCGTGATCATACATAAAAGATTAGCTGCTGTAACTCAGATCAGGGAAAGTGCATCCTGCCAGAAAAAACAAACATCAAAACTGTTCTGGGTCATGCAGAATTATTGCACTTGGTATGCTTTCCATTTACTGTCTTCGTCTCACAGGAGAGGAACAGCTTTGGAAGTGGAAGCTTGTGTCTGGGACTCCAGAACCTCAGAGGACTAGCTCAGTCAATCAAATGCCTTCTGCTTTGCTGATTTGGCATTTTAAATAATCTTTTGCACCTTAATAAAAGTCTGTTTCAAAAGGGCATTTGATCACTCTGTCCTTCAGAGTGGTTGTTGATGCCTTTAGAACTGTCACCACACTGATGGCAAAAAAAATCTGCAAATAGCATGTTATGGTATTATTAGACCTTTGGGGAGGGGCAGGAGGATGAAGATATTACTTTGCCTCTATTCTCAGAAATCTTTTGTTTCTATCCAGTCCAGGTGGGGCTCCATCACCTGGAGAGGCTTCAGAGCAAGGGCACGGTGATCTTTATCTTGTGCCTGTGCACATGGAGCTTTCTCCCACCACAGCATGCTTTATAACCTGTGGTCCTCTTTGGACCCACAGGCCCCACCCTGACCCCAAAGTAATGGCTGCTGTGCTCTGTTCCATCACTGCCCAGCAGCAAGCAACCCCTCCCTGGCTTTTGGAGTGGGGCAAAGGTGGCCTGATGAGCGTAAGTGCTGATGAGGCCCAAGACTGTAGTGGTGATAGTACACTACCATGCTTCTACAGACATCTCCTAGTTTCGAGTGGTTTGGCGGGGTATGTGTTTGAAATCACAGTGTCCCCGTGCTATCCATACACTGCCAGTGGAGCAGATTCCTCAGAGGCTGTTGTGTGAGCAGTGGGCAGTAACAAATCACCGTGATGGCTCTGCCCTTCCCTATGGATCCTGTGTAGTCGGGTCACCGTGGCCAGGAGCTGGGTCAGAGATGTGGGACATACTGCCAGGGGTCAGGGCTTGATTTCAAATCGTGGCTTTCTGACCAGAGCAAGGCTGTGGTGTTCTAGGCTTCTCTAAACCCTTCCCAGCAGTCACACAAGGAGAAGACGAGCCAAAACATGAACTGAGTCCACAGAACTCCAGTCACATATTTAAGGTGAGAACATGTGCATGCATGAAGAAATGAACTAAAGGCATTAGCACAGTGCTTCCCAACACAAGATCTGAGTGCTCCATACTTGTGCCATTATCTGAGTATGACGGAGTGATTTGGAGAAAACTTATATCACTTGCGTGCAGGTGCAATGCCTTGTGGTAAGTTCAGTATTTCTTTCCTTAAGGGCTTTCATAACCATGCCAGTCACATCAGATAAGCAAATAACCTGGACAGCCTTATGTTTTTTTCCAGTGTGCTAGATCTGCTAAAATGCAAATCATTGCCTCAACACAGCAGAAAGGCCGAAAGAGATCATGTGACTTCAGATGCGAGGCAGATAACTTCAGCCCATCCCTTTCTCTGCCTGAGATTCAGGAGGCATGGTGATGAAACAGCTTTTTAACACAGAAACAGCACAGCTGGAGGGCTGCAGCCATGAGCTTTCACATCAGGTTGGACGATGAAAACAGCATTTTCCCCTGACTGTTTCTGAAGAGCAGCATTCAAGAAATTTCCTCTCGGGAAACTGTATAAATAGGTGGAGAGCAAGTGCATTGCAGCTCCTGAACTCCAGAGCCCCAGAGAGAATTGGAGCACCTGTTCTGCAGAGCTGCACCCCTCAGGGGTTGCTTTCTCTTAAAAAAAAGAATCTTCTAAAGGTACTCTTGTACAAAAACTGTCGGTATTGCTGAAGCAGAAGAAAAAAAGGTAATATCTTTGGGTGGGGTATGGATATATATATATATATATATATATCACTTTTAAAGAGCAAACTGACAAAATGATAGATATATGTGGCATTATTTATGATTTTACCATGAGAAAAATCACTGTGCTTCAAACTATAAAGTTTGACCTGGACTGAATCAGTTGTCCAGAACTTCTGAGTACAGGTGAGATAAAGTAGCTTTGAGACTACTATATTTCTATATTTCATGGGGTTTTTTGTTTCAGGAAAAATAATTTTTATTGTATTTTAAACCTTGTTCAGATGCTTAACTTATATTTTATGAAAACCATGCTGAAGCATGAATTTAATTTTTAAACTGGCTCAGACTTCAACACATGTTTATTCCGAAGATTTGCTTTTTCAGGATGTCATTAAGACCCTGCTCATTAACTGCAGGACAGTATCCAGCTTTTTGCTTAAATGGTGTTAACTTTTTTGCTCCAGTTGGGTTCAGTTTACTAGAACCAAATTTGCTTCAGGATTTTCAGTTTTCCCTTTGTTGCCTAAAGGAATCTCCCCCTAGAGGCGTTTAATATTTCTGAAAAGTGATATGCTGGGTTTGCTTATTCTTCAAGATGAAGAAGAATGTGTACCCCATTTGTCCACTTGTATTTGCTATTCCTCATCTTTTTAAAAAAAAAATCTGCCTAAAGTAAAAAAAAAAAAAAGAAAAAGTAAGTGTACCCTTTATTGATTATAAATAACATGAACTGGTATTCTCCCACCATTTTTTCTACAGATTCTCTTTGGGTTTGCATGCAGTTCCTGAACTCACGGATTGCTTGAATTATCTACATGTTCACACCTTTGCTACTCTTGCTTTTATTTCTTTTTGCAGTGCATTTTTTGGCTCAGGAATATGAGTCCACCTTAAAACTTCATCCTGTTCTTCATCCTATTCTCTTTCAGGCTTTGCTGGCTATCTGGTATCTTACTAACATTTGGCCAGTGCTCAACCCACCACATGCATCCCATTCCCTATTGATTCCTGGCCCCAACACTGAGGTCTGTCAACATGGCCACTTATAGCAATCATTCCATCAGCTCTATATTGAGCTTAGACTTGCTTCTCTGAGCAGGCTGAAGAAATGATCTGTTAACAAAAAGCCTTTCTCATTTCTGTCTTTCACATATATATAATCACTGAAAATCACTTAATAGAAATGTTAGTTTGTTCCATGGATGTAAAATGATGGAGACCTAATCATGCATTGATTTGTCTATGTTTGATGTTCTCATATCAACCCCTTGGCAGATCAAATTCAGTGTTGGTATCAAAATTTCAGCTCCTGTGCCTTAGCCAGGTTCCATTTCACTCTGCTAGTTGACTGTGACCACTTCATCCTACTTTCTGCAGGGTGGGTGTTTTAGCTAATGAGATCTTCAACTCATCTCCAGATTCCCATCCTTGACAATCCCAACAAGACGTGGGAGACGTGTCCTTCTGCAGGTTCTGACCTGAGTGTTGTGATTTAATGTCTGGGTTCTCTTCTCTAGGGTATTTTAGTCTTTCCAGCTTTATTCCCTCAGCAATGCACAGAGGCATTTCTACATTCTCTGCAGTCCTAGTTTCCAAAGGAAAACAGTTCTAAAGGAAATCTGTGAGTCACAGTAAAATAAAAAAATTATAGCAAGATGGCATCAATGGAAAGCCTCTTGTCATTAGAAGCATCCACCCATCCATCTGATCTTTATGCAGAAAACTGTCTCTATCTCATCACCTCTCCATGTACATGTACATCTAAGACTTGTTGTGGGAGATCATAGCTACCTGTTCACAAGTATGACTGAAAAAAGGGGTGAGTAGTGAAAGGAGGCACATTGCTGGAGAGAGCTGTTGAAACAACTTCTAGGGGAAGTAGCATAATTATGGAAACCCCATCCCAACAAAAATAAAAGGAGGAGCCTTTAATTTTTGTTTATCAAAGGTAAGAAACAAATGAAAAGACAGAAGTAAGAACTTAAATCCTGGTGGCTCTTAATCGTATGGCTCCCATATCCTCAGGTTTAACCTAGTTTACACTTGTCTGCCTGTAGCACAGCTGAAAAAATTTTAAAAGATAAGGTGTGCTTTATAGGATGGCTCTCTGTCCAAAGACCCTGCCATCTGATTTCATTAAAAGTCAGCTATAAATCTTTACAGGATTTCCATTTTCCTTGAGGCTGAGGCAGCCTGGTCTTTATGTGACTGACAAACTGGAGGCATGATTGATTTGGGGAAGCACCTATTACATCCAGACCAAATGATGCTGAGCCATATTCTCTGTAAATCAGGTTCCCAACCCCAAATTTTGGAGCACTTGCTATGTGTAATCTTCAGTGACTCCAGTCCAGGAAAAAGCAGCATGTGCCACTCTGGCTTAGCTTTGTGCCTATCCATTGGCATGAATGCAAAGACATTTTATTTTGCTTCAGTGGATGGGTTGTGCTTTCAGTGCCTATCACTAAACTGGGTTTTTTGCTAAACTGAGAGAAATGCAGCAATTTTTTGAAGTTATGTCTAGAAGTGGGGCAGATCAGTGACTTGTAGAAATTGAATGCCTGCTTTTTAGTCAACATAATGGATTCTCTCTTAATGGTAAATCAGTGGCATAATATCCAGAATATTAACACAGCATTATATTTCAAATTCTCATTGTGTCTCTTGCAATACTTTGGTAAAAGCCCAGCTTTCCATTTCATCAGCCAACATTTGGGGGGAGTTTTGTCATGGCAAATGATTCTTCACCAGACATTGCTACACTGCGTAGTAAGTAGCTCACAGAAATTACTCTCCTGGCCTGGAGTCTGGGCATGCAGGTTGGCAGCAGGGATGGCTCCATAGCCACTTGAGAAGTGTCATGAAAATGTAGTCGAATGTTCACTCTGTCCATTTTAGAATGCAGATATTTGGGACTCAAGGTGATGATTATTCCCCTGGTCTACCTCTTTGATGGCCAGATTTGGCCTTTTTTGAGGTTTAATGATAGGATATATATCTGTGCAAGTTTTTCTCCAAGCTCTGAGTTTATGTTTGAGTCTTCATTTACTGCTGTCACAATAAAATTTTTGTCTCTATGCCTCTATCTTTTAATTTCTTTGCTTAAGGAGGTTCTAGAAGTCCATGAGTTTAGAGGTATGTGGAGGAGACTGGTGATGGCTGGGAGAAAAGCTGAAGTCATTGAAAGCAGGGTATGATCACAATTCAGCCCCCCATTTCTTGGGTCAGCCCATTGATTGCTGTGGTTTAGAGGGAGCCCTGAGAGGTGTGATGCTTCTGTTTGGGGCTCCCATTGTGCACTTGCTGGGCGCAGGCTGACCTGCCCTTTAATCAAGAGTCTAAGTAGAACTTAGATTGTAAGGACTATTTTGCCCTTAGTGCCAGTCTTCAGATCACAATTCAAGTCATGGCTGGCTTGTTTGAGACTGAGTAATGAAGGCTTGAGATTCTCTTAAGAGGGAAAGTGAGGAGATGGTAACCAGGAGAGCAAGAATTGTTTGGAGAGAAGACAAATTTGAGCTATTAGCACTATCAATGCTGTATATGATGCTGCCAAAGCCATTGATGGGCTCAAAATTAATGTAAGAACACTTTGGATTTCATAATAGCCCCTTCAGAGGGAAGTAAAGCAGTCCATTGTGGGGGAAAAACCTTAAAATCCTTCTTTCCTGAAATAATTACTGACTCATAAGGAGTCAGACCCAGCTCATGTTTAGGATACCCTTGTTTTGTGGGACCCTGAAAAAAAGCCCCGGAACTACAGAGTTGTGTTATATTAACATGACAGGACAGGATATCATATATAATAATAAATGTTGAATCTGCGCATACAGACCCACAAGGATAAGTGTTTTCTAATTATTGAAATTGAAAATCACCTAGTTATGCATTTCTGGGTTTTTTTTCTTTTGTATCCTTCTTTTATTTTGATTTCTGCTAGTAAAGCCAAAGGAAAATAGTAGCTAAGCATTCATTTTATGCTGATGAATTTCTTCCTTGTTTTAAAACTCAAAAGAAAAGGAATATCAATGAAACAAAACAACAGATAAAATAATTTAGGTGTCAGATGTATCCCTGGAGACGGAGAGAGAGGGGTCAGTGTGATCATATAAGAAATCTTTAGCTAAAACAAAGTTCAGTGTGTAAGAGCATCAGTGAATTGCTTGTTGCTTAGAAATTGATCCATTTTGTATCTCAGAGGAATTGTATTCATTTGAGTTTGTTGATTAGAGAGTGTATTGCATTAGCGAATGATACTGAGTGAAGAACTGAGCAAGTGCCAGGAGAAAAACCCAAAAGACTTTACTTCAAAATGTATTTTGTTCATCTATTTAATGAAACAAAATATTTTCCTAGAATTATTTTTTCAGTAGAAATGCAACAGAAAATTGGATATTTTATTTAAATGAAATCTGATAATGAAGTGATTTGCTATGGTACTGTCTGTCATGGTAAATTTAGTGGTGGTGACACTGAGCAATAAAGTGATAAATGGGGTGGTAAGGAAACTTTTCAAATCAATGGAGTGTTAGGAGGATTGAGGTTTGGGTTTTTTTTAGCAGTACTATCACATGTAATTTAAAATGTCTAAAATTCTGCAGTTCCAATTTTCAAATCATAAGAATGAAGAGTAATGTGTCTCCATAGCCCCTTGTCCCTAGTAGTAAGGCTTTAAATAGCCATTCTTCATATAAGAAATCACTGCTGCACATTAACATTAAGCTATCACGTAAGGAGTAAACTGTATTAATTACTAAGTTAATTTCTCTTGACTCCAAGTTGATAGTAATCAGATGTGGAAAAAAAAACCTCCTAGTGTGGTCCAGTTTAGGTAGGATGTGCTGTACAATAATTTGTTACATGCTGAAGGTACTTCAGATTCTGTCTTGTCAAGCACCACTTTTTTTTTCTCCCTATCCCTCCTTCCCAATCTCATCCCTGTTAGGAGAACTAGGAAGAGCCCAGGAGCCCAAAGGAGTACAGCCCTCATCACTGAAGGAACAACACAGGAAATGTCTATAATGCTAACAGCTGAGAGAAACATGCTTCGTATCAGCAGCAATTAAAACGGATGGGCAGCATCATTGGAACCATGGGGTGCAGCAGTTCTGTAGCTGACAGAAGGTCAGAGAATGGTGAGTGTTGCCTTTGTCTTCAGGGCAAGTGGTTGTTCTCTCTCTAACAACAGAAGAGGATTGCAAAGTAATNAGTCCTGTTGTCAAAATACTTGTTCAGGGAAAATTATTTTCTAAATATTTTCTTTTAAAAACTGTGCATAGCATTAAGATGCTGGCTGAGGTCAGGAAGCAGCTTTAGGCCATCTCTAACATTGACAGATTGGGTTGTAAAAGATTCACAGCATCTGGGGCAGAAGCTAAATTTCAGAGGTGTCTGTGCTTGCTCTGTCACTGGCAAAGCTTAGGGGGTAAGGTATCGAGCAGGACCTTTTATGGCTTTTCACACCACAGGATTCCTGGGCAAACCTCCCCAATTTCCCTGCTGTTGTGTGACCCCAATTATGAAACAAGTGTAATAAAGCAGAGCTATTACAATGACTTCAAAATCAGTTTTCTGGCCTACCAAGTGCCTGGCCTGACATTCTCCCTGACGTTTACTGAGGCTGTCAGCTGAAAGTCTCCACATGACCTGGTTAAATATTTAATTAAACTAATGGATCATCACTCTCCTTTTAATCATACCTCACCTTGGTATGAACTCAGCAGTCTTTGCACAGGCAGGTGGGTTCCAGGATTCACTCAGACCTTTGTTCAGCACCTCTGTGTTCTCTTTCAAGATTTTTCATTAAAGTACAATTTATTGGTCAGCAGAGAGCCATGTTACGTAGTACTGTGCATAGTCTTAGGACATTGTTATGCTGAACAGCCATGGTTGAAAAGGAAGGCTCTTTTTGGCTGCCAAGCCAAGACATGAGTCACAGGAAGCTGGTGACTAAGAAGCAGGAGCACTTAGTCATGACTACAGGGATCCCAGCTGACTGGTTTGAGAGCAGCCCTCAGCTTTGTGTATGCTACTACAAAGCAGTGTCAGTGCTGTATCACAGTCGTGAAAGTAGAATGGAATCATCCGGAGTCCCAGACCTACCTGTAACTGACAGGCAGCTCTTCCTCTTTGGGTTTGCATGCTGTGCCTGCATGTGCCTTGCAAGACCTTAGGGATGTGCTACTTGGGGGTATTTCTGAGTGTGTAAAAGCTTGGAGTGGGCATGAGGAGCTGTACTCTTTCTTGATCAGCAACCATCAACACACATTGATGTGGGGCTTGGGATTTTGTGTGCTTGCTGGACTGTGTTTTGTCTTCTGGAGTTGCTGGATGGTTTCCTTTCTGCTCTTGAACAGTAGTCAAGTGATGCTGAACCATCATTCTATCTGCAGCCTGAGGCATTTCTCTAATGCATTAATAACATGAATTTAACAGATACTTGTTGGTGTAGAAACCTTCTGCAACTGATAAGAATTTCATTTAGAGATGCAGTTCAGCCTCGTGTGAAAATCATGTTCTGATTCAGTCCTGAAAATAACAGTGGTGTAGTAAGTACAATCTGGAAAAAAAAAAAAAAAAAGACAGGAAACATTCTGTTAGATTTGCAACATTAACCACAGTGATTGATATGTATCTGTCTTATGTGGTAGCAATGGAACTGTGCCATGTTAAGTGCTCAGGACCATTAAGCAACCCAGGGGGCTTTAATGGGAAGTTTAATGGCTCTGATGCTGGAAATCAGTTTCTGTGCTGGTGATTGTTCTTTGCCCCTTAGGTACTCTTCTAAAAAGAAATGTTGGTGACAGCCTTGTGTTAGGCTTTCAGGTCTGTAGTGATGGGGACTTCCAGAAAGGACAGAAAATAAGAGAGATCTCAGAGTTTATGTAGAGTCTGAAGGATGCTCTTAGTCATATAAGGATCACATTTCCTTCAGGAAGGAGGATTTTTCTAGGATGGATGCAATATCTATAGGATGGGAATCTTTCTTGATTTTGCTCTTGTCTAGACTAGAAAATGTTACCACTTTACGGTATACACATTAATGGTAAAATAAGCAAACAACATGTTATGGCATCTGTAAGCATTTTTATAAAAATGTTTCCTTAATGTTATACTCTATTAATAGAATCACTTTCCCATTAATATTTGTCATTACCTGCATAACTATCAGTAAGAAAAAAAGTAATTCTCACTCAGGTTCCACTCATTCTAGTATAAAAATTCCTGGTATTTGTGATCAATTACAATAATTGACTGGTGTAAGCTGTTGTCCCTGTAGTACAGAGCTTTTCTTTACTGTTTTGCAGTGGTGGACAGTGCCCACCCCAGCACCTCTTTCTGCCACCAGATGTTTCTCTGCTTAATAAATTTTTTATCTGAGCAGTTAAAGGAATGTGATCTCTTTGTGGCATTAATGAGGCCTGAAAGCAGCAGGCTCTTTCCTCCAGGCTGCAGTCTTGATGATTGTCCTTCAGTGAAATTTCCAGCAGTTTTCCAGACTGAGACCATAGTAGGTACAACTTCTTAAAGTGCTGAGTGGAATGCATATTCAGCACATAGTCAAAAATGGTCTTCTGGCATGCTCCATTGACTTTTTGGGGTGAGTGTTCTTTTGTTAACCAAGCTAGCTAAAACTATACATCATTGCCTTTTGGTTTGTCTATTTAAGCAACATATTCTACCCTTCAATACCATTTGTTAACTTTTTATCCCAGGATTTGAATTTTGCTGGTTTGCTGATGCAGCTGTGCAGGTAAAAACTTTCTGGTAGAAGAGGCTGCTGTAAATACTGTCTTTACATGGTTGTTCGTGTCACAGCTTGCAAAATCAAAGCTTTTTGCTGCAGCTTGATAAAGAAATACATTGTTGATAGGCCAAACTGTTCTGCCTTTCCATCTTCCCAAAACCCATATCGTGCCCATCAGCTGAACATGACTGACTTCTTACCTGGTTACTGTCTTCAAGACAGTTAAATGGGGCAGGTTACTAACTACTTAGGCCTGAGCAAGTCAGCTAGCTTGGCATCTGTGTGGGAAGACAGAACCAGTAAAGGCATCATGTAATTTTTTTCAGTCTCACTTTTACTGGGTTTCATCTTATTGTTGACAGTGCACAATGGACTGAATTTGTCACCTGATTGCAAAATTCTGCAAAGGCAGCATGCATATTTTCCTTGTAGATTACCCTGCATCCATGTGTACTCCTCTGCTTTCTGTTTTGACAGTCATTAGAGCTGCAGTCCTCATCCAGAAGTGGTACCGCTTTACGATGGCCCGGCTGGAGATGAGGCGCCGCTATTCTCTCAGTATCTTTCAGTCAATCGAATATGCTGATGAACAGGATCAACTACAGGTTTGTAATCTTCCATTCTTCCTATACAAGCAGTTACGTTATCCCCAGGACTGTGGTTGCACAAACAAAATGGGTGTGTGGTGATTTCTTCTACAAAGCTGAGTCTTGATTAATAAAACTGTTTCCCTGCCTGACACATGAACTAAGTTGTGTGTATTCATACACAGACGTACAGATCAATGTAACTGCATAGGCATCAGGACACCATTCTGCCCATACAGCATATCTAGGGTATAGGTTCCTGTATAGCAGCTCGGTTAGCCAGGGATTGTAGGTCATTTACAGATCACTATGGGTGATCTTAACTGTCTGTGAGGCAATATATGTGCATCAGAGATATCAGTGTTTCAGCATGTCAGCCCAGGCTTCCTTTAGGGTCAATATAGGAAATTTGGAACTTATATCCCCCTAAATGGGAAATTTCAAGTAATTGAGTAAGAAAGATGTTAATGCTTGTTGGATCACCTAAACTGATCAGTGTGTTTATTCTTTTCTTTTTTATATTCAGCTATCCAACTTTTTTACGTTCATGCTGGATCATTGTACTCATCCTGATTCAGGTAACAGTAAAAATAAAAATAATGTGGAGATTGTGTTTGAAAAACTTGATGTGAGGAAAGGTAATTTTCAATGTGATATTTACAGCCTATGGCACATGCTGGGGTTGAGGTTTAATGTCCCAAATACTGTAATAGGAATTTGATACTCTAAGTGCTCACTAAGATCCTCCACCGCTCACTATCTACTCAGTGAGTCAGAGCAGTCAGTAAGTCAGAACAGGTGCCTGTTGTCCTTATGAGAATATTCAGAGATGCTCAGAGTGCTTTCTTATATGTTACTGCCCTTCCTACAGAATCCAATTTTCACAGCTAGCTATGCATGTTTTCTTAAACTATGAGATATGATTATTCAGAAAGATTGTGTTCAATTGGTTTCAGGCAGGTATAATCAGAGGTTTCTCTTTCTCCACCACCACCTCTGACAGTTCTGGACCACTTTTTAATTTAATTTCTTCTAGATTTCACTGCAACATGTATCAGTATGTGAATGATAAAAAAGGAAATAAATTTAAACTGATGGAGATAAATCTTTAGAAACTGTCTCAATTAAGCTTCAGTTATTCAAGGAATAACCTTTAATTTTTGAAGTATTTTGGGATCCTTGGACATGACTTACTTTTGAGGTCAAGCTCAACCGAAGGACAGACTGAAAGTGATTCCTAAATCCAGAAAACAAACATGACTTCCCTGAACAAATTCAGAATAGATCTAATCCCAGTGGAGTTAAAAATGAGGCTATCCCCTTCTTATTGCATTACAAGAGAATGCCCTTTCTCTTTCATCTGGTCTAGCCACGGGTTATTCCAATTAAAATTTGCACAAGATACTTTGATAGCAGGATAAAACCACCATCAAAACCTTAAGTGGTTCAATGTTCTAATGCCAACCGGTAGAAATTGCAATTTTTCTCTCTTAAATACTTTAGAGTGCCTAATGCTCTCTGTGCTCTGCAGAAAAATAAATTACGTTTGAGCCTTGCTCCAAAGTCAAGGCAGATGATACAATAGTCCTCCCTTTGATTTTTTTTCCCATTATTGCCATATTCTGTGAAAAAAAAATCTGCTTTAGTTATTTAACTTCCTGGGGAGGAATTGGCAAACTTAAAGAAAATCAGATACTGCTTACTTCATCTACTTCTTCATGCTGATAGTGCACCTCTGTTCAGCTTTTTCACCTGAACGGGAAAGAAAACAGTAGTGCTAGGTCTGAGATTTGGCAAAATATTGTTAATCTCTCTTTTTATTATAATATTAAAATGTAATTTTACAGCTGCTTGTTGTAGATATGATTCATCCACCTTGATTAAATGTGTCTACTGACAGGAGGAATAAAGGTGAAGTGTCTCAGGTGACTTGCTAGGGCTCAGGACATTGCAGAGCACACTGCTACCCGCATAGGCTGTTCATGTGCAGGTGGAGATCCGAGCCTCACCTGTGCACAGGGCGGGAGATGGAAGGTCCTGTGGGCTGCCCCTCATCACCACTGCTCAGGTGACCTGTTTCTTGGTCTTGTAGATATTGGGAATTGCAGATGTGGTTAAGGCTGAAACACATGATGAAGTGTTTATGGTAAAGCGTCCCTTTGTCTTGCTGGCTTAAAACTTCCATCTATTAGGACTGACATTTTTAAGACTTGATAACTGCTCCACAGGCTTTATTTTTGTCTGGGTTTGTTCCCCCTTTCTAACACGTGTTACAGATACTCGAACCCTAAATAAAGCAGAAAAATTCTGGTGAATGTTTAACAAAGAGATGGCCAAGGCTGCCTATGCAAAGGAGCTGACTTAGATTTTTTTTTTTTGAGGAATTGCATATCAAATGTGCATTGTGTGGGTTGTGGTTATTTTGCCCAGCAGCTGGCTGTGTGCATTCTTTGCTTTAAGCTCTTGATTGCATACCCCTGGAAGTGAACCTTTGCAGCACTCATGCCAGCCCCACTGATGTAAGCAAAATCAGTGCTGAATAGAGGGATTCTTAAAGAACTGCTTCCACTTCTGCTGAATCACCATCTTAAGATGTGAACCACAGTGAATGTAAACATAACAACCAGAGAGGCTTCAAATTGACTTTGCTATTCTCAAGCATTTTCTAAAACCTGCAGTTCTCTGGCTTTTTATTTTTTTCATCAGTGTTTGCTCGCTTAAATTAGAGTGATAGCATATGGTTCAAAAGATGTCTCCAAGAAGACAGTATATAATTGTCTCAGTTTGAAAAGACACTTGTCTGCTAAGGAAGGCAGGAGCCTCCCTTGAAATGGAAAATGTAGACACCCCAACCTGTTCCCCTAAGGCACTCAGGCAAAGATAAGGGAATAGAAATACCAGTTCTTTACTAGGAAAATTAAAAACATAAATGCTATAAGAAAAGAAAACACCAACAGAGTCAGAATCCCACCTGACACCCTGTTGGTCAGGGTGTTGGTAACAGTCCAATGAAATGGTGGTTGCAGTCCTTCTGGATGGGGTTCTGATGAAGCAGTGATCCTGTAGAAGCATGTAGGTTTTCCTCTGAAGGTCCAGTGGTGGTGTAGATGGGCCTGGTCTTCCTCTGAGAATCCAGTGGGAGGAGGCTCCCTGAGGTGTTCCAGATGTCAGATTTTATCCAGGTAGGAANTGTAGACACCCCAACCTGTTCCCCCCCCGCCCCATTTTTAAATTAAGGTGCTCAGGCAAAGATAAGGGAATAGAAATACCAGTTCTTTACTAGGAAAATTAAAAACATAAATGCTATAAGAAAAGAAAACACCGACAGAGTCAGAATCCCACCTGACACCCTGTTGGTCAGGGTGTTGGTAACAGTCCAATGAAATGGTGGTTGCAGTCCTTCTGGATGGGGTTCTGATGAAGCAGTGATCCTGTAGAAGGATGTAGGTTTTCCTCTGAAGGTCCAGTGGTGGTGTAGATGGGCCTGGTCTTCCTCTGAGAATCCAGTGGGAGGAGGCTCCCTGAGGTGTTCCAGATGTCAGATTTTATCCAGGTAGGAATGCTTGGCTCCTCCCCTGGGCAGAGCATCTCACAATGAGACTCAATGGCCCATTAACCAAAGATATCTCCTTGAGGGAGGATTGGTTGTGGAAAAGATAAAGAAAACTGCCCCACCTGGTTTTATCAGGTGGCCAATTAACAGGAGATAACTGCCCCACCTTTGAAAGTTTGGTAATAGAATACAAACTGCCAACTGAAGACAATAATATTCTTGCCAAAGAATAGGTTGCCTGTTCTTCTTAGTATGTGATAAGAAAGTTACCTGAAAATTTTGTGGTCTGTGGTTTTCCTTACGTTTTAAACTACTCAGCTTCCCCTGGTAATCTTGTTACTTCCCTTTTTTTAATCTGTTTTTTTCAGATTATGTTTTTTAAAGAAAGAAAGCAGCTGCTATCTCATTAACACAGTAGTGCTTTTGATGTGATTGTTTATCTGTTATACCCTAAAGCTTTTTTCATTCTCTCATTCTCCTTAAGATGTCAGTATAGTTTGTGATTGGGATATTATATAGCTGAGTGTCTTGTTCTACTTCTTATTAAAGGCTATTTTGCAAGGGTTTGTGGAAAATGAGAATAAAACCCTTTTCTATCTTACACTTTTCTCCCTCTTTTCCTGAAAAATCTTCCTACCTTCTCAGCTTTCAATGGAAAGTTCTCTGGCCAGACAAAGCTGGAAACTGCCTTTCCAGCAAAAGATGACCCATTTACTCACTCTTTTATGGGCACATTGAGGGTGAGAAGACTGCAGACACATCCTGAGAAAAATGGTGGGACTGGGAATCTAAACCTGTTCCTCTCAAGGCCACCAGGGCACCTCCTGGAGCCTTCCTTCAAAAGGGAACAAAAAAAAAGTGTTGTTTTCTGCAGTTTCACTCCCCGTGATGCCTCCCTTACAGCTTTAACACCCTTCCAAGATGTTTTACACAGAGTGATTCTTGCAGTGGGGAATATGTTATAGCTGCTTGCAGTTTGTAGCACCAGGAATGGTGTGAAGGAAGAAATGTTTGAAGCATTTTAGAAACCTCCTTCATCTTTGTAGGCTGTGTCCATTTGGCTTTGACCTGAGGGCTGTGCATCAGTATCTAGCTTATGTAAGAGCACTTCTCAGGTGTCAGAGGTGCTCTCAGGTACCCCAGTGGTCAGGCTGAAGGCACAGACGTGGTGGCAGAACAGAAAACTGATTTCAGAGCTGCAGAAGTAGCTGATTCCTGGTTACCCCAATAGCGAGTACATCCTTGGCAGTGGCAGCTTTGACTTGCCTTGAAAAACTCCCATGGCAAGGTGATCTTGTCAGGAGAATCAGGTCTTTGGGCTTTCTGTGGCCAAATTGACTCCACTTTGCTCTGGGTGTTTGTGTTTAACATGGAATATGGCTGTAGGGTAGTAGTTTGGGTTTTGTTAATAGTGAACGCTCTACTCTCTGAGCCTGGGCTAGACCTCTGGTGTCAGAGTACAAAGCAGGTCATTGCCTGTGCTCCCTCTAGTCAGTGGAGAGATGCAGATGCTGGCAGAGGATGTTTCATTCTGTCTTGACACGTGTGCCTGAACCAGGCATGCCAAGACCTTTCATCCCTGTCTTTCAGCATGAACTCAAAGAGCCGTGACAGCTTTGACTAGAACAGCAAAATGTGAGGGGTACTGAATCCTTCAGAATTAGTCCTGCATGGGGCATGTGGTGAGCTGGGGTACATGCTGGACAGGCTGGTTATTCCCCAGGCTGCATTAGGTCACCCATTACTGACTGTTCAGAGATGGGACAGTCATGCTGTGCAGGAAGAAGCCTTAAAATCCAGCTGAAAGACAGCCTGAGGAGCTGTAAGCACACTCTAAGGGTAATGACCATGACTGGCTTTTGACTACTCATCCAGAAGTGGAAAATGGGGTGTACTTTGCAGAGATGTGCCCTACAAGGAGTGATTGGGTTTCCCAGCGTGACCACGTGCCAAAATGGAAGTGAGTCTGTGAGGAAGGCAAGTTCACTTTCAGAGGTAGAGTGATGGATGGATGGCCTAGTGTGTGCTGGAAGGGAAGGCAGGAGTAGGAGCAGGCATGGGCAGGTGTCTGCCTGGCTTGAAATGCTGAGAAGATCATGGACTCTGAAGGAGTCAAGTCAGATGAGGACAGTCAGATGAGGTTAGAACAGGCAAGAAAGGAGGCGTTTGGGTGGTCTGAGGAGTTGGTTCGGTAGTCACCCACTTCTTGGGAAATAGGGTGCAGAGGGAGATAGTGTCCAGAGGCCTGCTGCTAGAGCTAGAGCAGGAATTGGTGCAAATGTGCTTGTCTGATCACTGTGTGAGAATCAGCAATTTCAGCCCATGGTGACATTCTGGTGTCCAGCCAGACAAAGCTGTAACTGTGGTGGAAGACTGCAAATCAAACTGCACTTGGTGAAAACAGTGAACCCTGAGCACCTTGCTGTTACTTGATGCCTTAATCTATTTAAATAGCTGAGTATAACATTGCATTAGCACTGAATGTGCTAATTAGCTCACAGCTGAAGTGCTGATAATAAAAGGGGACTTTTAAAAATCCAGATTAGATTTTTATCTGTTTATTTCTTTAATATGGATTTTATCCAGTTGCAAGACAAGTTGGCCTTTATGACTCTCATAATTTATGAGGCCACATGCTGGTCTTGGCTTCTGTGAGTTTTGAGTCACAGCTACAGGTCAGCTGTAAATCAGCAATAAATAATACAGCTACACAGCTGTAAATAATACATTTTTATTTGCAGTTGCAGGAAATCAGGGTCAGAGAAAACTTAACTGTAGCCCAGCAAAGTGTTTACAACAATCATCTCACAAGAGCAACTCTGCAACAGTATCTGCTAGAACACTTTTGTTTAGGGCCTGGTTCTCTCTATTAGAATAATATATGACTGAGACAATCTGCCAGAATAAAACACTGAAATCTGCTGGTCAGTCAGTTATGTTTCAAGGTTATGTCAAGAAAAATATTGGATTGAAGCAATTAGCAGTGTTCCTGCTTTCTCTATGTTCCAGGAAAATTAGAACCTATGCTCTACTTTCACCACTCTGTTTTTGTTTACTTTATTTCATCCAATAGTTTTATGGCAGCCAACCAAAAGCTGGCATTGTTTCCTAGCTGTATCAGAAAGGAGTGATTTGCAATCCGCTGTGAATAAACATAATTTTGTTGGCGACTTTTAAAATAATCACTGTGACCTGCTGGTGTTTAGCCTAAACATTTCAAGTAGAAAATAAAAGCAATAGAAGTGAATCTTCAAAACCTGTATTAAAAGTATAATATTGAACTTTAAACAGATGATGGTCATTAAATGATCGGCCACGACTTTTGCATCTCCTTGCATCAAGGGGAAGGAGAAGGACGTTTGTACCAGGTGATGGTTCTCATTACCTGTGAGCAGACTGCTCCTCAACTTCAGTGCAAAATGTTTTGCACCCTGACCACAGTTACCAGCAGTTGGAAAAGAGTTTTTGCCTGTTTTAAACTTTGGTTTGGTCTTTTTTTCCTTGTTGTGTTTGATTGGTTGGTTGGTTTTAGTATTGTGAAACAATCTGGAGAGACCTGGAGCTTTTCCAGTATAGGAGGCAGGAGTCAGCCACTGTAATACTGCCACAGTTAAAGCAGTTACATTCAACCAGTTCTGGCCATGTTGTTACAGCTCTATAGGGGACTGATGGAGCTTCTACATTTTTGTTTTCCCTCTATCTTGTTCCAGTTTCTCAAATTTTCACCAGCCCTAGTGCTCCTCAGGTGGTGGATGAAGACTTATGTTTTAAAGAATTTGAAAAGAAGATTGATGTTCCAGACTCCTATTATGGACCACGACTCTCCTTCCCCCTTACAGTTGAAGATGCCAATGCTCTCCTTCATGCTTTCAGGAATGAACAGGTGATTTGCAACTAGCTGTTTTTTTACATCCATCAAGTTGTAGTTCCACAATCCAATGTGAGGCTAAACTAGTGTCCAAAGAGATATTTCACCCTTCTTTTACATCTCATTACTTTTTCCTGCTAGCCCAGTGTGTTCATAAATGTGCATGGTAAGCTGCCTTGGGAAATTGATCTGGCTGTAAGCTAACACAGTCAAATCAAAAGCAGACAGTTCTCAGACAGATGAGTTCTCACATTTGATTCACTACTTTGCTGCATGACCACCAGGCCCAGCACTGGGGAGGAGGCAGGGACTGGTGAAATGTAATGGGGACCCTTAGCAGCTGCAAGGCAGGGGTTCTCAGTGAGAGTGCTGGACTGGGGAAGGAGTCCTAAGCTAAAACAGAAACTAATTATCATCTTTTTATGGATTAAAAGTCTTCATTGTTTGATCCTCTGTCTTTTGTCCCCCACCTCATTCTTTTAGAGGAATTGAGGTGTAAGGGTTAATCACCTCATTGCAGGGTGCAAGACTTCACCATAACAGTGGAGTGACTATAAAGCATTGCTAATGTAGCAGAACAGAGTGATAGCACAAATCTCTGGAGCTCAGGCTACAGCTTCCAAGGCACTGAGGAGGCTATTCCTCATTCTCTATATTCCTGAGCAAGCCCTTTTTTTGACCACAAGATGAGGCTTGAGCAGGGAGGCATTAAATGGGACAGCTTTCTTTGAACTTGTGATTATTTGTACTTAACAATATGCTGTATAAAAGGGGCAAGGCTCTATCGTGCTTTTAAATTTAGTAAATAAGAATATTTTTCTCTAGTAATTTTTTGTGGAGGCTGATTGTAAAAGTACCAAATATAAAGCACATGATAAATGAGCCAACCCAAACTTCACCTTACTGTCCATTCTCCCTTCTTTTACTATGGCTGGCATTTTATTAAGGAAATGGTCATATGTAATTGGCCTTTTTGATTGCTTAAAAACATGAATCTTGGAAAGTCATTCTGTAGCTCATCTATTTCCTCTAGCAAAATTCCTCAGATCTCTGTTGAAATTGTATCTCTAAAAACCAGCAACTGACAAAATTTTCAAAGAAAACATTGGGAGACAAGACCAGAGCTTCAATGTTGCATTGTTATAACTTCTTCACTGTGCACAGGAAGATAACCCATACCAAAGCAGCCCTTACTGGAGTTTTCTTGTCATTGCTTTTGCAATTTGCTGAAATATAATTTATCATTTATCATTTAGGATTTTTCAGTTGGCTTGTGTTTTGGATGTTGTGGGATCTTTTTTGTTTTGGTCTGTTTTTTACTCACACCTGGAATGATATCCTTTTTATTTTTTTCTCAGTTACTTTAAACGGATGGCCTTATGTAATGATTCTGAGTGCACTGTAAGTCTTACCTCTTCTGAAAAACAGGAAGAGTAGAAACAGTACAGATAAATAAAGTGGGAAAATCTGTAAAACAAGTTCAGTAAGGGCTCCATATCCATTCACCGGGAAGCAAATGCAAAGCCATGAACACTCCTAATTCCCAGCACTAGGCATGCAGCCTGTACTCATGTCTGGAGGGCTGCACTGTAAATAACCCCGGCAGTACATGTCTGATATTAATAAAGCAGACAGACCTATTGCTAATTCAGAAAAGTCTTCCTTTTCTACCTGCTTTTTCTTCTCACAGCTGCTTCATGCCCGTTATGTACTGCAGCTGCTAAGTGAAACTAGGAGGGTTCTCAAGGAGATGCCAAATATCACCCATCTTTCAACTTCCTATTCCAAGGACATAACTGTCTGTGGTAAGGTGCCAGAGAAGATAACTGCTTTGGGCTATGGGTTGACATTCTACGTGGTCAGAGAATGATACTGACATTTCCAAATTTTGCCATTAGAAGAAAGTTCTCAATGCCCTTTAAAAAAATATTTCTTTATTTTTATTTATTTTCCCCCACAAATGCATAAATTGGAGCAAACAAACAAAAAAATAAAGTTCCTGAGTCATAGTAAGTATATTTTAAGCAATTCCCCTACCTCCTCTTCCCTGTTCTTGTTTAACATTTCTGAATGAGTCAGTATTAATTCAGCTAACACTGCTAACTCCTGCACTTCCACCTCTAAAATGCCACCAAGTATTTTGATCACTGTCTGTAAGTCTCACCTTTTTCTCCTCTCCCTGAGAAAAAGACCTTAATCAGTAATAATTTTAATGATTTTAATAATAATTTACTCAGTAATGATTTTAATGAGGGTTTAGTATGGGTGGCAAAAAAGAACTTTCATTGACAGCATCACTATATAGAATAAATTGAAATTATAATAACCCCTCATTTCTCAGGAGACTCAAGAGGATGGATAAGTCTTTATACAACTAACAATTTAGTCTCACAGAATGATGTGTCACACAGTAAGGAACTAAGAGCTCTTGGCCCATCTATTTTGTTACACTTTTGTAAATTATGAATAATGGGATGCAGTATCCTGACTTGACACGGAATGCAGTAGCTGCAAAACAGAACAATAATGGTGACATAACTCTTGACATCTATCAGTGTGTGGTGTGTGTAATAGTAAAGTGGTATAAGGAAGGTACTGTGAGACATGCAAAATAAATAATGTTTTTTAAGATGTTATTATGGACCTACTTTGGTTGCCAGGAAAGGAATTCGTTTAAATGAGGTTTTGTATAAATTAAAAATTATTAACCAAGCCAAGAAGAGCCCTTTCCAAACCAAGGAAACACAGATTCATGCTTGTTCACAGCACAACATGTTCTCGTTAAATAAACATTCCTCTTCATGTTTGTACTGCATTTGCACTATGTAAGCAGCATCAAAAGGGATCCCTCTCCTGTGTTGGAACTAAAAGCTTTTGTCACCAGAAAGAGCCTCTGCAAAGACAGATAACCCATTTTTAAGCATAATCGGTCCAAAATGTTGATTTCCTTGAGGTATCACTCTCCATTTCTTAAAATTTTAAATTAATAATGCAGATTAAATATATAACTGAAATGCTTACATCCACATGTGATACATATCTATCATAGCTTGAAAGATCTCTTAGAACAAATTCAGCAGGCACATAATCAAAAGCACAGAAAATGTATACACTTAAAAATGTGACATCTTTTCCTAATTATTGGTGTTAAAAGCATATTATCACAAGACAGGTTTTGAAACTGTTCTGCAGCTTTGTGGTGGTGAGTCACAGACATGAGAAGGTTGGCTCTGTGAGAATGAAATGCAGTCAGATGCACAGGGATCTGTGCTACAGTGATGCTTTGTGTTGGGGTTCAATCCTCCTGCCTGTTTCAAACAAACCTCTCAAAAAGGGCCCAGTCCGTCATTCCTGAGGCCTTAGATTGAGGCATGGACGGGTCTTGGCACTCTCCATCACCTCCTGCTGGTAGTAATCAAAACCTGTCCCTGAAGCACGTTCACTTGTGCAGTATAAAAAGGGCTACCTTGGTAAATTTAAACCCATTTGTATGTAGAAGTCTATTATATTTCAAAATGTCTTTTAGTGGCATTTTCTGGGTTTATATATATAAGAAAATAATAGGGAAAAACTTGTTGGGTCCAACTAATTCCAATTTTATAATTCCAGTTTCTTCCTTCTCTGTGAGAAAATGAAAAAAAAAATATATATTTTTGTTTCCTGTAGGAGATTTGCATGGAAACCTGGATGATCTTTTGCTGATATTCTATAAGGTAAGTAGGTACTCTGAGATGTAGTATTTTCACTTTATGACTTGTTATTAAGAACACATATTTACGTGTGGCAGATTCATCCCCATTAGAACTGCTCATGTGACGTGCATACACCACACACACAAATCCTGGAACAATTTGGTGTCTTTCTCAGAGCTTTTCCTTCTTCATATTCTCCTGCTCACTGTGAAGGAGATCGAGGAGATGATTATTTTCCTGAATGCTGGACTGCAACATGAGCCAAAACTTAAAAGGACTCCTTGCAAAGTCTCCAAAGTTCTGCCACTGTTTTAAATTCCGTATTGACTGAAGTCTGCTAAAATCAGGAGCTGAGTTCCTGATGTAACACTACACGATGCATAATTTTGACACTCAAGAAAAAATGCAGAAGCTTTCATTTAGGTCTTCCACTGATACCGGCAGGTTTTTTGTCTGCTTTTGGGTTGGTTTGGGGTTTTTTGTTGTTTGGTTGGGTTTTTTGTTTTGGTTTGATTTTTGGGGTTTGTTGAGTTTTTTATTGTTTTTGTTGTTGTTTGTTTGGGTTTTTTGGGGGAGGTGTTTTTGTTTTTAACAGGAAACAAGAAAGAGTGGGGTTTAAAAGCTTTTTAAGCCTTGGAAGCAATCACATGGTCTGCACAAAATAGAAGTACTTTGGGCACCCTTTACATATCCTTTTTTATCATGCTGAAAAAGCATAGCTCTGTTTTACTGGTGTGTAAAACAAACTAAGCTCCAGGCTAGCTTTTCCACAATTGTATGTTTAACTGAAGATGCAGGAAATGTTGTGTATTTAGTTTCACATTTATCTTCAGGATGAATCACCACCTTTGATTGAGCAGGTACTCTCTTTGATTTGAGCTTTCCGGGGTGGGGGGAAAGGGTTTGTGTCAGATCCTTACACATTTATCTACACTGAATGGAGACTGACATGAGCTAAACCAGGTGTTTAAATGATGTACTTCTCCCCCTGATTCCAGCTTTGTTACACTTCATCTGAGACTTGGTGAACATAAATGTGGTTGTTTTGCCCAATGCACACCTGAAGGCTGTTGAACTATAGTTAAAGTATAATCAGACCTTCTTAGAGAGTCTTGCTTTTCTTACTAATCAACCATCTTTAGCTGGTCCTTGGCTTGCAGTCTTTTAGTTGTTTAGCTCTCTTTTTAAAACTGGAATAAGAGTATGATACATAGTGGTTTCATACCCAGAATCTGGAATGGGAAATATAATTGTTTTGGAGATAAATGCTCAGATATAATTATATTTACAACTGCAATCAGCCTGCATTTTATTTTTTTGGAGTAAACAGATGCTGATTCTTTCCCCCGGTCTAATGGATGCTGTAAAGAGAAAAAAAAATAAGCAACTCTCATCCTGACCTTAGTAAATTCAGAGCCAAAGCTCCCACTGACTTTAGACTAGAGATCACCCCCAGTTGTTCTCTGTTGAACTTCATGGGGAGTCCCATCAAACCAAATAAAATGGGCAAATGTTTTGTCATTCCAAAGTGGTTGAGAATATAGAGAGCATATGATAGAGCTGATTAGTTATTTAGAAGCAAATTAAATGACACTATTTTCTGTCCCCTCTGAGCAGTTTACTCAGATGAGCAGTGAACCCAGTCGGCTTCTGGGATCCATTTTTGTTCTCCTTCCCAAACTCTGTTTCAGCTGGAAGGGATTCCATCCTCCGAGCTGGTACAAAGTACCTTAAACAAGAGGGTGCAATCCTAAACAATGCCATGGGAGCGATCTCGGTCTGCACACAGCTGTGCAGAGCTGGAATCGATTTTGGAGGCCTGCATGCAGACCAGGATTGTCACTTCCACAAGCCACCCCCAGCAAACACACAGAGCTGGCAATCTACAGCATATTGATACAATGCTGCAGGTGGTGTATAATCCTTACACCTGGTTTGGATGAAGCTAAGACACTTTTTTTTCCTCAGTAACCAGTTTGTAAGGTTCATTTAGTCCCTGCATTTATCTTTATTAAATTACAGCATTTCCTGATATTCCTTGAAACACTTGGGTTTTAAATTATGCATTGCTAAGTTAGACTGTTAAAGGGATGCTATAGATAGAAGTGGCCTGAAGCAGTAGGAAATGCCAACAACAAATGAAAGTTAATTAATCACTAACCCAGGAGATACAGTAATGATGCCCAGCAGCAAGTTGCTAATCATTAGAGGGCCTTGTTTGCCTCTCTGACATGTCAGAGGCTGCAACAGCCTTTAATTTAGTTTTGCTCTCATTGTTGGTTGAAACCACAGAGAAGGAAAGTGCATGAGTGTGGAACAAAACTAAAATGTCACATTGAAGTTAGAAGTCCCAACCAAACTTCTTTAAAACTCAAATTGTGTGTAACCTTTTCCCAAAGAAGGGTGATAGGGTCTGGAGAGTGCTCCAGTAGTCTTTCCATGAGGACTGCAGTTAGAATGGTTGTGTGTATACTCACAACCTGCTGGTGAATTCACATGCCTATTGATTTTAAGGCAAAGCTTTTATTTATTTATCTATCTTCCCAGAAACTGCTGCTGAGTTTCTACTGTCTGTTCCACTCCTGAAATCCATCCTCTCCTTTTAAAAATCACTTCAACCCACTGCATTAGAAGAGTCTCATACATTGCCACTCCTGTGAGCACAGAGCAAGCACAGGCCCCTTCTAAGTTAACTTGGAAAGGGCTCAAGACAGGCTATAGCAAAATCCACGGAAGCTGAATTTACAGCAGCCAGGATGGAGAGACCATATGCATCCTAACATGAAAGTACAGGACACTGATTGGGACAAAAAAAGATATTCTCATAAGGATTCAAATGACCCATTTCACTGAGTCCCTGGTCACATCACTCATCCTGCAATAAACCCACTAAGGCAGAATACCAGTAATGCCAGAGGAAAAGGCTTGACACTGACAATGTAGATACACTCAAGAAGTGGGATGTCCTGCAATGCTACCAAACCTTTTAAGAGTGGCTTCCACAGTTACAATGTAATTTTATAGATGTTCTATTGATACTTCTTGTGCATACCAATTGAGAAAACAGGTTTCCCTTTTCTGGCAAGTCAAAGTTGAAATACTATTTCTGATACTCATGACTGGAAATGATGAAGCTACATATAGATGGTGCTATATTTTCTGTAAGCTGATGGCACCCATTGATGTGTTGGTAATTAATCTAATGAAACATACCATCAGTTCAAAATACTGTTTTTACTAAGTCACCATTTATAATAAAGCATTTCTCAGTATCTTCAGAAAAAAAAAAATAAGGTAAGAAATATGTGTACATACACTCTCAGGTTTGTGAGCTTTCAAGTATATCTTGGTTCTCATGAGTAAAATTCAAGTAGTGTTTTCAGGATTAAAGCAACTGAAATCAAACTCTTCAAGTCTTAAGTTCTGTCTTAAGATTTTATATCCTCTGGACTACAGTCCTTCGCAGGAGTTTTGGAAGCATACACTACAAACAATGTAAATTGTAAATTCAAACTTACATGAAAAGATAATTTTTCATGCATTTCTTATCTTCCATTTAAACTGAATGACTCCCTTCTGTTTGCAAGTGCATAATTTCCTGGCAACAGTTACATTGACAAAAACGTATATTTTACTACAAGACTGATGTTCCTTTTGGTCCCTTTTGATTTAATTCAATAGGTAGAGGAAAAGATTAGAGATGGCATTGTAAGAACAGCCAGAGAGGTCCTCTCTTCTCTAATGGCTCAGGTTGTCTGATATGAAGGTTTTTATTCTAAACAGTGGAAATAAAGAAATGCTGCATTTTAGATCTCTGTATTATGCAGGATTTTTTTCAGAATTCCTAGCAATGGGATCTCATTTAAATGTTATTTCCTTTATTACAGTAGCATAGCAGCCTCTCTAAATGCCCCTTTTTTTTTTTTCTTTCTGCAGAATGGTCTGCCTTCAGAACAAAACCGCTATGTCTTTAATGGTGATTTTGTCGACAGAGGGAAAAATTCTATGGAAATACTTATAATCCTATTTGCATTTCTTCTTATCTATCCCAATGATTTACACTTGAATAGAGGAAACCATGAAGACTACATCATGAACCTGAGGTAGATTTTGGGGGTGGGGCAGGTAATATCTGGCCTATCACTAGAAATATTTGAGCTTATGAATGCTACTTAAGCCACTGTGACACCCTAAAACAGAAATAATGTTTTATTAAGTAGTCAAGTGTAGCTTTGCCATTTCAGCATGTGTGTGGGGAAGGAACATCCTCACTACACCCAGACATTTGAATAGTAATCATGTCTTGCCTTTGATCTAATAATCCATTGAAGTCAGAGGGCTTAGTGCAGCTTCCCGAGTATCAAAACTGGGGAAGGATGGATGGATGATATTTTAGTTAACGCACATATTTAACAAAATCTGATATTTTAGTTAATTTTGAACTAAGATTTCACTTCTCTAACACAAGGGGCAGGTAAATATCCTACCCTCTACTCAGAGGAGCTTCATTATTTGGAGGTGTCAGTGCAGGAAAGCTGACACCCTGTTTTCTAACACAGACATTTGCACTCAGCTGTGCAGTGCAGCCAAGGGAGGGAGCACAGACAGTGGCTCTGACTGTAGTCAAAGTGTGACTTGGAGACAAAAAGCATCTCAGAGATGTGAGAACTCCTCAGTCCTACTCCCTACAAATCTAAGCTGCCCCAGAAGGTCTTTGGGTGACTGGTAGTGGGTAACCTGCTGTACCCCTTGGATCATTTGATGTGTGCACACAGGATGTATTGTTATTTTAACACAGGCCTCTGTGTTAGCACCTGGGTCAGAGGCCCATAGGCAAGTCCTACTAATGATCCACAAAAGAGAATCAGTTTCACATGATAGTTACTTTTTCAGCACTTAATTGAAAACACCCCAAAAAACAACAAACATAAACCAAGATCAGTTACTTAATCTACAAGGAAGAAAAATTCCTCCCCAAAACAGCAGAAAATGTTAACTAAGTCTGTGATGGTATGGAGTGCACAGATATGTTCCTATCACTCTTTGCTGTGCATTTTGATTAGCAGTGCTGAGTGTTGTGAAAATGCCCCTTGATGAAGGATATCTTGGTGTTAAAAGAACGAGGTATCAAAATCCTTGTCCCTTGTGGGGGAAAAGACATGACAGTTGGATGGAGCTCTGAGCAATGTGATCTAGTGGGGGGTGTCTCCAGCTGTGGCAGGGGGGTGGAATGAGATGATCTTTAAGGCCTCTTCCAACCCAAACCATTCTATGAAATGATTCTGTGATGATATGATATTTAAGGCAAATACTCTCTGAAGGTTTTTTGGGAATTTTTGCCCATTATCAGGTTCCTTTGGAATTTCTCTCTGGTATCTAAAAGGTAGAGCTGGCAAAAAGGCTTCTTAATAATTATTGGGCTGGATTCTGTTCCTGACCTCTGTTATGTACAAGAAACCAGTTTACTCAATTCTCAAGACAGAGTGGAGGAAAGCACATTTCAGCTGAGGTGAGATGGAAGGGCAGGTGAAAAAGGGGGCTAGGAAAACACCATAGCACAGGAAACCATGCAGAAGGGTCATTCTGAAAACCAGTTCATGATGCTGTCCTGTTTTCAGATATGGCTTCACAAAAGAAGTTTCGAAGAAGTACAAGGTAAGATTCCTCTTCCTTCCCTGTATTTTTTTGTAGTCTTGCACATATAAAATGAAACCTGTGTAAACAAGTAACTTCAAACCAGTTTATTTAGGTGTAGCAGAGAATTACTTTAGTGATGTAGGTGAAATTATTTTGGCCTATCAGTGGAATAACAGACAAAACAATTTTAAGTGCTAGTCTCTTGTACCCAGAGATGTATGGGATGAAATAAGTAACATCCATAAGACCAATCAAGAACACAAAAAGAGGTGAAGATGAAAGAAGAAACTAAATGCCACAGAGACAATCAAATGGCCCTAAAGTAAATGTCAGAACATGTTTGTCAGGGTTGCAGTTCAGGATATCACCTGAACAAAATTGTTCATATAAACTGTAGCAGTCACTTCAACAAAATCTTGAACTTAGAAGCAACAGAATCTGCCAGAAGTAGGATCTAATGTAAGAGTATATTTTACAGGACCATGGGAAACAGATTTTGTGTCTTCTGCGAGATGTTTTTAGCTGGCTTCCCCTTGCCACTATAATTGATAGCAAAGTTCTTATCCTACATGGAGGGATTTCAGACACCACAGATTTGGATTTCCTGAATGCACTTGAGAGAAATAAGGTAAGAGATCATATTCATGTGAGGGTAATTTTTTTTTCTTTTAGAAATTTTGCAGTACAAGTGCTACGATCAGGTCATTTGCATTAGGAAAGGAAATGGCAGCAGTATAACGCATAGAAGAAAAATAATAGTCCACTATTTCTTCAAAATCAGGGCTTAGGAAGGAAGGTTGCAGTAGGTGTTGAGACCCAGTTGTCTGTCTCTCCACATAACATGGGTCTTTTGACCTTAAAATACCTAAGGCCACTTTAGATGCCTCCTCCTGCAGTGCTGACACATTAGCCAGAAAGTATGAAAACTACTTGATTCTTGGGCATTTCCTTTAAGCACTTTAGAAATCAATCTAGCCACATATTTCCAGCACTGCCTTTTTTCCTGGGGCTGTGCTTCTGCCATCTGTTGTGTGGGGGAAGTTCTCCACCTGTGAGGCGCTCACTTGGCAGCAGCTGAGCATTGTACATGTGGGAGAGCCTTTCCAGAAAGATCAAAATTCAAGAACTGGCCTTGATAATACAGAATCTACCGCTTTTCAGGGATTTAGAAGACAGAAATGTTCATGTTTTTTCTGAAATGATGAGCAAACACAGATCTTTCAAATCAGCTGAAAATGGTGTGGGATTTGGTCTCAATTTGGACAACTAAATCAAGATGTCTGCTTGTGATCAGGGTGCTGAGACTCCCTATAGTCAATGGAGATCCAGGAGATCTGGTGGAGATCATTACCTAGGCACACGTCTCCAGTGCTGTTCAAGGAAGTGCCCCATTGGCTAGGGATGTCCCCTCTGGCCTTTGCCTGCCTCTGAAGAAAGTCCTCTCTGTAGGTCCCCTCTACCAGTCCCCTTTAGGCCAGATTTGTGTCTACCCCCCTCACACTAATTCACAGACATAGTGGAGCACCTCAGATGGCATAGGAGACCAATGTTTGAGCAACTTAGTGTACCCTGTCATCAATGTCTCTGGAATCTAGAGCTATTTTTGTCATCCTCATATTTTCTAAAGCAGAACTAAATGCTTTGCTGGACAATCAGTTGTGTCTCTTTTTTAAAGATATGAAAAAGGGCATGAATACTTCTGATCATTGGAGTCTAGGCTCTGTTGGCTGCACCACTGTGCACTAAACCTGGGTGCCTACTACAGATAGAGGTGTCCTAACTGTGAGCTGAGTTCTGCCCATGCTTTCCCCAGGGCTCAGCTCTGCATGTTTCTGATGCAGTATCTGTGAAATGTAGAATTAACAAGTCAAAGTTGCTGCCACAGGAGAGCATTGCTAATGAGACGTGTGGGCCACAACTCAGGGCAGTGTCACTCAAGGCCAAGTGATGTATTTTAATTGATACAGCTGGCAGCTGAGGGGTTTCAAATACTGGTCAGTGCACTGGCAAATAACCTCGTGTTGTGCATTTTGTTTTGAATTAGTCCTTTTCTTTGTTAAGGAGTGAAATCTGGGGGTCTGTGCACTGTGTATGTTTTATTGGTGGGTGGTTTTTTTGGTTTGGGGTTTTTTGTTTTGCTTTAGGTTTTTTGGGTTGGTTGGTTGGTTTGGTTTTGGAGTTAATTTTGGCTTTCTTCTGGAAATAAGCTAGTATGAGAGAATTTCAAATGAGAAGACATTCCCTGGAGAAGAATCCATGTTAATGGTCATTCATGGAACCATAGCGAACCACTCCAAAAAAGCAAATGCCCCTGCGTGTTTGAGGAGTTTGATTTAACAGTATAAGACCTGATATAATATTTCATCAGTTTCACTACTGTCTTCCTGATACTCCTTTTAATTTAGCCAAATTAATCTAACAGCATGGTACTGTGTCAGAGCAGAAGTGAATGGAGTTCCACTTCCAGTACGATATGAATTTATATTTTGTTTCCAGGGAAGCTGGGCACTGAAGTGTCTTCCCTGATCCCAGGCCCCACTTATATAGTGGGACTTTAAGATGGACTGTTTGGAATGATTGTGTGTTTCTGGTTAAGAATATGAAAGCAGCTCTGAAGAGCCTGGTTACTGATAGGTATAAAGCAAAATTTCTGCAAGTGCCAAATACCTGCAGCTTCTCCCAAACCTGTGAAATCAGGACATTATGAGAGTTAACATTAGTTGAACTCTCAAGGAGTTTTCCTGAGTACAGGAAACATGAGCTGATGTGCCTTTCAGCCAACATCTCTGTATCAGCTTTTGTTGTTGTGGTGGTAACTTTTTTTTTTTTTTTTAAAGTTGAAATCTTTGATGCGGCCACCAAAGTCAGTGAGAGACAGACTGGACCAAACGAAGAAGAGAATTCCCACGACCAAACCCAGTAAACACATTGCCAACCAGGATGTTGCAGGGAAGGCACAGCACATCTCTTCATCGGGCTTCACTGAGCCTTCAGGTCCAAATTTGCCTCCAGACCCCACCCTGAAGGAATGGAAACAAGTAGGTGAAACCAAAGACACACTGATACCAAACCACTCCCGCACAAACCCAGCAGGTGTTCTGTTCAGGCAGTGTGTTTATGAGTCTGAGGGAACTGTCTTTTAATAGGAAAACAGTCATTCTAAGGAGTATATTAGATACCTATTAGTTTTTTGGGATGTTTTTTGTAGACCTGGTAATAAAAGCTTTGGATTTTATACCTTACAAGTAAAATTCACCCAGTATTTTCTTTTCTTAGTCGTTAGGAGGAGGAATCTGCTCAGTAGGAAACGGGTTTGCCTGCCCTCATGTGGTTGGATCTGTTGGTACATAAATGGTTTGTTTAAATAGGTCAGACTGCAATTGTTGGTGAGATAAAGCACCTTTTTTTGGCTGTGCTTTTGGCAGCTGAATGCTGATATAGCCCAAAAAAGCCACCCAGCTCCTGAGACCTACAGGCAGATTACTCAGAACATGGAAGTTTTTGTCCTCTGGCTGTCCATTTCATCTTGACTATCAGAGCCAATATAGAACTTTTGTTTTACTGTAATTTAATAAATTGTGACAATTTGGAAAGCTTAATTTCTCTGAAAATCTGATTTCCCAAGATACCTATCTGACCTACAAACTAAAGTAATGGGCAGAAGCAACGCTCCCCTTTCCCCCCCAAATCTGACACTCCCCCAGCTAATCAAGCATCCACTAAGCCATGCTCACAAACATGAAGTGAATGTGTTAGTGCAAACCTTGCCCAGAAAAGTTTAAACATTTTGAATAATGTTTGCTACTTACTAGAATTAAACCATGATAATTCAGCTTCATTTTTGAACTCTGCTGAAATGCTAATATGTAAAATGTTGGTTTGAAACATGATCTAACTGAAGACAATAAAGCCAAAGGCAACTCTTGTCATGTTTAGAGCGGGTACTCCCAAGCTTAGGTAAAACCACTGACCAATGTGGTTATCCAGTCTGTGCTGGGAAATAGAAATTGCCTCTCCTACTGACATGTAAAGAAGGCAGCTTTTATTCTCTTTGAAATAGGCCAGGTACTGTTCCTGGTGCACCTGCCCAAGTCTGAAAACCTCAGCTGTGAAAGGAGGTACATGGCTGAAATGATATTTCTTCTGAAACAAGAAAGTTCATCCAAAATCTAGATAATGTTTCTTAAAAAGTAGAACAAAAGTCTCAGCCCAAAAGAATATGCTCCTGAAAGGACAGAAAAACCCCAAGACTTACGTGTTAGCTTGGATGCGTTTTTTCCCTGTACTGCGGGGCTTTTGCTGTGGCCAGGACTTTAGACAGGCATAGCCTGTCAGTCTTCCCCTACTATCAGTCCTCACTTGCTTGAGTTTGCTATTTATAGATCCTTGACATTCTGTGGAGTGATCCAAGAAGCCAAAATGGCTGTACACCAAACAAGTGTCGAGGAGGAGGCTGTTACTTTGGTCCCGATGTCACTGCCAAGCTGTTTGAGAGGTATAATCTGAAGATGCTCATCAGGTCTCATGAATTTAAGCCAGAAGGTTATGAGATCAGTCATGATGGGAAGGTAAGATGCTTCCATGTAAAGCAGAATTCTCCTGTGAATTTCACAGGAACATCCACAGTAGATTTGTCTGCAAAATTTATTTTAAAAAAAGAGAGTCACTTTATTAAACTGGGTTTGGGGGAACTTTGTCCTAGATAGATGTTACAACAAATTACTGAGTTCCAAGTAACAAAATTCTTTACAGCTTTAGGGAGTGGGGACCAATTTATTATTTACATGAAAACAAATGGATATCAACAAAATCCCCGACAAGAGTTGGGTGTAAATACAGTTCAAGAGATGCTCTAAGGCTCTAGAAACCTTTAACTTACTGATTTCTCTTCTGGCCCTGCTTTCTAACATGCTGTATTGTGGGAGGCCAACAAGAATCCTGAAAAACAGATCTCTCCTAGAGGTTTCTGTTAAACAGCATGTTATATCTCACTGCTCTTTGGAGTCTGACAGGTCAAAAATAAAGGCCCAGAGCTCTAACTCAAAAGGCAAAGAGCAATTTGGTGAATGACACAGTTTTATATGTAGAGGCATAATTTTGTAACCTGGAATTTGTTCTCAAATCGGTTTCAGAAATAAGTGTCAAGAAGAGCTGTTCTGGCCAATCCAGTTTCTTTGTTTCCTGTGTCAGGTTATCACCATATTCTCTGCCTCTAACTATTACGAAGAGGGCAGTAACCGGGGCGCTTACATCAAGCTGAATCCCGAGCTGACCCCTCGGTTTGTGCAGTACCAGGTCAGCAAGTTCACGCGCAGGCAGAATCTCCGGGAGAGGTAAAGCTGAGTGTTGCATGCAGCGAGCATGGACTCACCTCACAGTGAGTGTGTGCCACAAATCTAGAGCTTGGCTGAATAACTGAATAGGCATCCATTTTCCTTGATTCTCACTGGTTTTCTATTTTACAATTTAAGAATTAATACAGTAGACAAAACATGTTCTAAGTGCTTAACTTGGTTTCCTGAGAAACACGCAAAGGTAATTAGGTGAGGTAAGCAGTTAGAACAGACAATTGTCAGGGGCTCATAAATGGCCTGCACTTGTCTGCTTTAAGGCTGCAATGTTAATCTGGACAAATCCTGTTATGAATTGAATCTCAAAAGTTTATCATGACAGCTCTGCCATGCCTAGTAGTGTGGTCAGATTACTAAAGGAAAGAAGGTTAGACTGCATAAACTCCATTATCTCAGAAACTCAGGATATTCTTATGGAACATTGCTGGATTGTTTTTGGTTTGGGGTTTTCCCCCCGCTGAATGTTGTTTTATGTGTTCTAGTGTGTTTTGGGTCATCCTACTTAAACATACTAGAGCCTTAACATACTACATGTTAAAGGATATAATAATTTTATAATGAGTGTTGAGAACCATAAAATGTTAGAGAATTTTAATCCTTTAATAATCTGCTGATTTTTTTTCCTCCTAGGGTAGGTACAATTGAATCATCTGCCTTAAAGTCCTTACGAGAGAAGATTTATGCTCACAGGTCTGAACTCACCAGTGCTTTTGCACAATACGACATCAATGGCACAGGTACTACTTCTCTCTGTCCAGCTGCCACCATGGGGAAAACAGGTTCCACTGGGGCGGGGGGAGGCAGAGGGGACAAACCCCATAGAGAGGAGTCCTGCCTGCCTGCCAGTGTCAGGCTGATGGCAGCAGAGGCCGGTTGACCTTGTTCTTCATGACCACAGAGGAGGATAGGTGTTGGGAAGGGCTTAGCCCCAAGCAACTTTAGGGGATGAAGCTTTAAGTAGGAAAAACTGAAAGGCATGGGCAAATAAAGAAATGATGTTTGCTGTTGGGTAGAGAGTGTGGGCAGGCAAATCCAGTTCCAGAAGCTCAAAGGTCACCACCATCTTCATGTAGGAGTGTCTTCAGATTGTGTCAGACAGGGAACTGGGGTTTCAGGTGGGGGGGTGTGGAATGGGTCTCCTTCTGAGTCTGGGAGGTATCTGAGGAAAGTTGCCTGCCTGTGCCTCCAGCAGACGCAGCCTGCCTATGCCTCTAGCAGACACACACTCACCCCTCAGCTGAAGAAAAGTCAGTGCTAATAGATGAAACTTTTATGTAGAAGCAAGAAGTTGATTTCTGCCACAAATACAACTTTTCTTTGTGATGGCTTCTTACTTTACTGTGTCGTTACAAGGGCACTCAATAACATGTTTCTTTGGCCACTGAACAGCTGTTTCACATATTTCTGTCTGGTTGAGTTTTCAGCCACATGTGACTCTAACTGCAGCTCAGCTGAAACCTGAAGTACTCTTCATGGCATAATCTGGCTTTCTCAAAAGGTGTTAAAACATGCCAAACATGATAACAACATCACAACTTTGTGGCTGGAAGGGACCTGTGGAAATGCCTAGTCCAACCGCACTGCTCCTTTGTTATGAGGGCTTTTATCCCAGGGTTCAGAGAAAATCCCTGTGTTTTGTAACCCTTTGTGCTGGTGACTGATGTGTGCTGTGTCCTGTACTTTTAACCATGACCCGACTCCTTCTGGCAGGCAGGATTTCTGTCAACGACTGGGCTGCAGCGATGGAGTCTGTCCTACAGCTGGAACTGCCCTGGAGGATGCTGCGGTCTCAGTTAGCACAGATGAACCCCGATGGAGAAGTTGACTTCATGTCATGTTTTTATGATTTGAAAATGGGTCAACCTACAAAAGAGGTAAAGAGGAAAACACCTCCTTGCAACTCTTGCAGGAATAACTTTTGGTGCAAGTTGAAGCACAAGACAGTGGTTTGGCCCAACAAGTAGACATCTACATCTGAACTAGTTGCTGAGCTTCCTTTTATAGTCACTGGAGGAAAATGAGTACTGCTAGGGTACATATCATCATTCCCTGCTAAGGTAGATGCTTAAAATAGGTTGGATGAATCACATGCTAGAACTGCTTCTTACTTTCTCTTGGCTCTCGAGGGCGTTTAGATAACAGAGCTGAGGAGATGTGACAAATCCTGCCCAGAGCACTCAACCCTTACTCTTTGAAATGAGCTTTTCAAACAAGTTCCAGAGGCAGTTCAGGTCCCTGTGGGAGGAAGTCACATTTGTAGATGGACTTTTAGATGTTTATAATGGTATCTGAGGTCACTTCTACAGACCCCAGTTGTTTTCAAATGGCTGCACAGTGCTTTGGTATGGAGGTATCATCGTAATTTTCCTAAACAGCAGGATCTGTTCACATCTGTACAGTGAGTGCTTTGTATGAGTGCATTGTCTACGGCATGTTCCCTAGATTATCCAAGATTATTTCCACAAATAATTACTGAAGGTAGGAGGTGTGAAGGGCTCCTTTCCCCTTTGCCCTGCCATCTGAAAGTGACAGGTTTTATCTGATTATTCCTCAGGGCAAGACACAGAAGTGTCATTCCAGAGAACTCAAACATAAAGATTTGGGAAACTGGGAAAATGGAAATTGGATAGTAGATATTCTGTTGGTTAAATTAACTCAAATCAAGGTCTGAATAGCTTCTTGTATGTGATTTCAAAACCAGGCTCAGCCAGCTTTGGCAGAAACACTGTGCAGGTACAGAAAGGATCTGGAGATCATCTTTAACATCATTGACAAAGATCACTCAGGTAAGTCCTGGTAACTTTACTATGTCAGCTCTAGGGAGCCTATACCAGTAATCTTTTCCCCACTGTGTTTCCTCCTTAAGGCTTCTAAATACAGAGGAACCAGAGGTGATGTCATTTCTCCAGTTTAGTGGAAATTATTTTAAGCAGTCAGGTTGCAACCATGTAAGGGACAGTGCACAGAGCCTAACAAGAAAAGATTCTCACATACCCCAGCTCCAGTATTGGCTTCCCTCTTTTGGGGGCTTTTTCTCCCTTCCACTCTGTCTTACTCTGTACTGCTTTCTCAATTCCACTGTCAAAAGCATTCAATTACCTAAAGTAAAAATCATGAAAGCAATCTTGAAATTGAAAGAAATTGAAAGAAATTGAAAGATTTCTTGAAAGAAATCTTGAAGCTTCAATCATGAAAGCACTAACGCCACCATGGTAGGCAGAAAACTTTTGTCAGTGAAGGAGTGCGCATGCATGTGTTTATGCAGGAAGGGGAAACAACACTGCAAAAAGCAACCTATTGTCTGTCTCCTTTAGGTTTAATTTCTCTTGAGGAATTCAGCCAGACATGGAGACTCTTCACTTCTCACCTGGGCATTGACATACAGGATGACTCCATTGACAAGTTAGTCCTCAGCATAGACTACAACAAAGATGGTCACATTGACTTCAATGAATTTTTAGAGGCCTTTCACGTTGTTCACAGACTCGAGAAAAAGGCAACCTCATGAAAAGGCAGAACTTCTTGTGGATTGTCTTGGAAGCTCAGCTTGCTGTCATTAGTCAAAAGGGCTGCTCGATAGGGTCACTGTGCAAGCCTTTATTTAGCCCTTCCTGGATGATCTGTACCTGCTAATAATGGGACAGAGATGAAAACCCACACTTATAGTATTGCCATGTCACTGCCACACACTGCCAGGACTTTACAATTCACCCCCTCCTCTTGGTGGCATCTCCCCCATCAATCTAATCCCTCAACATTGCCAAGGTCATGCCTACAGCTGTGTAGGAAGAGAGACTTTGGTATGTGTTTGTCAGAAGTCCTTAGTGACAGCTGAGAGCATTAATAACCACAAGGAACATATCAGACCTACCCTGGTGATGGAACAGACACAAGAGAGGCTGGCTGTGGGGTGTCCATTGCAGGAGTGGAAAAAAGGGAAGAAGCATCTGGTTAAAATGGATACTTCTGCATTTAATCTTGCTCTTTGCATGATGCAGAGGAATTAAATTATTCCAGGTCGATCTCTTAGCCTTCCAAAAGTTTACAGGCACAACTTAGAGGATCTTGGTTGAAAGGTGTTTACACTTGCACTAGTTTTCCTCTTGCCTCTGGTTACTTTTCCCCACATTTGTTGGGATTTGGAGCTATGAAACAATCATAACTGTTTCTGAGATGGAGCCAGGCTCTTCACAGTGGTGCCGAGCAATAGGACAAGAGGCAAGGGGCAGAAACTGATGCACAGGAAGTTCCACCTGAACATGAGGAAGAACTGCTTTCCTGTGCAGTGACCAAGCACTGGAACAGAATGCCCAGAGAGGGTGTGGAGTCTCCTGCACTGGAGATACTCAAGAACCATCTGGATGTAGTGCTGTGCTATGTGTTATGGGATGACCCTGTCTGAGCAGGGAGGTTGGACCAGATGATTCATTGTGGTCTCTTCCAGCATGGCCCATTCTGGGATACAATGATTCTGTGATAACTGGTCACCTTAATGAAGGCTAAATCCACAGCATGTTAATGCAACACATGATAGATCACAGAATAAAGCTTTAGCTTTCTGAGCAATGCCTAAGTGGGGTGTCTCTTTGCCTGTGTTTTGTACCCTGCTCCGATCCCCAGAGAACACTCTTCCTGAAGATGAACTGGGTTTCTTAAAAAGAGATATGAGTAAGAAAACAAGAATAAACATATTTTGATACTACCAAATCTAAATATTCTTGCATATAGGTAAACCATATATTCTTTACCAAGAAAAGGAAACTGAGAGATTCTCAATTTGAGTTTTTGGAAGGCAGCAGGATTAAGACTCTTGCACTCACATTCCTGTCTCCTTTCCCTGACTGCAAGTCAATATTCCCATTCCTGCCAGTACCACCCTGTCAGTTCCCAAGGCGGAGAAGTCAGGAGATCTGGACCTAATTCTCTTGCATCTTACACTCTGAAAGCAATATCAGGTCAGGAGCTTTTTGGTAACTGTATTACCTTATTCAGCCTCAGTAAATCCAATGCACATAAAGTGCTTTTTGGGTAGGAGAAGGTTCCAACCTAGTCCCTATTTAAATTTTAATAGCTAAAGATGCGCTAAGTAAAGCAGCTCGGTTTCATTTAATAGAAGTGTTGGAAGTACAAAAGAAGCATCCTTCCAAGTTTATCATCCCAGAATGTAACAGCAGCCCAAGCTTAAGGCACTGCTGTCTCTCTTAAATCTTATTTTCTACTTTAAATACAGAACACTTTTCCAGAAGTATTTTGTAACTTGACAGATGAATGAACAAACATGCACACACTTATTTCTACTGCCTTGGGGGAGGGGAAAGAAAAATCTGTAACAGCACAAACAAAATTTACAGTGAAACTTTAATGGCATTGGTAATACATAATGTATATTTTTAGCATGCAGTTATTCTGATCTATGCACTGTGATGATCAGTACCACCTTATTCCAGTGGAGTGACAAAAAGGCTCCACTTACAATGGCCGAACACCACTGTGTGTGGTGGGATATTGCTTCCCACTGTTGGCTTCCATGCAGTGGGTGTGAAGTGACAAGGTGAACTGGACACTGCAGCTCTGGAGTCTCCCTTTGCCACCTGCCCCAGTAAAGAGGACAAAGGCTGTACAATGAGACATAGGAGCTCTGAAGGATGGCTGGCAGCCTCCAGTGTGGATGTCCCCCACTAAGGACACATTCCTGAACCTGGCATGAAGGGGACTGGCCTCGAGGGATCACTTCCTGAGAGGGGATGCCAAGGTACAGTTGCAGCACAGCTTCACTTGGCAGGCAGTGAGGCCTTTTGGTGATGCAGGACTGAGGTATGAGAGGAGCTGAATCATTGAGCCAAAAAAGAAAGTGCTGTCCTATCAGCTGCTGGTGGCACAAAGAGCCCCCTGACCCTTGACAGAAGGGGAGTGGCAGGGGGAGTAACTGTGAAACATCTAATGTTGGGAATAAATGCCACCTGAGACTGAAACTGGGAGTGGGAAAAAGCCCTGCTGCTTGTACTTAAATCCAGACTGTTTGAGCAGAAGCTCTTCTTCTATACCCACATCCTCAATCTCTTTTTTCAGTCATGATTCTATGCAGCAGCTACTTAATATTCTAGATGTGAGTGGTCCTCTAAGCAGTGCCTGAATCAGCCTGCAGACTGATTCAGTGCCAAGCTCTCACCCTACAGCTACAGATGCCACCACTGGTAGCATCTCTCTCCTGCTTTCTGGGAAACTCTGCTCCTACCTGCCGACCACTCCAAAAAGTGCCCAAGGTTGGACTTGGATTGACTCAAGCTCCCACTTCACTCAAGGCCCTGGCTACTGCCAGAGGGGTGACACATTCCCGCAGTGCCCCATGTTCACATGGGGCAGGCCAGGTGTTTCACTTAGGTGCCCTGCCTTTGCAGGGCAGCTAAGGACTGTGTGGCTCACCTACACCTTCCAGGAACAAGCAGGACTCTTTCCCTGAGAAAGGAGACTACAATCAGCAGGAGAGAAGCCAGATAAACTGTACCCTGCCCATTCAGTTTTCACAGTTACCTGTGGCACCAGCAGCTGAGGGAGATCAATGGCGCTTTTGATGTGTCTAGTCTGACAAACCCGTGTCCCTGTTGGCAGCAGGGAGAAAGCAACAGCGTGAGCAGAGGGGACACTGGCCTGGGGAGCTGGGTTGGGGCCAGCACGTGGTATGAGCTCTGAGCTGGACACATCTTTTATTCTGCCAGTTCCTCCCCATAGCCCCGTGCCTATCTCCAGACACACCCAGTTGCCCCTAGTACTGCGTAGGCGCTCCTGACCCCACAGCTGCAAACTGCTTGGGGCAGCAGGGCCCATCAGGCTGCCATGAACAGCTCAGGTGAGTCTATTTTAATTCACTAATGCCCTTGTTTCCGAGGCACATGATGGGTCTGTTCACCTTTGCCTTCCTTCCATAAATGAGTTTCCCCAGACTGGGAGCTGGCAGTGTCATTCTCTGCTGGCTCCCCAGGGAGGCTGCGCAGCCAAGGAGAGCCTCTGCCAATTAGCTCAGCCCTGCACAAACTGCAGAGTCGTCCTGTAGATTATCAAGGAGCACACCCTGGCCACTGCCAGTGCTAGCTCTGCTTTGCAGCAGCCTCACACACACAGGGAAAGCAGAGGGTCTGTGTAAAACCTTATTTGCATAATTGGGTTTGCACTGCAAGGCACCTCTCCAGTTGCAATGGTTCTTCACTCTGAGCAGTAGCACAGCAGCAAGGTGCAGCTGTGCCTGACCCTGCAGGTAACATAAGTTTGCCTTCTACTGGCCTTGTCTTTGAGTAGCACCCTTCACCACTGGATACCTAAACTATTCAAATTACCACATAAATACTTTCCGATTGCCTGCATTCCATGTGGTAATTCACTGTGATCATCATGAATATACCATAACCTAAGTCATACTATGAATTTGATGTTAAAGACACCAATGGCACTCCCATTTAAAAACAAAGAAGTGTTAAGCGGTGTCCAGGTATGTTAGGCCATAAATTTCATTGCTTTAGACTTCAATGCAGCTGCATGGAAAACCAACATCAGCCTTGTTTATGAAAACAAAACTCACACAGTAGGTAAAAAAAAAAATTAGAAGTCTGAGCAAAAAGTCATCTTGCATTACTCTCAATCTCGGATTCAAGAAGAAAAGCAAAAATAACTGGTACTACTTTTTGTATGATACCGGGTAGAATAAAAAACCATCACCTTGCTCTTGTTGTGCTTATGCTCTGCACTGTCACATCTGCTTAAACTAGACAAAGGATTTCACTTCCTTTTACTGAGAAACAAGCCAAGTGAGGTCTCACAACACATATGAAAAGTTAAAAAACCCAAACCAAACAGTAACAAAGGCAAACCCTTACAAAACAGGCACCACGCCAATAAAATAACTTCCACACTCAAGTGCTAATTGTACCTGAACTGTCACTTTATACTGGCCCCTGCACAGGCCCATGGTTCCCATGGTGGTTAACACAGGGCTCCTGGTCCTCTGGACTATCAAATTCCTCTGGTCTCTGAAAAAAAACATTAAATCATCTCACACTAAGGCCTCCTACACCTACACTCTCTTGAGCCAGTTCCCAGATACTGCTACAGCAGCAGTGACTGTGTAGAGGGACAGCAGGCAGGGTGTCATGGCCTTTGGAACTCAGATGTCCTGGGACCATGAGGGCTGGCAAGTGAGACAGGACATTACTTCTACTGGAAACAAAAACCTCACTCTCAAAAACACCACACTTTACTGTTAAAAAAAAAAATTAAATCCTATACAAATGGCACAATTATGTGTTGAAAGAGTGGAGGGGAAGCTCACAGAAACAGCTATCAGGCTTATATAGCTCAGAAAGTACTTATTTTAATAGGTCTATCTGGTCTTTTCCACTCTACCTGGCAAGACAGAATTGCTCTGATTCTTTCTGCTCACATGGCAGCAGTGCTACTGAAGGAGCCTCTCTGTGGCCATGGGATGCTGAGGCTACTGCCACTTTCCTAAGCTGTTAGCCAGATGCTGACATGTGGCTGGTGGCAAAGCCAGCAGCACAGACACAAGGAAAACCACAGCCAGTGCCTCGGGTAAGGCAGGGTTTTACTCTCCAGAGGCTGCCTACCTGTTTTCAGTTTAAATGGCCATGGAGTAATTTCCATGCAGGACACACCTATTCCCTGCAGCACCCCAGAGCTTCCAACTGACAGCATTAACCTGGGAACTGTCTGCAGGGAGACTTCCAGGCAGCCCAACCCCTAATTACATGAGACCAGTGTGACTTCAAACTAAAAGAAAGAAAAAGAAAAAATGGAAAAAGGAAAAAAAAGAAAAGGAAAAAAAACCAAAGAGAAACATCAAAGCCTTCCATAAACTCATGCTACATTGGAAAAGCCACAATTATGCCATTCTTAACTCTGAGGCTGTTTGCAAGGGAAATGATCAGGAGACTTGGAAAGGGTGCTCAAGTGGATGAGGTTTATCTTGCTCCATTCAGAGGAAAGGATTACAGGCATAAAACTGTCTGTCACACAGGAGAAGCTGGAGTCTTGAGATTTGGCCTCCAAAGTCTTGGGGATGCAGGGAAGGAAGCTATTCAGATTAAAGACAGATGCGGCTTCCTGACAGAGGCTATCCTCCCAAATCAGTGGATATTGTAGGATGTTTGTCCCTACTGGCATTAGCCCTGCACTGACTAGGTGCAAATGAGAAGATGAAAGTGTTTTAGAAATATCACCACGTTATTTCACGTTATTCTTACTCCTCTAATTTACATTTCCCTGGATGTTTCACACTGTGCATTAGTGATTCACAATGATGTACATTTACACACAGCAGGAGAAAAATTAATGAATTCCATCACTTCCCTTATTTGTGAGACTCTATGCCTGAGATGCAGCTCCCTTGTTTTATTATGCCTTTTGATCTCCACAGAGTAATCTGTTTTCCCCTTGGCAGAACTGTATAATTCTTGCTAATTTAATATGAATTACATTTATGCACTTTGGGCAGAATAAGCCTCATTATTTGTTATTTCTCACACACTCTCCTAAAATCAGGCCAAATTCCAGCTCCCTGTCCCCAGCAGTAGGCGTGCACAGAGCATCCCCAGCACTGCCAAATGCTGAGTGAGTGCATGGCACACACACAGGCAGCAACCAGCCAAGGGGTTCATGACAGGGAACTGGGGAGGAAGAGCCTTTGAGCCTTTCCTCCCATGTGAGGCATCACTTACTGCATTGCACAGCCTGTGCTGGGCAGGAAATCGTGTAAATAAATAATTATGGCTTTTGTTAGGTAAGTCATGGTGCCATAGGCTCCACTGGGAGCACTATCGTAAAAAAAGTGACAAATTCCTGTGGCTGCGTCTTTCTCCAAGATACTACCAGTAGCTCCAAATGATTTCTGTAAAGACACAAGCAAAGAAGTAGAGCAAGTTAGGCATGCATGCTTATTTATTGGAAAAAACCCACCACATTATGATTTTTTATTTGTGCTGAATACTGAAAGCAATTCTCTTTCCCCTCATGAAAATCTTAATCAGGATTACTATAGGGCCCAGATGACTTAGTTGGATCAGTGCAACTAAATGAAGAACATATAACTTCATGGATTTTTGTCCTTTGGGGAGAATGGGTGGGATTACTCGAGTATTGGTAATAGTAATGCCTTGATAAAGCAAAACATCACTTCTATCTACCCTTGTACTTCAGAGCTTGTTAGCCATTACAATTTTATTCCCTTTAAATCTTCCATGATTCTTACATTAGTTTTCCCAAATATATTTCCGGAAGATACTTAAGTGATTTGGTCTGTCCTTGTAGGAGAAAGAGCCAGGACAAAATCAAGTTCATCACACACATGAAAAAAAGAGGGGATAATTTTGAAAGGAGGAGGCTTCCCCCCACTGCCCTTTGAGCTCACCAGCTCCTGCAGAAACAGGTCATTGGCCATGTGCACGATTCTGTCCACGTGGATGATGCCCCCGATGCTGTTCACCTCGATGTCGGAGAGGAACGTCAGGACAAGAATAGCTTCTACCAGGAGCTGCCTGTACTCGGGCTGGGGGACGTGGTTCAGCACTGACTCCACGTGCACTGCAAACTTGATTTCGCATGGGGTCATCTGGCAAGTTTGAGTGGAAATGGAAAGACAAACTCACAAATCCAAAAGACTAGCTCCTCACATCCTGCGAGCACTGAAACATATGCTCCTCTCCGCACATGGGGGCAGACTGACTGAAGAGAACAAAGTGTTTGTGCAGCTTTAGCACTTACAGAAAGTTTTCATGTTGCTAGACCTGATTCTGCAAACAGTTACACAACGTCCAGAAGCCTGCTGCAGCCCTGCAACCCATCACACACACATCTCACTTACATACAGCACTGCTGATGCTTAGCTGGCACATTAACTCCTTGCTCCTCAGGCTGTGGTCTCGCACACTCTGCCTTGTACCTATCTTTCTGGCATTGCAGGTCAGTTGCAAAGCCAAACTGCTGAGTTTTAAAAATAACCACCTGCTTAGAGGGGTGATTTTTAAATAACCCCTGAGCTTTGCCATGCAGGAAATCACTCTTCTGTTTGCAAAGCAGCTTAATTTGCACTGGCATAGCTCTGTGGATGTTATACTGCCTTAGGAAGTTTGTGCTTAGTTTAGTCAGTTGCTTTAAACAGCAAAATTAGATACTGTCCAGGTCTGACAGGCTAAAAATAGAAGCCTCTTTATCTACACAATAGGGATAAATAAAGCTCTCCTTTCTGAAAAAAAAGCCACAAACCCCAACATTTAAATTTGGCAGAAAATTGCAGCTCCTCTCTTCAGCTGTTACCACAGTTCCTCAGAAAAGAAGGACGCCAGAGACAAATCTGAGGGAAATACTCAGGAAAACAGTCTTGGGCACACAAGCATCACTCTTGCACTGATGGATTACTATTCATAAGAGTTTGTTTTATAGATGTGAATTCAAAATTTGCCAGAGCACCTAGAGACAGAATTCAGCTAAGAAAAAAATGCAAGAAAATATCATGGATTTAAAGAGCCAAAGCTTTGGTTAGAAACAATCATCCTTAACTGGTATTTACTTCTGAGACTGTGAAGCCAAAATACACTGCCTGCTGTTGCAGCATATCAAAAAAGGTAAGTGACAAGCAATGTGTCTGCTTTATTCCAGCAGGTCTGTGCTGCCTCACCTTCCCCTCAAAGGGCTGCTGTCAGCTGCCCTCTCTGGAGCCTCCCAGTGGGCACAGGGGGACAGCGAGAGTGTGCAGAAGGCAGGCTCAGCAAAGGGAAAACCTGTCACAAGCCTCCTCCCAGGCCTGCCTGACAGGAATTCACCTGCACAGACCCAAGGAAGCTGGCAGAGGTGCTGGGGGGAGGTCCAGATGTTCTAAAAGTAAAACCAAGGATCTGTAACAGAGGCCCTCCTGCATCTTACACTGTCAAACCAAATATTCAGACATGTGACTAGAAAATCATGGGCATTTTACTGTACCTCTCTGGTGGTTGAAGAAGGAAGGACATACCCATCAATGGACAGACCATGGCACTGAAACATTTCAAGAGTGAACAGAAATTACAGTTCCTGCAAGTCAGTCTGAGGGTTCTCTGTTCTAAGCCAATATTTTTCTAACTTTCAGTTAGAAAAAAAAAAGCAAAGCAAAAACCCCCAAACAACACAAAAAGCCCTGTTCAAAAATATTATTTTATCCTTCCTGAAGAAGTTATTATGTAACTGGCAAAGATTAGAAATAGCCTGACATGACACACCAGAACATGCTGTGCTCCAGCTCAGCTAACGAAGCCGAGCACTTCAGGAGCCACCACAGCAAAGGCACACAGAGGAGGGAAACAAATCGATGGGAGAATTCTGCTGGAAGGGACTTGAAAATAAAAGAACACAAAAGCAAGACAACAGACCACAAAAGCAAGAATCTTTTTTCATTTTTGCTAGAACATCATTCAGTTATGTGTTTCAGATCCAGGACACCACACCTCAGGATGTCAACCACTGGGGGAGAGAAATAACAAGTGGTATAAAGAAAACAGTGACAAAACCTAAATGGTGAAAAGGCAGGCTAAGGAGGGACACATCTGGGTACGTGACATATAGAATAGAAACACACCAAGAAGAGGAGACAGATTTTATGAATAGTCCAAAGAGATTTTAAGAATGAAATATTGAAGACAAGCACAATTCATTTTAACAGCCAGAAAAGAACATACAATTACTCCCAGCTATTACATTAGGTCAGAAGTGATGCTCACTCTGCTGGAAGATCCTATTAGTAAATAGTCAAGAGGTCATACATGATTTGTCTTGGCTGACATCAACACTAACAGCTTCAGTGCAAGGGATTTTAGAAGGACAAACCAGCCTAAACTGGTGATGCACTCTCTTCCCAACTAAGCAAGCACAAACAGCTCATTGCTGCAAGGTGCCAAATGCTGGCCTGTATCCAGCAAAGCAGAAAAACAGGTGCATAATCACTTTGAAATAAGTTAAAATTTGTAATTCCCCTCTCCTTCTTCCTGGAGAGTTGCTTTTTTTTTTACATTTCTATACCTCTGATATCCAAGGTGCTTTTCACTTCAAACCAAACCAACAAACAAAAAAGGTTAAGAATGCCATACAGCTCAGAAGAGCCAGCAAGAGGTCTCAATACATTCTGGAAGGGTTAGAGCAGTTTCCTACTTCATTTCTCACAGCCTTTCTGACCTGGAGCACAGAACTGCAGAGCTATGCAGTGTGCTTTAGGTGCACTGACAATGTGCATTAGGCCAGGGGATGCACAATGGGCAGTGATGGAACATAATCATTCAGCCAAAATTCAGCATTGGTGGTTTAAGGAAAAAAACACACTTTCAAAGAAACACAGGAACTTGTGTTAATGGAGCCCTTTCATGTTCAAGAGACACCCTTCTACCAGACACCCTTCTACCAGTGACTCTGCTTTTCACCTGTTGACCAACTTTCACTCCTGGCACGAAGCCCCCCCTGGACCACCACCTCCCTGAGTTACAGTTTGCTTGCTTCCTTCACAGCAGTCAGCTTACCTTCTGAAGGATCTTCCACACTTTCTCATAAAAGCCCACAGGAACTCTGTTAATAGCACCATCAAGCCTCCTTCTGCGCAGCCACTGCCCTTTTCTGTCACCCCAGCTCATGTCTCCGCTGGAGCCAGTCGGAGAAGTACTGGTGGGAGATGATGGAGTACTGCTCCTCTGTAAGGACATTAAAGCTTTGGTTAGTTGCTTTCTACCATCCCAAGTGCCACTCCTGGCCAATACATTTCTGTTATAATGCTACCTCAGAACCAGGGAAAAAATACAGGCCTTGGTGTCATACAGGATGATGGGGAGGGATTGATCCTTCATCCCCATCTCCCCCCCTTGCAACAAGCTTCATTTCTCAAGTACTTCCATCATTTCTCAACAAAACAGGCAAGCATTTCAACATGGCATAACGCAGTCAACTTCACTGCTTGGTTTAATGCAACATCTGACTATTTTAACAAGCATGAGCTGCTTCCAGGGCAGTGTCACTGGTGTGCAGGGTGGGGAGATCTGCATGTAGGCCTGATTCACTTGGACATGGGGCTCAGTATTGTAAAAGTATCAAAGGGTTCATAAGTCCAGCAAGAGAGGCCATCATGCAAAGGCTCCATTAAAGTAAGTAGATTAAAAATTGACTTAATGAACACAAAATCATCATGCCTGCCTCTCTATAAGTATTAGTCTTGTTTCCTTTATTACCCTTGTTGCTCTATTAATAATTTTACTCTACCAGGTCTGGACACTAAATTAGGCACCAGATAATTTTCAAAGTTGGGGCAATACCACCAAATTGCTGTTGTGATTTCCACACAGGCAGTCTGCCCACTCCTTGCACTCCCAGAGTCTGTCCTCTTCTATGTCCTCCTTCCTTTTTGATACCTGTTACTTACAGCCCAGAAAGGACTTCACTGAAAGTGCCATCTTAAATCCCCTTATCTCTGAATAAGAAGCCACCTGAGCAATGTAATGGGGAAGGAGGAAAATGACTGCAAACTGCATGTTTGGAAAGCACAGGCTCATAGACACTACATAGCCAAGCTCTGCAAAAAAATCCCCAGCAAACAGTCCATTTCCACTGCTACTAGTGTCCATGAGGCACACATGGTGTTCCTTTGATGTTCCAATGTTTGCTGTTCCTTTCCACTACAAACTGACCATGACAGACAGAACTTCCTGCTCTGTAGCTGTGTGCAGCTCTGTGTAGCTGTGTAGGCATTTGGGAGGTGTGCCACTGACATTAAGTCTGAAGATACAGACAGTGAGAGCTTAAGAAGAGCTACAGTTCTCTGCCTTAAAAGAAGACTTCTTGAAGAGATTCCCATGCAACCCCTATCTCAGCAACTTGGAGCTATTCTGGGCTGCTCACTGTCCAGAGGCTGTCAGCATTTATCAACACTACATTACTTTTACATGCTGAAGACACCTGTAACAATCCACTAACAAGTAGCTAAATCTGCTATTGTACTTTATCTGCTACAGCTGCTTAAGCTTCAGAAGAACTAAGTGTATCTAAATGTGAGACTCAACTTCTATTGAACATTACTAATAAGAATTGGTTCCTAATGAAGACAAGACAAAGAGGTAGGGTTTGAAAACAAGGTTTTAGGCAGGAGAAGACAGAGGAGGTGTCTAGAACCAAGACCCTTGCACACAAACACACACAGGGTGAAGAGCAGGTGCAGAGCTACAGAGGGTGTTTTACCGTGGAAGCAAACATGCTGCTGGACATGGAGTGCCCCTCATGAAAGAACTACGAAACAAAACCAGACACCAACGTCAGACAGCCAGGAGAACAGAACACAAACAAGGTTAGGTAACACATAGGTGCAAAGACAAGAAATACGGAATAACCTCAGGTATTCAGGGAAAAACTGCAACTACTGGCCTCTTGCAGTGTTGCACTTCAGATGATACCAGGGCAGCTGCTGCTGATTCCCAGGGTCATCAGGAGGCAGAGCCCACCATGCAGGGGGCCTGTTTGGCAGCCCACGCTGTCCATGGAGCTCCAAGCATGGCCAGCACAAACCACCAGTTTAAGATGCAAGCAAAAGTTTCCGTGTGACTCGGGGCAGAGGTAAAAACTGAGCTCCCTAATTCCATTCCCCATTGTTGCCACCAGCTTCTCTTTGCATGAGAAGGTCATCTTGCTGGAGAGACAGCAGGCTGCCAACTGGATGGGCAGCACTAAACAAAAAGCTGCAAGGCAAATTTCTTTTTCTGCTGAAATGTGAATACAGTACCTCAGACTTTAAGCAGTTTTCTCTAACTGCCCACTCCAAGCCATGCCTTCACATTCAGTGTTAATGGTTCTGACTCAAGAAAGAACAAAAGAGGGAGCTGCAGTTGCTCAACAGTCCGGAGATGTTAGTACAAGTACTTGAAATATTCCTTGTAACAACAATATGTATCCTGCACCACCCCACCCAACCCCCTGCTAAAATGCCATTACATTGGCTGCTAGTCAACATTAGCTGTTGGTCAATTATTCAGAGAATGCAGTGAGATGTGGCAGGAAGCAGCAGGAAAGGAAAAAGTGGGGGTGGGGGTACAAAAATAAACCCAGCCAACTCCTCCTCTGTGCAAAATACCAAGTTTCCGTGGAATGTGAAAGCAACAAAGGAACTACGTTTCTAAAGTCAAGAGAGGTCCAAGTATTCCAGCTCAGGCCCACCTCTGCATTTCAAACAAAATAATGCTGCCATCTAGTGCCTTGTCCCTGCTCCTTCCTGGAAAGGCCCTGAATCCATAGACGCCGGTTTGACTGTGAGCCCTGCTCAGACTGACCTCCAGAGCCACCTCAGGGCCAGTGCAGCACAGCCGGCAGCACCTTCACAGCCTCCCCCACACCCACGATGATGCTCCGGCAGTGGCACAGCTCGAACACAGCAACCAGGTCTCACAAGAGACATCATCTGTTCCACAGGGGTCTCTGCTTCCCTGCCTGGCCATGTCCCATGAGGAACCCTTAACTGATCTTTACTGCCACCAGCAAATGCTTCATGTTAAGGTCATGTAAAAAAATGCCACTCCTTTCTGAAGGCTTATTCAATCTTTTTCATCAATCAAAGGAAAACATCAAATATTTCCTTAGATGAGTCTGTTCAAAGCCCATCCAATCTGACCTCATACATTTCCAGGGACAGGGCATCCACAACTTCATTGGGCAACCTGTTCCACTGCCTCTCCCCCTTCATGGTAAAAAAGTGTCCTTGTATCTCATCTAAACCCACCCTTTCAGTTTAAAAATGTTGCCCCTTATCCTGTCACTACAGGCCTTGGCAAAAAGCATCTCTTCATCTTTTCTTTAAGCCTCCTTTATACATTGTAAGGCTGCAATAAAGTCTCTTGGAACCTTCCATCTCTAGTTTGAATAACCCATGAGGAAAAATAGAACCATTCTTACAAATGTATTTTATTTGACCACTACCTTCCTATTTATTTAAAGCAAAAGAAAATTATTGATAGCGACACAAAATAGAGAAATCAAACCACTCATAACAAAACCATCAGTCGCATTCATTCAGAGTATTTTGGCTGTGTTTTCTGTGATCTCTCCATATACTCAGTTGAAGTATAATTTAAAGTATTGAACTTGAATATATATGTATAAATTCTAGCAGTAATCATCCTCCATTCCTGAAGAAAGAGAACTAGAAGAAAACAAAATAAAATTCCTTTTCCACATGTATCTTTTCCAAAAGGCACGTTGCAACTTTCCAAAGGCCCAGTTTTGCAACTTGGGCCAAGTACAAGAACGAACACTGCATAAAAGCTTCTCTTTGTACATCTGACTTTTCCTTAGCTAAACATGATAGAAGATACAGTGGACGCCATGAATGCATTACAGTTTGTTCAAGTTCTTCTACATTCAGCATGTGAGAGGAAGACCATTTTTGGAGGAAACATCCCTTAACTGCCTTCTATTTAGTGATCAGTTTTAAAATCAAAGCAACTTTGGAAATTTCTGTTATTTAGCAAGAATAAAACCTAACATAACACAGTTCCAGAACAGCTGTACTTTCTAATGAGCATTGACAGAAAACCCTCACCTGCTTCATCTCACTCTTCAATTTAGTAATACCACTTCTTTCTGTTTTGGTTGCTCCAGAATGCCCCATCTCATGAATAGAAATTGCAGGGCTGGATGAAGAAGAATCTACAGGTCGCACTAAAGAAGCAAATGGACATTTTTAACATTCTAGGGGTAGAAAAATAGACGAAATTGTATCTAAGACGTTAAGCACATATCATTTCAGAAATGTGCAATGCTCTTGGTGACAGCATCCTTTCACAGAATCACATCAAGAGTTCCAACCTGACTGTATCAAGTAAGGGGCCTAAATCCATTCTTGGATATCAGAAACTGATTTTCCAAGACAGTGAGCAATTGTAAATTTAGTCAGAATTGCAACGAATCTCTGAGGGTCTACAGAGGAGCCCAGGAGACAGCAGATATGGCAGTCAGGAATATGTGGGCATCAAAGACATGCTTCTTGAAGGCAGGTTAGATAGGACCTTTTAATGGCTTTTGTTCTGGTTCCATAAAATGTCTTCATTTTAAAAGTTTGCCTTCATATTACTGAAAACTTGATACAATCTTATTTCAGTGCAGGATAGCTTCCATCATATGTGTTTTGTTTATTTCAAAGCAGACATACACATATATTGGTCACCATGATTAATACATTGCCTATACCTTTATTTTACATGCAGAAAGAATAGATTCCTACTTATAAGACAATCTAACTTTAAATGTAGAACTGAACAACTTACAGCTTCTTTCCACTCCAAACTCTTTCCCACTGAGAATATGATGTAGGAGACTTTTCATATCAAAGGGGCTTAGATTCATCAAACTCTCTGAAGCTTCTTCACCTAGTTAAACAAAATAAAACAAAACGACAAATGTCACTGGGAAGACAACAAGGTATAAAGCCAGCTAAGGAAACTGTGAATGAAGTCAAATCACACTTAACTCTTTGGCTAGCCCTTCCTTTAAAAAAATTTATATGTAGTCACAATTCAAAGAAAATATATTTCAGGACTAAACAACAAACACTCCATGGAAATAACACTATTTGCATTATGTCATAGCTTGTGCAAAATTTCAATGAAGCTCATGATGAGAAAGCAGTTGCTCCCTTATAGAACAAGATCACCTGGAAAGGCATTACAGCCATCTCCCAACAGCAGATGACATGTGGATCTAAATTCCAGAGACAGAGTTATTCCATAAAGAATATCCTTTGATATTCTTTGAGTGACAGGGTACTGGGGGGAGAGAAATATTTAAGTAAGTAAAAAAAAAAAAGTAATTTTCAAGGTTTGTAACTGCACATATGAACTAAGAGGTTAATAAAAGGATTTAACACACATAAATGAAAAGATCAACCACGAAGGGTGAAGCAAAAATGATACCATAAGCACCCTTACAATAAAACTGCTTCCTACCTGAGCATTTCAGACTTCGTGCCAGCTCAGTGGCCATCACCTGGATTATCAGACCAATGCGGAGCCTGAGCATCTCCACAAAAAGACTGGGCTGTGACCGGACGTACATCGCCAAGTACATAATTATCTCCTGGAAGGACAAACCCATAAAGGCGCCCGTCAGAGTGGGGCTTCATGGCTTTCCCAGTCTCAGAGTAAACACTGGCACAGCACTGGGCACAGTCCAAGAAGCCTTTTTGCACAGGCTGCATACCTGTGTCAGGACTGCAATACTGATGTCCTGGCCACTGGCTTCGTAAATGAGATCTGTGAGCTCCTCAGGTGGCAGTGGGCTGCAAGAAGACAAACCACAGGCAGCAGTGATTCAGCACAACCAGCTATTAAATTCTTGAACAACTACTGGAATCAAATCACCCAGAACAAAGGTGCCTACAATTCTACTTGGGTGGCTGCAAATCCTTTTGAGGGCAAGGAGTAAGATTTAAAAGAAGATAATAGCAGCAGAGGGGTACCAGCAGGAAGATGAAGGGCAGCCTGTGCCTGAGCAGAGCTCCAACTTACGTGGTAATGATTTTCTCACGGGGTTCTGGTGGCAGGCCCACTGTGAGTTGCTTGTGGTGTGACAGAAGGTCTGTGCATGCCTATCATAAGGGAACAAAAAGCAAGAGACCTTTCTCTGAGTCATATGGAAGTGATATGGCTTTTAATTCACCAAATTAAATTAATTCAATTTCTTTAGCCATTTCTAAATGCATTTCTATTAATTACCAGACATGCAAATCCAGCAGAATGCTGTTAGTTTCCAAAGATCTCCTGAGGTCAACAGGGCTGAGAGTAGCCTGTTTCCCTGCTCAGTGAAATCAGCAGCATAATGATTAGATTAGGAGCTGTAGTGGGGCTGGCAGATCAATAAAGGCTGTCATCCTTTATCGTATGATAGACTTTTGTTCTTTATTTAAGACAATCATATTTTTAATCAATGAAAAGTTTGGCAGCATTAGTTAAAAAAATCCCGTGTACTAACATATCTCCTAAAACAAACACCCAGCATACTGCATCACATTCCTGATACATTCTGAAATAGGTACTTTCCCCTGTACCACAGTGTTTACTCTTTTATATCGACCTCCTTTAAAAGTGGGTGTTCAGTTTACCTGTTTTAATATCCTGAATCAAAAAACATCACAGAGCAGTGTTCCTCTTATTTTGAAGAGTCTATTTTCACTCCTTTAACATGGAAGAAAACAGATCATCTCTATTCTCCTCCTCCCCAATGCTTTGTCAATACCTTCTCAAGTTAACATACATGGCTTTTTGTGAGCATATCTGTACTGCTCATCCATTGTGTCTTGAGAAGGGAAAATCTTCTGTGCTTAATGAATGCACAGTGATTATCACAAACTGCTCCCCAGAGACTGTCACTAAAATAAGGCATCCTAGATGTGACAGAGAGCCTTGAAAATGGCCAGGAATTACAGAAAGAGCTCCTCAGAAATATGCAGGGGATTACCAGAAAATTAAACAAATACTTTGAGAATACTTGAGAGGAAACTTTTTTATAATGATCAAAATCATGTATGTACTCTTTAACAGTGGATTTTTCTTGTTACCACTTAATAGCCATGGATATTTAAATGGTTCCAAATATCCATTCACAAGGCAGACTGTCCACCCAAGGGGATGGAATGGGCAGAACATGTTTTTGTGTCATCACTAGCACCCTGACATAGCAGTGCTCCGAAAGTGTTCATACCATCACAACAGCAATAGACAATTACCAGTGACAACTGCAGCTTTCAAAGCACACAATTAAGCTTCTCCAATTAACAGAGATGAAATGAAGCCTTCACAACTATTTACAGTGTGACTTTCTCAGTCCATGCCAACATTAGCACAGTTTGCAGTACAGATGAAAGATAAAGATGTAGGAAGACTCTAGATCAGAAAAACATCTAATATGTCATTAAAGATGCTGCACTACGTATGTTGTGAAGTAAAACTAGAAGGAGGGCAAGCACAAACCCCAGCAGCAAACTGCTAGTTTTATCTCTGTTCGCAGGCAGGAAGCTGAACCAGGATTATTTGTATTTCATACCTCAGCCAGGACTTCAACTCTCTTTTTGAGTATGCCAGAAATGTAACGGATTAAGCCCCATTCCTGATTGAGGCCTGCCTTTCTGTAGAGCTCATTGAGGAGGCAGTGAACAGTGACACCATACTGTCCATCCAGCTCTGTGTCCCAGTCAGCACCTCTGCCACAAAACAAACGGGAGGTAATTGTCATCAGGCAACATGCTAAACTTTACCACACTGCTGGATTTTGACTGCCTTGCTCACGTTGGTGACAGAATTAAATACCAAATGGGACATCTGTGCCTTCACCACAGATTGATTATATATGGACAAAATCCTCTTGATACCAGGAACTTTCACACTAATTTGAGCACTCACTCAGCTGTGAGCCTGTGACTTGAAAAGGAACCACCTGAAGGATTTCCCACTAGACTTTAAATTGAGCATTCACATGGACAGTTTGCTGGAGGAACACTACATGTAGTGTTTTTTCAGAGCAGAATTCAACAATATCTTCAGTACTGCTGAAGACTACACCTGTTTTTCAGATCCTTCAGGGGAATTTTTTAGCCTTTCCTCTTTCTTAACAATTAACTAAACTGTGTTGCTTATGTCATTACTGAAAAAAGCAAAGGAGATTTCTGTTCCTCTCCTGGTTTTGAAATTCACTGCATTATGGCTTTTCTTTGGTAATGTTTTTAAGTGTCACAGAATGATTTTTCAACTCCTGCTGAGAAGAGTCCACCAGAGGTCCATCTGCCTGCCCAACAGTGTCTCCCTTGGTGAAATTACTGGTGTTAGATGCAGTTGAATAATAAAACATATTTTTTATAGGATTTCCTTTACTCTTTAAGAGAGGATGCTAAACATTTTGCTTGGGAAATCAAGAAGATCAAAGAACATGTCCTCACAGGAGACAGACTAAAATAAACAAAAAAGCAGTCTTTGTAGCAGTAGGGAAGACCATCTGCGATTAACACATACTTGTCTTTGCACCAAAAGCTAACTGCCTGACAGGTTCCAGCAGTATTCTCCTGCACAGGAACAAAACAAGCTCAATAAACACACTTCAGAAGATGATTCTGTTGTTTCTATTTGCATTTTGTTCCCATCAAACCAATTCAAATAGCAGGTGTTTACTAACTCCAGCAGATGGGTCTAGACTGCTTCCAAAAATGTTTTAAAAAGTACCAAATTTTAGCCAGTTGTATACTTAAATATGCAAAGAGATTAGAGGAAAAATAGTGAACACTCATTAAAATTGCATTTTGCCTTTAGTTAGAAAATGACAAGATGAGTTTTCCCTCCACTTTCATTCTTGTACATGAAATCCCACCAAATCTTTGTGAACTTTAAATGGAGTGCCACAAATACAGCAGGGTGTGCTCTCATTCATGGAAAGGATCTGTGCATCTAATTTGTGAGCCCTAGAGACTTTATGTATTTGCAACTGTGCGCCAATCAACTCTAAAATTTGCACTAATCTTCTTTCGTTTCCAAGTAATTCCTGTAATCAAACTAACTGAAAATACGCTTGTTAAAGCACAAAATACTTCCACTGTCCCCTCAAAACACAACCTGAACAGTGGAAACCTTTTGCACAAGAATAATCAGATAGCTGTGACCAAACTTAGAGATGCTGAAGTTCATACTCAGGCAACTTACTTGAGTATATGCAATATATACAAGATATCTGCTTGATCATGGAGTGTTGGACATTCCTTCAGTTGATCAACAAGCTTCCTGCAATCCAAATCACCATGAGCATCTTTAGGTAAGTGTAAAACATTTTCACGGTCCTGATAACAAAGATGGATGAAAAATCACAAGACATGACCTTGAAAAAAGTAGCAGATCTATAACTTCAAACTTTCCATTAAAAAATCACAACAGACTTGCAACAAAGCTCTGCACTTGAAATACAGACATATCACTTAGGTCTTGCAGGGGTACTGAAGGCACAAAAAGGAGACTAATCCCAAGAAACACAATCCCCAGAATGGAACCTTGTATCTTTTTTTTTTTTTGACAAAACAAGGAAATGAAATTATCTGCATGCTTTTCCTGTCATCTTATGTTACTTGTAAAGACAAAAGCAGAGAGACACTATCCATTTTTTTTTGTTGTTGAAATAATTTAGAGCTTTTGGAGTTCTATCTCTAACCTGTATATAATTGGCACTTTATGAATGCAAATATTGCCATTATAAATTTTCCAAGCTTATGAAAGTAAAATGATAACTAATCAGATGATGTAATCCTATGGTGAAATCTTGGATGAAAAGAAGTTTTGTTTAACAAGCTGTTCAGCAATTTATATAATTGTAAAATACCATTTCCACAAACAGAGCCTTGTGCAGAGCAGAATCCTTCAGGAGGCTGGATACAAACTCTTTTAGCCATTCTCAGCAGCTGGTCACACACAACAAGACAAAACAAATGCCCAGCACAACCCCATCTTCATGCCTTGAGGTGGGATTTGGCTGGTGCCTTAACGACATTCACACATTCCCTCTTGCCCAGATGTTACTGTAAGTAGCATTTCTTGGAAAACATCTCTAAAGGCTGCGAACATCCCGTCCCTCCCCTTGTGCTCAGCTAGAACTAAAGACTATGACTTAACTTTTGGCTTTTAAAAATAAAGCAACCATTATGTTATTTTCTGTTTTGCACATGCAACTAAAAACTTTCCACACGATAGTGTCTATTTGACTAAAAAACCTTCATCCAGCCAAAAAAATAATTTCCAAAACAAGGGAGTGCCTTGGACAGAATAGCTTGTCTGTGAAGAAAAATGAGACCTGGCACAGGGTTTGGAAGGAAAACACAAGGAAAGGCTGTATACAGCATTGCATCCTAAAACCACAAACAGCATAAAAATTCCCACACCTTACCTTTGTCTCAAAGAAATGAGGATTATCAACAAGATTCAGAGACTTTCGGTGTGTGTTCAGAACTTTAGTGGGAAGAGACATAGATACGGCTGGAAAGTAAAGTCACCAGAACAGAAAGGAAAAAAAGTCTGTTTCAGTAGCATTAAAATCAAAAACACCTACATGAAGCAGCTTGACTAGGTAAAAAATAACAGAAATACCTCCAAGAGTTAAAATACAGAGGCAGTGCTTCTGAGATGCTATGCATGGAACTCTGAGACAAGCTCATGTTCTGAACCTTATCTCCTTGCAAGTTTGCTCTGAAAGTTTCTAAGATCAGCAAGTCGAAGGCTCAGGGGCTACATGCTCAACTGATACCTCTTATTTGGCCTGTGACTCCGAAATCCTGCAGCCCAATGACCTGACCCTGCCCAGTGTTTTAAACATTTCAACAGGAAATGAGTGGAGAAAATGGCCTAACTGGTAAGATTTCATAATTAAAATTATAATGCTAAATGCAGGTTAATGCTCTGTTAACTTCATAGGCTGAATTCAATGGAGGATCAAATGATATGGCACATGAAAGATGGCAGAAAAGACTAACAGAAAAGCTAGGAAGTTATTAATTTACACTGAGGTTAAGAGAAGTCTTCCATTGACCAGGGCATTGAATACTACATATTTTCATATAAAAAAACGCACATGTTGGAAGCTATTTAGAAATTCAGACAGTCTTACTTTGGTATATATCCTCCAATCAGAAATGTAGCGTAATTAGAAAGACTGTGCTCCCTCTCTAATCTATTTGTTCTCACAAATTTAGAAAGTACACGTGAATATTTATGTTTTTCTTGTATTGAAACATTTCATTTCACAGCAACTTTATTAAAACAAGAAAGTACATTTTGTCTGCCTTTATACGAGCAAAGACAAAACAATTAATTAACTGATTTAGGTTCTAAAATTCTATATAACTAAGAAGCTGTAGCAGCTTCCATAACATTAACTTTGAGTAAATGTTACATTTCATTGCAGGTTTTCTGTGTATACACCATGACAAGGGATACTGTGGGAACATGACAGCAACAGCTTTAGTCATTCTTACTTCTTAAGGAATTTCTTATTTCTTCTCTATACAGGAAGAGCTAGTGGCACAAGTATGTCAAAAGGTATAATTTTAAAATACTTGAACTTAACCCTTGTAGTAGACAAACTGGGTTTTGTAATTACTATCACTAAATAAACAACAGGGAGAAATACCTGGAACTTCCAAGCCCTTTGTCTTGGCCATTATTGACAGTATCTCTTCTGTGGAATGGTTTGCACTGAACACAGGCGGTTGACTCGCTGTCTTTGAAGTTGGAGGCAGGTATGACTTCAGTGCTGTGCTCTGCAGGACATCATTTATATACTGATCCAGCTCATCCTGGCTACCTAGTGTAACATACATTAAAAAAAGGTTTCTTAAAGGTAAAAATCCCTATTAATCATCATCACTTTCTTATTCAAACACACCACTATGTTCTTGCTTATTTATAAGGGCACTCAGATATGCAAGAATAGTGTAAGGAAGAGATTTTTAAGCCAAACAAATTGGAAACAAAAGAAAAAAAATATTTTTTTTACACTGAAAACAGATTTAGAAGCTAGCTTTGTCTTTGAAAGGAATCAAAAGGGGTTTGATCTTGCTGGTAGATCATAGAACACAGCTGGACTTGATTATTGTAAAAGTCTCTTCCAGCTTGTATGATTCTAAGACTCTATCATCTCTTCCACACAAGCTCTTGTCTATGAGTCCTCACAGTCCTCTTCCCTCTAACCTCTTCCACACCTCCCCAGCTGCTGACTCTCCAGACTCAGCTTTGCTGTAGCAGTTGCCAGTCAATGCCATACTCTGCACTGTAGGCAAACCCAGTCTCTGCTAACGGAACTTGACAGAGAAAAAATACCAAGTGAAAAAACACTACTACCTTTTTCACAGAAATCTGCTGGGTAGTCTCCATATTCACTGTCAGGACTATTACAGTCGTCATTACAGTCATCAAACAGTTTTAGGTCACAATCTGGATCCAGGAAGCTCAGATAGGTATGAAAAGAGGTGGTAAGAAATTCTGATAGCTTGCCTATCTTCACCCTGCAGAACGGGACATGTGCCAAAGAGCATTAATATCCACCATTCTGATACTGATTAATGATCACTTAGCTTTCAACGACTCCTCCAAAGTTTATGAAACCTACTGTTCAATCTACCTTTGGCAACTATAATGCCACAGAAACTGACACTGAAAAATAAAAAACTAACTCAAAGCCTAATTATTCAGGGTGTTGTATGTTCATATAAAGAACAAAGACCTGAGCTCCAAGGATAATGCATAAGAAACAGGCCGAGAAGGCCTCATGAATGGCAGTGTCTTTTCACGGAACTGGAGGCTGCTAAACCATCTGTGCTGGTTTTAGGGTAAGAGTTAATGATGGGGCTAAGCTTTGGATTTGTGCTGGAAACAGTGCTGGTAACACAGCAATGTATTAGTTACTGCTAAGCAGGGCTTACACAGCATCCCAGCCTTTTCTGCCTCTCACCAGACCCCACCAGCACAGGCTGCGGGCGCAGAAGGAGCTGGGAGGGGACACAGACGGACAGCTGACCCCTGCTGACCACAGGGGCATTCCATACCACAGGGTGTCATGCTCAGCCTATAAAGATAGGGGAAGAAGGATGAAGGGGAGGATGTTCACGGATACAGAAGTTTGTCTTCCCAAGCTACACTTATATTTGATGGAGTCCAGTTGAACAAATGCCTGGCCATGAAAAGTGGTGAATGAATTTCCCATTTTGCTTTGCCTGCTTGTGTGGTTCTTGCTCTACTTACTAAACTCTCTTTATCACAACCCATGAGTTTTCTCACTTGTATTCTTCCAATTCTCTCCCCCATCCCACTAAGGGGAGGGTGGATGAGTGGCCACGTGGGGCTGAGTTGCTGACCGGAGTTAAACCATGACAATATTTGATTGTCAAAGGAAGATACTGACTGAGAGGGCAAGTAGAAAAAGAATAGGGAGGTACCATGGCATCATATTTTACACACAGATGGATGGAACACACTAGCTTACAAGTACTACATGCAATCAGTGTTTAAATCATGTCCAGTAACTGTGAAAGTAATTTACTTTTTAATAACAGAAGCCCAGCCAGAGTCAAGATTTCAAATTTCCAAAGATTTGATGTTTGTTTTCTTTATCCATTAATGGCAGTCAGAGATGGTACACTTTTTGGGAGACAGATCTTTTCCATTGCACCTGAAGCCCAGCTACCATTTGATTGCCACATAATAATTAAAGCTGAAACTTCCTTCTCTGCAGAATTCTAGTACAAAGTCTGTGCACTATCACAAGTTCAAAACTGAGACTTTTATAGGATTTAATTTTAAAAATCATGGAGATAATAATTTGGCAATTCTGACATTACCTTGCACCTCCAAAATAACCATCTTCTAATTTTCTTATTGTGGCAAGAACTGCTGGATGAATGTCAGTACCATCATCAACTAAAAAGAATAATGGAAGAATTGAAGGTCACCAACACATTCTTAAATTACCACATCCAAATATAGTGAGTTACTGGGTGTTGCCTACAATGGAAATCAGGCAAATTTAAAGCAGAACCCACAACTGCTATCAATACTAGCTTATTAAAAAATCCCAGACAAACAAGCAAACAAAACACAACCCCTAGACAAGTTCTAAAGACAAACACCAACTCGCTCAAGACAAGTTCCAAAGGGATTTCTGTGAAATTTCTTTAGACAGAAATAGCATGGAGATGTTGGGGTGATGGAAGCATATGAAGAGGGAGTAAAATCAAAATTAAATATTACCATGTCATCCAAATTCAGCATACACATGAGAAAATTAAACTGTACTTCTGATGTTAGAAGTCCTGCTACCTGTCTCCTCTCAAACCAACATCCATCCTATTCTCCTGCAGTAATCTACTTTGCTTGAAACAGAGAAAATTAAATTTACCAAGCATTGTGTGGGTGATGGGAAATGTCAAGGTTGGTCTCCCTGTCATCCTCCAGCAAGAAGTGAGGTAAGCCAGCTCTGTCTTGAGCATTTCCACAATCATCTGATTGTCTAGAGCCAGATAGAAGTGATGCTGGTCAGTAAACTAGAGAAGAGAAAAACACAACATAGGGGTAGTTGTCAGTGCTTTCCTTTTTTTTTCTACTTCTTCCCCTAAGTCATTCACAAAAGCCATATGAGCTACTCCTGACCACAACACAAATGACCTGAACTAACCTAACAAGGCCTCAGACTGTGACAAAGAAATCCATGCTTGTGCAAGAGTCCATTTTCTTACGCCTCTAGACTGACCATCGAAGTAAGCCATACAAACAAAACCTAGGCAATCACAGTCATGAAGCAGAATCTTCCCAATGACCAAGTACACTGACCTATCATCTGAAAGATGGAAGTACTCTAAATGTGGGAAAAAAGCTAACAACAGTGTCATGGTTTCCAAAAAAACTCACTTCCTCTCAAACCGAGACAAATAGTAACAAAACCAATAAACAGGCTTAAGTGCAGGCTGGGGACTGTATGTCTCTTGAGAACCATCCCAAAGTCAAGCAGAATACAGAAAAGCTGGCAGTTACTGAGGAAAAAAGGTACATGAAATGTGCAATGGCAAAGTGCTGCTCCCACTGCAGCAGGAAGCCAAGAACCACAGTAAGAGACTCTTATGGTGACTTCAGGAGCTAGAACCAAAGAAGCTGGACAAATAATGGCAAGTATGTCAAAGCAGCCACAACAAAAGTTTAGGAAGCCCATAAGCCTTGGGGAGGGGTAAGTGCATAAAGAACATGGAAGTTCAAGCTGACAAAGTCCAGAAAAATTTTTTCACAGAAGGAATCAGGAGCTAGCCCAAACAATCCTTGAGCCACTCACAATTAGCCTTGGTAATTCAGGAAGAACAAGTCCCAGAAATTCAGAGACAAGGAAACACACTGCCTGTCTTTAAGAAGAAAAAGCCATTTAAAAAGTCAGGCCAATTCCACTGTGTGGAAGCAAGGGAAAACAAAGCCAATTTCAGACAGCCAAGATAATTACAAAATTATAAAGTAATCACTGGTCAAAAACCAATCTCAACAGATCAGTCCAATTTCCTTCTTTGGAGCAACCAGATGGTAAGTAGAAGAAAATGGCTGACACCTGCCAGCTTCTGCAAATTTTCTCAGTAGTGAGCTGAACAAAAACATCCTAGGAAGCAGACCTACTTTTAAAATTCTTCTCAAAAGGTAGTTATTAACCATTTTTTCAGAATTACCGTATCTGAATGAAGTCAGCATTGCCCCACACCTAATCAATGTTTTCACTAGAAAAGAGAATGAAATACAAATGACAAAATCACAAAATTTGTGGACACTAGTCAAGATCAACAAGATGATTTAACTGCTAACCTTAGGAAGGTGACATTAAACATTAACTCCATCCACCTCAAAAAAAAAAAAAAGTCAGGGGAAGTGTCTGGCTTCAAAGTACAATGGCAAACGTTATGGAGGTTTTAGTAAAACATGGAATAAGAAGGAACTGTCCTTGTGTTGCTAATGTAAAGATAAATGCCATTTTTGACTATCCTAGTAAGTATGTCCTTATTTGATACATGACAAGATTTTAGCAGGAATAGTTCACGTCTTACTGTGTAAGTAGGACCCAATAAGAGGTATTTTGAAAAAAATCACATCTCTAAGGAGTTTTCCCCTTTTTTGCAAAACTGAAAATTGGTACACAACTAACATTTTATAAAGCTGCTTGTGATCAACTGACATGGGGAAGAATGAGAAAGGATCTACATTTTTTGAAGTAAATCTGATTTGTTTGGACATTATGAAGCAGTACAGAAGCCTTCTACAGAGTCCACTGAATGCCTTCAGCTGGAGTGTAAAGACTTCATTAGTCAAACATCTGTTTAGAAGGGTGGATGCATTCTTTATCCTCCATCAGTTGCACATGCTTGGAGCAGGTGACTCCCTTCCCACCTAGTACCACTGCTGGAATAATTCTATTGAAATAAGTGTGTTGCATTTCATTAAATGTAGAAATAGGAGTCATTGATTCTATGAGGATCCAAACTTCCAGCAACATTGAAAAAACACACTAAAGAAATAAAAAAAGACAGAACATCTATTTCTCAGCACTACTGACCCTTTCAACAATGTAATGAAAAGATCACACCTTCCCCTCCTAGGGGTTACAGTATTTGGCACACTTACGTGGTACTAAATTTTTCATGAAAGCAATCGGTAGAAAGACATATTGAGTGATCTATTTCTGCAGAAATGATTTCATTAATTAGACTGTTGGTGTCTTCAGAGATCAGTAACAACTGTGTACTATTGACTCACTGTGTTCTCCTAAGCCAGAAGCCAAAGAAACCAGACTCTGTATGACAGAAAAGAGATTTATCAGCAGTTCTGCCATGCTGATCATCCCATGCTCTTAAAAACCCTACAAAGTAAAGCACATCTGCTATGTCAGCCCTGTCCTACCTATGGTACAATGACAGCAGGGAAAAGAAAAGTGCTTCACTAATGATTCACCATTAAGAAAGGAGTGATTTTCCTGCCAGCTTTACATGCTTACCTGAGGGGTAAAAGCAAATATTTGATTTCTTATCACGTAGAGCTTGGAGGTGCCCAACACTCCAATGTGTCGGTGTGGTCGGCCACTTAATTTCATGTTCTTGTTCCGGCCTGGAAAGGAAAGAGAAAGAAAAGAATCTGTGTTGTTTTCTGAAATAATCACTTAAGGCAGGAAAATTTACTCCACTAATACCAGTAAGGCAGAAAGCCAGTAACAGAATGGGAGGCTACAAACTGGTTTTGTAGCAAGCAGCAATATAGCAGTCAGAGGTCCTTCAAAGGCCTCATTAAAAATTAAAATTTTGGCTTCACTGACCATGGATTTGGTCTTATAATTACTGTAATTGCTCAGCACCCAATGCTTCCCCACCAAGAAGGGCAGGAGATGTGATATTACAAAAACAAGGCTATCAACATAACCCAGAAATTCTAGTGTTTTCAAATATAGGATCTTAAAAACTCATGCCTGCAGGCTAAATGAACACACAAAGTATATCCAAATACAACAACAGATTTTCATCAGGCTTTAATAAGCTTCACTTTTCTCAGTAGAGCTTATTAGCAAATGATCCACACTACAACCTTTGCACCAGCAGCCAGGAGCTCACTTGAATCTTTCTGACAAGGCATAAGAATCAAACAACCATGTGCCTGAAAAAATACTACTGTGAACATTCCCAAAGAAGTCACTGTTAAAAACAATTTATCAAATCATCCTACCCACACTCCCCCACTAGTGAAAGAAAGCTATTATGAATTACAATAAAATAAATGTAAGCCTCAGCAAAGCCCTGCAAATGTTTAATTTTTTTAAAGAACTTTGAGATGAAGAGCCAGATTCTTTCACAGAAGCAAGATATACAATTTGTCTGTGTAAAGGGCATACTTTCTAAAATTTATCTGAAAGCCCCACTACTTTAAATGATTCCAAAAAACAAAAAAAACAAACCTTACAAACAAAAATCACCAAAACAAAAAGAAGTTCACCCCCTGAGCAGCCTCAGCATTATCTGTAACCAAATTGCCATGGGAACACGCTCCAGACTGACAGAGAAGCAGGATACAACTCCCCTTGTCCACACAGCAAAGTGACTCTACCAGCGCTGAGTCACCCCACCCCAATTTTACTTTATAGCAGTATCCACAGTTTTGAGTCATGAGCTGCTGGCATGCCTGAAGTAGTAAAACCAAGTTAAATTAGGAATACATGTAACAAACTTGCCACCAAGACCCAAATAATTCCAGCAAGGATTATCAAGAACCAGTTATAAAAAGATTTAACAACTAGAACCAGTCACAGCTTTGGGGCATTTATTTAAGTAAATTCAGGCTCTGAGGAAAACAGGACTTGAGAGCCACTGCTAGAATGTATTTAAAGTCCTGTGTTTAGAAAAGCCCTAAAGGCTTCTGGGTTTGCACCAGAGAACTTCAGCAGCTTATCTCAGTTCCGGGTTGGAAGGAACTTTAGCAAGAACCTGTCAGCCCAAAGATGCTCTGATAGTAGCACAGCTTCCCTGATTTGGAGCAGAAAACTTCCTGCTGAGAAGATAAAAAATCATACTGCCCAGTTTACAGACTCAAATGACTTCTCGAAGGAAAAATATTTGATTTTTTTCTTCTGTGTTTTTCCAGGCATTTTTTCAAAAACCAGTTTCTCTGTGGAAGTAGTTTCTGGAGGTCAAAAGAAGAGTCAGTTTTTGTCTAACTCCAAGGTCACAGGGAAACTTGTATTTTCGCCACCATTTCTAACGAGATAATTTTTCCACCTGTTTGAGTCCCTTATTTAAAATGGAAGTTCTAAGCTGGTTAAGCTTCTTAAAAAAATACCTTGCCCGTCAGTAGAGAGGTTTCCATATTGAAATACTTACCCAGCATGGTGTAGAGGTTGCTGAGGATGCGAGCTGGCTGCACTCTGAGTGGATGGATATCCGCAATGCTCTGAACATTGATTCCACGGTCTTGCAAGATACTCTTAATTTGATTAGATTCTGCTAAAACAGTTACTGTGTAACAGAAAGCAAAAACACAAGTAAAAACCAATGTCCTACCCTTTAAAACCAACTGTCTCTACTGTTACCTCTCAACAAATGCATTTAGCTAACTAAAGAGGCACAAGGGCCTTACTTTTTTCTTAATTTATGTATTCATGAAATCAAAATGGATTGCAATAGGGCACCGGACAGATTTTAATTCTCTGTTTCTCAGTATTTCTTGCCATTCCTGTCCACTTTGGACAACAGTGGTGGCCAGAAGGGTCAGAAGAGTCCTCTGAGGCCTCTACTCAAACCTCCTGCTCAAAGCAGGGTCAGAACTGCTGAGGTTAAAGCAGGTTCTTGGCGACTTGACCAATTGCTTCTGATTTCTTTGAGTACCACTAGTTTGGATCACACAGTCTCTTCTAGCAGAGAGTCTCTTTTAGGGCTTTTCCCCCACAGAAAAAAGGGAAACATGATTCAAAAATCTTTGTTATTTTAACACAGCACACTGTAACAATAGTGTGCCAAGTCACTGGGGAACAGGTGCTGTCACTTGTATAGCAATAAATGTTTTGGAGGACACAAAATGGCAGAGGTAGGGAGGAAAAAAATTCCCTAATGAGAGGAATTTAAAATCCAGGCCCAGAACCCATCTCTTGTCCCACTTGAGGTTTTGCCCATGATAAGTGGTTTATTGATTTGGGATTAATAACGCAGTATTCTTCTTTGCGTTGTGAATAATTGCCAAAGAATGCTAAAAATAAGCAAGCACTTCTATTTCTATTGGAAATGAAGCACTTCAGAATAATGAAATGCTACTCCTGCTGGTGTTGAGGCACCAACAGGGGGTAAACAAGCACCAGCCCAGCTCACAGGATCCTTGACAAAGGCTGCTCCTGATAAATGAGCTGGTTGCTCCTTCAGAGCAGTCCAGGCCTTGGAAAAGTCTTTAAGACCTCATCTGCCAGTGTTTGCTCTCTACTTAATTTCTGGTTTTGGCTGTTCTTGCACAAACTAGAGGCCACTCCCAGCAGCAGCCAAAAGCTGGTAACTCTGGCTGCCTCACCTCTGTGTACACTCTGCAGTCAGTGCTCTCTGGTTCTGAAAAGCGGCTACATGAAATCTGATTAACCTGGTCCATCTCCGGTCAGTCCTGCTTCTTCTTTCTAGAAGCTGCCAAGATTTTCATTTTCACTACAAGATTAAATTTGCCACTCTCCAGTTCCAGACAAGTCTTAAAATTATAACAATTTTTTTTTAAAAAGGTGTCTTAAACCTGATCTTCCTTCCTGGAAAAAGGCAGCTAGGCAAACAAACTCTCCTTCTCACAGTGTCATCAAAGCATCTATGTTCCATGCAAAAAAAATCCAGATTATTTTTAAACACATCTTTCATCTCTCCTGTACATAAGGACTTTGCCACCACATGATTCAATTCACACAGAATGTTCACAAAATTCCCTCACCTTGTACCACAACATCAGGTTTAAATCCAGTGGAAAATCTCCTGTTTAAGGGATCAATTTCACCTGCAGCAAGAAATCCCTAGAACAAATGCAAAAGAAAGAAAAAAAGTAAGGAAACAAACAATTTAAGCAAAAGGCTTCTGACATACAGAATAAATTCTAACCAATTTTCATATTTTTTCAGGACAGCAGGACTTAAAGCCTGGTTTATCTACCCTGTCCACTAAGTAGTACATTCAATACAAACAATGGCTGCAATATTTTTTGGAACAACAAGAAAATGGTTCTGACTGACACAATCTGCATTCAGAATTCCTATTTCAGAGTTACAGCAACTGACATAATTTCACCAGGAAAGTGATTTTTTTTTGCAGCTCCACTGAGATATTTGTGCTTCTTTTAACTAGTCTGACTTTAATGTGTTTGACTAGGAGACACATCATGCCATAGAGCAAGGAATAGCCTAGTAAAGCTGAAATGGCCCAAAATCCTGGCCCTGGAACAGCCAAGTCAGCCTGGGCATACTCCTCTATTCTAACCATATATCCAGACCGTGTGACAACTTACTCAGCTTGATCAGAAACAGACAATTGCTTAGCTATATTAAAAAAAAACAAAACCAAAAAATCCAAAACAATGGTCCTGAAAGCTTAGAGTCAGCCTTTCATGGCTCATGTATACATTTCTACTGGAAAACACACTGTGTCCTCTACCTGGCAACCAAACTTTACTTAAAGCCCAAGCCATCTCAAACAAAATTAAATACAAGTTTATCTACTATGCAAGAAATAATTACCTCTGCTAACAGGCAGCTCAAGACATACAATGATTGGCCCCAAAGATGTGGCAACTTTCCCACTGGGACACGATCCACTGAGTGAGGATTTTCATACTCCTCATCCACCTGAAAACAAATACATAAGCAAGAAAAATTACCCTAAAGTTGTGAAGAACAATCAATAACATGTAAGTATTTGCAGACATACAGTCTAACATCAACCCTTTCAAGCCTGCTCTTACTACTGACATAGAGATGTTGTGGTTTCATTTTTAAGGCTACACATTTTCTGGGAGAAGAGCTATACTTCCTTTTTGTACCTCTTCCCACCCTTCAAAGCAGGAGGATGAATGGGGAGTCCCCATGCAATTACAGCTTTGGTATTAGCTCTTCCACTTTCTTCTCACCATGCCTTTGCTGCCTTCCCTCTGGGCTGCGTATAGGTAACTGGGTGTCTGCTTTCCAACCCCTTCCAAGATGACACTTTAACTTCACTGATGTCTACCCAGCTTTCTGAAGCAAAGGTGCTTTGCAATGTTAAGAAAATTCCACCTTTCGTGCATTAGCAAGGATGGTCAATAGAAAAATTAAGAGTAGACTTACTAATTTAGAAATGCTGCCTTAGTCTTGCAGTATACAGATCTATTGAGGGCAGGGCAAAAACCCTCCCAGATTACATCTTCAGGCAGCTATTTCATATTTCTTTTCTAGAAGACAAAATCTACCCTGTTGATGTGGCATGTTTTTCAGATCATTGTCATCATATCAAAATTCACAAGAAGGCTCTGGACTCTTACACGCTTGTTCCCACTAGGAAGGCAACTCAGTTTCCACCTCAGATCTGCGAGCAAGGCATCAGCTGTCGGCTGAGCAACTCAGACCAACCCAGGAGGCTCCACACCCTTAGTGAGTGAGGGCTGAGAAGTCTGGAGTGGGAGAAGAAGTTGGCAGGGAGGGATACAAAGGCAAATAGCATGGAAGAGCACATAAGCTCATTTAAATTTCTCTGACACAATGGGAGAATGAGATAAACAGTAACAGCAAAGGCGAGGGAAAAGAACAAACCAAACAAAAATCACAGCCAAAACCCTAATCCATTTGCAACCTGTCTCCCATACATGCTGTGGAAAAGGGCAGCACAATCAATCACCAGACTAGACAGGCAGGACAGTCTATGCTTTATTTCTTCTTTGAGCTTTGGTTCCTAAGTCAGTATCAACACTTCTTAAATATATGTCTTGCTCTAAGGATGTAAAATTTTAGACCTGCTGTAATACTTCCAACAGACACTCAAATTTACAAGTAAAAAAAGTGACCATTTGGAAGCCTAAAGTTTACCACTTCTCAGCAGGAGCTTTGAGAGGTCTCTTACTTTTTAAAATAATGTGCAATAGTCTTTTTTATTGTTGGTTTAGATTCATCAGACGGGAAAACTAAGACTGACATTCCTCTTGCTCTCTCTACTTTGCACACTGAAGTGGACAGTGCATTTTCACAATACCTTTTCTGGAGGGACTGCATACAGTTCAGGCATTAGCACTAATCCATTCTTCTCTCTAATAAGTATTCCTTCCAGAGCCTCTCTGTACTCTTGTACCTGGAATTATTTTTAAAAGAGAGTAAGAATTCAAATTACAGTCAGCAAAACTGAAACAATAAGCTACTTTTGAACAGTACTATTTTACTGAAAGTTCATATATTTAAAAAAGGAAAAAAAAGGGTGGAGGAATCATGACTTGCTGATGGAAGAACAGGGTTCAAATTATCAGAGACTGTTCCAGCATCTCAGTGTTATCAGAAACATGAACACTTGTCTTCAAACTGTAACACATTGCTGCAGTACAAAACTTCCAATATATTCCTATTGAGAAGTCACTGGACAGATCCTACATGGAATTTTCAATGGATGACATTGCAGTGTCACAGACATCAGATGGCCACCATCTGTCAGAGTGTATGGTGTATAAATTGTTAGCTGTATGCCATGAACATTTGTGGCTTACTGAATTCTGCTTTGGGAAATCAGTTTCTCTTAACTGATTTGATTAAAATTTTGTCACAAGGAAAGGTTAAAATAGATTTAAATGTTTAAAAATATCTAAGTTCACTGAAGAGCAAATCCTCTTGTTCTTGTGATATTAGACAATGCATCAGGAATAGGAATAGCAGACTGATAAGAACATGTGATACATTTTCTTTTTACCAGATTCCTTAGTTTGTTCCATTTATTAACTATCCATTCCAAGTTTTTACTTAGACAGAAACTTTTCAAGCACTACCAGCACTTGCCTCAGAAATCATTTTTCTGCTATTCCTGAGCACAGTGGACCACTCAAAGTAAGGTACCCACAGGTTCACATACATTGACATTTTCAGTGTCCTGTCCCACTCCACTTTTTTGAGTCCTCAGGGTGCTTACTTTTCTAGCAAAACCATTTGTTTGCAGCAGTGACTGGGGACTAGACACTCACCTGAGTGTCTCAGTGACTCATTCAGCTATGTTTAAACAGTGGAAACTGGGAGCAATTGCCCTGACCATGCCCTAGAACAGTCCATCTGCACACCAAAAAAAAAACAACCAGGTACATACTGTCCCAGATAATCCAGCTAAGGTCTAGAGACTGCTTCAGGAATTGGTATTTTACTGGCAGGACTGAAGTTTCAGTAAACTTTCTGATTTCCCCCCTCACAAAATAATGCCATTTCTCTCTTCACCAGACTACTTCTACTATGTTCAGGAACACATTTTATGTGTCTAGTGTCAGGAGGAATTTCACTTGATTTGCAACATCTGATACAGAAAGAGGGCTCTTTTGTCTGAAATTCTCTGAATTGTTTCTGACGACATTTCAATCTTTAAAGGAGTTTAGCGATCTCCTATCCCTCTGCATAATAGGCAATTTTAAATCACATATTTTTAATTTCTTTCAAGCTATCAATCTGCAGAAGTTCTGGTATGAATGCATTTAGTCCTGGCTACTTGTTGCTCTTTAACTCACCAATACTCCCCAGGTACCACCATAACCTTTGGAGGGCTACAGTCAATTTAGTTCCACTGTCCACTGGATGTCTGGCACAGTGATGGCATGAAGTGACTTAGGGAATTAGTGAAAATAAAATTGCCCTACATAAGCCAATCCCAAATCTCTCTGAATGCACAAAAAGACTGAAAGTACTACAAATCTTGTTCTCCGCAGCCACGTCAGAGAGGTTGGGGATAAAGAAGCTTGTCTCATCCAGAAGTAATTGTGAAAGGGGCATCAAGGTTGGTGATAAGACAAAACCAGGCAAATAAACCCTCTTCAGCCCAGTTTTACCACCCCAGCTAACAGAGACACTCAACCTGGTAAGGAGAGGGCAACCAGACCCCAGTGTGCACAACCCTGCTGCCTCTACCATGTCATGAACTCCCCAGGAAGGTGAAATTTGCTGAAGACTATTCCACTCTGCTAATGGGGTATCCAAATAATACCCAAAACAAACATGGAACAAAGTTACAAAATACTGTGGGTAAATGGTTTTGCAATTTGAAAGCAATTTCTTCTTTCCTCACCTGGATTTTGTCCTCATTAAATATTCCATCAATTAGGAAGTATGTCCAGAATACTGGCCACTCACATTCAATATTCTCAAAGAGCTTGAGCTCAGCAGGATCATAGTGCAGCCTGCTTGGATCCTAAAAAATTCAACCACACTTATTTAGTCACAGTGCTAAATTAGTCACTTATATGCCAATCATAATGGTAGCCTATTTTATACAAATGAAAACATAGAAACCAGTAAACCCACCAGAAACAGTTTCCATGCAGTCTCTTGACTTTGTCACATTCACTCTCAAACTCATTTAATGGTTCTCTAGACAAATCAATCCTTCCTAGTCTCAGGATCTAAGTGTCTCAGCATCTAAGTGTCTAATGATTGTGGCTCTGCCTCAGTTCAAAGATATTTTGGGATGTTTCAGAGATACCATTTCATCTTAGACACCATAAGCATATCTAAGGGTTGATTTTTTACAGAATTATGAATTAAGTTCTGTCCTTAGTAACTGTTTTTTAAACCCTTAGCCTCCCTCAAATATGTGTCCTTTCCATGGTGGATACGTGGATTACCCCCAAATCCACTAAGATGTCTTAGCAGTGATGGAGAACTTCACCCCTTCATGTAAGTAAAACAAAATATGTCTATAAAGAAAAGATAAAATTCTTCCCATGTGCTTACTGAAAATATACATCATAAATATACATCAGAAGTACCTCTCTGGGTGTCTTGTAACCATCTCGGAGAAAGCGACAGCAGCCATAGCGGCCCTGTAAAAAGAGACAACATTGTACAAAATTTCCCATACACTTCTTCCTCACAGACTAGTAGCAGCATAAAGGTATGTGCTGAGTTTTAGGGGTCACTGAGGGATCTTCTCCCTCTCTTCATGCACAGATAAACCAAGCCTGGCAACGCTTGTTTAATTAGAATTTTGGGTTTGGAAAGAGGTTCTTCTTGTCTCTTTGGAAAACAAAAATAAAGTAAATCCTTACCTGCAATTTGGATATGATTTCACTCTTGGTTACATTAACAAGGTTTACATCCTCCACTGCAAAAGCTGGGTAAGAAATAATAGACAGAAGGCCAGCATCTATCTCCTTTGATGTGGATGCCCTTGGCAACATGGAGTACAGAATAGACTGAGCAAAACAAGAACAGGAGAAAAGGATGTAAAAGAATTTGCCTACTTCAAAAGCTATGTCAAGTGCAAATGAGACTACACTATTTGCAAACTGACAGAGAAGTCTGTGCAGTTATTTGTAACTGAGTTAGAATGAGAATGTTTCACCCTATTCAGTTTCACATGATCTGCTAGAAACAGGATGAGCAGCATAGCCTGAAGCCATCCTTATTACATTACATTCTTGGCTTAGTTAATCAACATTTCATTTAAAAACAAAGGGGAAAAGGTGTTAGGTTTTCCCCTAGTAAAGCAAAGAGCAGACTAATTTTTACCTGACAGTGTTCCACTTCATCAGGAAGAACATGAATCACTGATTTGTGTCCTCCATGAGCTCCAAAAAGATCTAGTTCATCAATTGCTTCCAAAGCAGCCTTCAAAGAAAACCAAACCACAACCCAAAATCAGTAAATACCTTTTAAACCAAGTATACACCCTAGCATCTGTGCTTAACCTCTGAAAGAAATTACATAAGACAGCAGTTTGCCCCACTGACATTTTTGTCATCTTTAAAGGGAAACTTGGCAATATTTTAGAAAAAGTAACTATTTCTGGTTTTCAACAAGTAGGATAGAGGATTGATGTACTGGTGATCCTTCCTACAATTTAAAGGCAATGCAAAAAAATTGGGAGCTGGGTTTCCACTGAGACATCATCTAAATATTGATGTACTTAGTAAAAAATGCTTGTCCTGTCCTATATTCCAAAATAGCAGTGTGGGGCCAAGACCAGCAGGCTCTCCCTCTTGCAGTGCATGCGGTGCACACAAGATCTAACAAATCCTGCTGAAAGGCAAATACACCTTTGACCTTAATGATATTTGTCTTCTGTCTGTCCCTCAGACACCATGTAATGAGGTTGTCAATTGTGCATATATTTTTATGGCCTTCTGAGCTTCATTTAGTATCCATGTGACCTTGTGCTATGAGGCAACCAGAAATACCCACTTTCTTTTAATTATATCTTAATTTATTTTTCTCTCTAAACTATTTGTAGAAAATTTCTTAAACTGATATTCTGCTGTTTTTTAGAATTTACATCTGAATTAATCTTACCATGACAACATCACATATGACACTGAGGCTGAANGGTTGTCAATTGTGCATATATTTTTATGGCCTTCTGAGCTTCATTTAGTATCCATGTGACCTTGTGCTATGAGGCAACCAGAAATACCCACTTTCTTTTAATTATATCTTAATTTATTTTTCTCTCTAAACTATTTGTAGAAAATTTCTTAAACTGATATTCTGCTGTTTTTTTAGAATTTACATCTGAATTAATCTTACCATGACAACATCACATATGACACTGAGGCTGAAGAATTAAGGAGGAGGGAAAGAAAACCAGAGGCTGCTTTATAAGACTGCCTCTCACTGAATCTGTCAGATTCATGGTTCAATTAATCTGGTACCCTTCTTGCAATCCCTGGAACAACTGTGCTGAGGTCCTTCAATGAGAGCCATTATCTCAAAGATTTTACACTAAAAAAATACTCACACTTAAACAAAAATTCTTATACAATCAGCTAACTATTGCAGTGGCCAAGAAGACCATACAAAGGAAGCCATCAGATTTGTTAGAGCCCTTAAGAATAACACAGCAGCCATGAAGGTGTCAGGAAGACATTCTCACTTTGGCCATCCCTACGGAGCTCGCGTTCAGTTCAGGGATTCCTTGGTTTGTCTTATCACCACGTTCCCAAATTCCATAATCCTGCAACAACATCATCAAGAAAAAAAATGGCATGATTATACACAAAAGCAATGTTTTACCCCCATCCCACTACAAATCCTCATCCCTACACAAAATTAGTTTATTATTTGCCTCCAAAAAAAAAAAAAAAAGAAAAGGGGCTCCAAGTCTCAAAAGAGACCCTTCTCATGTTGGAAAAGTAGCACATAAAAATACACCCCAGCAGGATCACGTATACAGTCACGAATCACTGCCTTCACAGAACACACAAAGCCCTTTATCCCTCCTCCTGTGCATGTTTCTCCCCATGCCAATTCAACTTGGTTTGCTAACAACCTGCCCTTTATAGAAAGGCCCACAAGACTTATAATTAGACATCAGGAAATATTATTAACTATCAATAAAACCCCTAGTATTATGATAGAAAAGTATACCTCACTCATGCAGCAGTAAATCCTCCAGAGCCCTCCCAACATCTCCAAAGATGCTGCTCGCAATGTAAAGTACTGATAGGTTCTGATAACTTCTTGTGGAAAAAACAAGTCCCTATTTTACTTCTCCAGCAATAAATAATTTTCCACCCACACTTGAGCAGTGTTCAGATCATTTGCATATAAATAACTACTTACAGCAACTTTGTAGGCAGCTTCTATGTAAAAAACAAGATTCTGGATAAAGGTAACTTCATCAAGGGTGAAGATAATACGCAGCCCTGATCAAGAGAAGGAAAAATAATTATATTGTATCAGAACTGCAATAGCTACTCTTCAGTGAGTTTCATGCTTTTGTTTATTTGTTACCAACCCCTGCCCACTGAAATCAAAGAAAAACTAATACTGATTTCCAAAGGTCAGGCAGCAAGCCTCAATACTTGCTACTGACAAAATACTTCAAACCCCACCAATACAGACTGTTTCAAAGACCAATCAAAAAGCACCTCTGTGAGGGTGACACTCAGACCATGGATATAAAGCAGGGGCACCTGAGCCAGCTCTGGCTCTCCAGAGTAGTGCATACCAATTCCTGCAGCTCCCCAGCCCTCTGCCTGCTTAGTGATCTACCCAGGAACCTTCAAGATGACCAGGTGCCTGCTCTGCAGAGATCAATTGCAAGGGGCTTTAAGAACAGAAAAACATGTAAGGAAACAAATCTTTATCCTCACAAGAGAAGTATGATTAAGAAGAACACAAGATAAAACAGCACCAGTAAGAGAAGAAACACTGATGGTACAAGTGCACCTGACTTGATGCTGCCAATCTCTGAAGAAATGTGGTTGTCCCCTGCAAAGTCTTTAAACATGAGACTTCTCTGACATGACTCTAAATAGCTCATGTATTTGATGCCTTGATTAAGGGCACAGACACTGCCAATTACTATAAACATGAAATTCCAAGTAAGGCATATTTCTTTTTCAGAGAAACATGACTTGCTTCTGAGTAATAATTATGTTAAGATCTTTGAAGCTCGTTACTATTTTTTTTCCTTTTTAAATAGAAGCTGGAATAGAAAAGGCTGCAACAAAAGGCAAAAATATCTTCTGCTTACCTGATGCAGTCATCTGTGCCAAGAAGAGCAGGTAGAGGGAAGTTGCATCCACTTGCAGATGCCCCCACTGGTCATCCCCAACCACCGTGGCACAAGTTGCAGAGTTATACTTGGCATGGAGGCAGTCTTTGGTACTCTGAGTGCGTTTGAACTTCTCTACCTTATCTACCTAAAAAACATCACAAATCTCAAATCTGAAACATCTTGGAATAAATTCTCCAAACAATTTCAAAATTAACTTTTTTTAGGTGAGGAGAATCTTGAGGTTTTAATCCTGTTAGCTCACTCAGTTTTGATTGATCAGAGGGCTTAAACACAACTCTGACTTTAGACTCCAGCTAAATCCACATCTCTACAGGAAAGAATATGATTAAATTACCTTGTTGAGTTCAGATCTAAACTAGAGGCATCCATCTTGGTGCAAATCAGTTTGCAAAGGCAAAACCCTGATTTGCTGCAAGCACAATCTCAAAATGTTACTTGGACAAGAAGTGGAAGCAAGGTCAGTGTTTTGCTCAAGAGTTTTAAGAAGACTCCCCACCATCATCTGCACACACACAAAGTAAGTCACTCCACAGAAGACACATGAACTACACGCTTCAATGAAATGCTTTGTAAATACAACATCTACTAATTCAGCTCAATCCTATGGCATTACCTGTCTCATCATGCACTGCAAGAGTCCCCGCATCAGCTTCACAACATTCTGCAGGAACAAAACAGACCAGTGACACTTTCAGTCTCATCAGCTCTTACAAACAACATTCAAAAGTGGCTAAGTTCACAGCCTCTACTAATGTTCTGCCAAAGGTAAAAAAGACTGTGTATTTGCCCAAAATGTTTTGCACACTTTTTTTTTTAAAATACACTGATCAGATTTTATTCCTTCATCCTTATCTAGAAAAAGTCTTTTCCCAAAGGTCCTCTCTAAACAATGGAACAACTCTCCATGGTCCTTCTATCCAGCTAAAGGAAGTAAGAAGGATGTCTTGTAAGAAAATGAATACTACTAATAATTTTTTGAGTGACAGATCTAGGGAAAATTGGTAGGTGACCTCAGGACACTGACATGACTGCAAAATCTGTAGAGCTTCTTCCACTCTTTATACAGTACAACAAAAGTCAAGTGACTAGCAGAGAAAGGTTGCAAGTGTGAATGTAGAGAAGTGCAAGATCGTGCATTAAATAATCAACCCCACCTTTTCACCTGAAAAATATAGCCTCAAAATATGATCATGCAAACTGAGTCAAGGTTATTCTGTCACCATGGTCCTCCCTGGTTCGAGCAGGACACAGCAGCAAAAAATTTACCCAGTGACTCCAAAACAACAGCAGGACACCAACAGTCCCTCACTTCCCATTTAACCCACCTCTGTCTACACTCTCATTTCTGATACTCACATTCCCAGCTGCAGATTTTAGTATTTATCTGTGTGAGTTATATCCCCTTCCAATTCTCCAGCAGAGATCTTACCAGTCTGGAGATTGTTACCTTCTCTGCTATGATCAAACACACCTACACACCATGTACAACCTCCGGGCACATTCCAAAGACTTCTGCTTTAAAGGGTATGCTTCTCTTTACAGGGAAGAATGGTCTAGCAGATAAACTGCTGCAAGATCCAAGCAGCCTAGGCCTGATTTTCTGCTCCATAACACACCTCATGAGGGACCTCAAGGTTTAATCAGAGAGAGGCTTGTAAATTACAGCACAAAACCTCTCAGAAGCCTAATTTTCAACAATCAGCCACCGATGGAAGTTTGACTTCTACATATTTTTATTTTGTTAAATTCTGATGTTAGCCTCTCCACCATCCAGTTCTTCAAATCCTCCTCGCCAGAAGGTTACCAGGGATTACTGCACACCACACACTGCATGGATGTTGCTGTCTTTGGAACACATACTCCAAGCTGGGAAAACCTTGCCGGACTCCAGACACAGTGGGAACGCACTCTCCAAAAACACTGCAGTAAGAAAACCCAAACAGTAGAACTGGTTTATGCTGAGCCTTGACACACCTGCTCGAGCTCGTAGGCTTTGGCTTTATCCTCATCCCGGTCCGCATTCTTCCGATACGCCATTCCCAGCCCCCACACGGCCAGGATGCTGTAGATGTTGTCCCGCACCCAGGCATCCTTATGGTCCGCCCCGGCTGAAAGCAGCCCCGTCACTGGGTTCTAACCGTGGCAGAAGGAATAAAGAACAAACATTACCACCTCAAGTCCCATCTGCTATGAAGCATCGCTTCTTTCTGTATTAAAGGGTAACAAACTAAAGATGATTTCATGCTAAGTGCACACTGTGGCTGCTCACGATTTCACAACAAAAGTGAGAGCCCATCCTTCTTTCCCAAACTCACACAAGTGAAATGCAAAATTTATCTGAACACTTCGGGTTGTAAAGTTTACAGCATCCAGCTGGACATCTTCATCCACACAGGATTAGTAGCTATGTCATTGAGTGAAATTCAGAATACATCAAGGAAATGGAAATCTAAATTTTAAATATTTATGAGGAAAAGAAGGTACTGAGTTAACACTAGAAATTGAGTGTTGGATATATGCTCCTCTATGTAACTGGTCTGTGGCATAATCTTGAGAAAGTAAAAAACCACTAGTAATCTTCTAGGAGATTAAAAAAGTATTTCTATATATCTGCCCACTGGGTTTATGACAGCTAAATGAATGCAAAACCTTTTTTATATCCTCCTTTGAAAAATGTACAGGAAAAAATTCTGAAGGTGTTGAAAAGCAGCACTGTCTGAAAAGCAGAGCACTGAGTAGTCTCCCATCAATTAATTCCCATCAACTCACTATCCTCAATTTTTTTTAGACCATCTTTCTTGGCTGTACATTCTTGACTAACAAAAAAATGAGACAAAGAGGCAAAAGGTCAGTAGAACTTTCAATCAAACCAAGCCTTTGCAGAAAATTTCAGTGAATGAAGGCCAGTTGGTGGGGCTGGTGTGACAAGGGGCAAAGATTACAATAGTAAAGACTACTTTTACAAAAGTAAAATTTAAAAGGATACATCCACCAATTTTTCATTTCTCCCACACACTGGTCCACTCAACTCATTATTTTTAAAAAAGTTGGTTTGAGATGGAGGGCTTTAGTTACAATTTCCTGGTCTCTGCATGTGACCACTGAGCAGCACAGGGGTGACAGCCTGACAGACATGACCCGGCACAGTCAGCCCTATTGTTATGGTTTAATACAGCAATGCTTAGTGGCTCACTCAGAGTAGAAATGAAGTTCTGCTGCAACAGCCCCACCTCAGCAAGGTCTTCATAAACCACGTAACAGCTGAAGGACCCCTACTCACCTGTTTGACAGGAGAAGTAGCACATATGAATGCAAACAGCTTAAAAACTTATTTTTGATCTTGAAAGGTCAAAAAAGGAGTAACAGAAGTCCCAGTTCAGCACTGTGCCCACATGACAAAACCCAGGGTCTCAAAGGGCAGACCGCATCTTCCCAACATTCATAGAGGACACTTTGTTTCCCTCCCTCCAATGCAGGACAACAAATGTCTACTCACCTGTAGCCCTGGCTTGATGGAGATCACTCTGCTGTCTGAGAAATTATCATTTTGGTTTATTTTTCCCTATTCTCCATGCCGGCTATCTGCCAGTTGAAAAATAAAAATGTCTCTGTGTACCAAAATAGAAATCCCAGAGAAATGGCCCATCCAAGATTTTAAAAACCTATTCAGCTCCCAGGGAGGGACTTCTCTACCTCACAAGGTTGTATTAAATACACCCACAGGCAGCTATCACCATTTCACCACCTTTGATTCCTCTACAAGTTGGTTCCAGCTTTTGGGGCGCACTGGGGCTGGCTCTCATGAACTGACAACACATTAATGTCTTTCCTCATGCATGTTCTGAATGTTAGCAGAACAATGGAATACACTAATTAATATTTTAACTGGTTTCGTTTCAGCTTTTTTAGAAGTGTTTTCTCTTTTAAAAACTACAATTACTTTCTTCTGTTACCTGCTGACACCATATGAAAACTATGAAATGCTTACAAGGTGTTAAAGAACCCACAGAAACACTGAGTGCACTTAATCCCACTGATGTCAAAGGGATTTTAGCTTAGCTAGTACTTCAAGCATTCCATCTATGCAGTGATGGCTAATTAGACTAGCAGGTCTCATCCTGCAAATCACACTGCACATATGATCCAGGGAGCAAAAAATTTTATCAGCACCATGGGCTGCCAGCTGAGACTGCTGCAATAGAAAGCTGATTGCTGGACTAAGACTTTACACTGTTGTATCATGCCCAAACCTATTTTTAAATCTATCCATCAATCTGGAGACAAAAAGGTCCCTCAACAACCCAAACCACAAAACACACCAGTTCCTACAGGGCAGCAGGTGTCAATAAGAACTTCAGCAGGACAGGCACAAAACCAGTGGGGTTCTAATAAGAGAAGCGAAGCAAGTAATTTAGCATCTTGCTGAAAGGTGCAAATTAAACAGATTGTCTCATTGATCTGTCAGGTGAAAACTGAGGTCAGCTCTAGAAAAGCCTGTAGATTTGTTTGTGAAACCAGATGTAACACGATGTGAGTGAGTCTTGGGGACAGTCCCGTGCAGGCCCAGGAGCTGGACTTGATGATTCTTGTGAGTCCCTTCCAATGTGTTTCCATAATACACCTGCTGTTACCCATAAAGGTATGAGCTTTCCGTATCAGGTCCATATGCTTTTCACTTATAGTACTATAGCAATAATTAAAATGTACATAGATGTTAAGTTTTACTATTTCCTAATCTTTAGATTTACATTTTCTTCTTATATAATTCAATTTAACAGGTGTAATAAGCAGCTGAGAACATCCTTCTGGTGGTGCTTTGCAATGTCTGCTCTGCTCCAGCACCAAAGCATCCCTCTGACCCCTGTCCTTTGGGGCACATGCAACAGATGGCAGGCCCCCCCACAGACAGGAGCCAGTAGTCTGGTCTTATACTCCCTTTATAACCTCTAACAGGATGGTAACTATCCCTGTGCATCCTACAGGGACTGACAAGGACAATGCAACATCTGCAAAACATGAAAAGGTTTGCTACTGACATGATCCTGCAAGGTACCACACAGAGAAAACTGTCAGCCCTGGCGCAGTTGAACCTGTCCTTTGAACACATCTGCCTGGTAGCACAGATACCCTGCATTAAAAATTGCCTCTAAAATCACATTTAATTATAGTGATTGGAACGAGCACAAGATCAATTGCTGCTACTGAAAAACCTAGCTCCTGGTGTATTAAACACCTGATAAAAGCCCAGCGTTCTGTGCACTCTCCGTGTTGCCCTTGCTGCACCTCACAGAGGTGAGCGTGTCACTGGCCTCTGTCAGAGCACAGCAGCTGATGTGCCAAGGCTGCATTCCTGCAGCTGTGGATGTGAGGTGCAGGGTCACAGTCACACATCATCCCGCTGCTGAGCAGCGGCACCTCAGAAGCATTTTGAACACCTTCTGGTTCTTCTGCCAGGCTGCTCCTGGGCAAACCCATGGCTAAAACTCACCTCCCTGGCTCCTTCCTGAGAGTCACTAAGAAGGCACCAGCAGCAGTGAAGCAGCAGCATCTAAGCTCATCCAGCCACAGACTTTCTGCTCCCAAGAAAGACACAGGGGCATGAAGCCCAAAGACAACCTTCCTAACTTGCCCAGGTAAGCACTGCATCTCTTGACCTGGCTGAACACAACATTTTCAATCTATTGCAGTGAAAAAACCAGAAAGACTATAAATATATAAAATAAAAATGTAGAAACATGCCTTGAGCATTTCTCTTGAGATACCACTGATCCTCTGCCTTGCTGCTAGCCTGTGACTTGCTTTCTACACAAAGAAGAAAACTTACTTACCTCCTTCCCCCACCTCTGAATTCTCCCAGATATTGAGCCCTTAGTGGAAAAGGCAATACACAGCCATGAACACTCATCCTATTGCTTTAAATAGCAATTACAAAATTCTGGGTCACCAGTATGAACCCCTGTATTACCGTTTATTTACCCTTTCTACTATTGTTAAATATTAATATCATCAAGGCTTTCATGGGGCGTGTTTGAGCGCTGAATCTCAGAGGCTCCATGTCTCCCCTAAAGGAAGCTTGTTATCAGCATCCTCATCTTATAAACAAGAAAATCAAGGCAGGCACTGGAAGCCAAAGTGACTTGCCCAAGGTCATCTTCCTGACAAAATGCAGAGATGGGAACGCAACTAAAAGCTTCTCCAGCACCCCAGCACAGCAAGAGCCAAAAATTATCTTCTCACACCACATATACCAGTTCTTGCATTTGTTTCTACTGAGTCTACAATAATTAGTACACAAACACCAATTCACAGGTGTTTGGACCCTGTGCTCAAAACAATGGCCAGTGACAAAAATCTTACTGACCAAAGTGCATTTGGGTCTCAGCCTCTTCTTTCACTGCTTACCAGTTTCTTGCAATTCTCATCAACAAAGCATATTTGGTAATTGACCTGTGCAAAAAACCCTGTTGCTCACCTTTATATACTGGACTGTTTTAACCAAAGCATAACACTGCTGAACACCTTCTGAGTCCTCAGCGCCACCTGGGTAAAGCAAGCACACTAAGCAGAGAGCACTGTGCTGACCAAAAAACAGAGTGCACAACAACGTCCCGCTACTTATTTTCGTTCTTTCGCTGCTCGCCTGTGCAGGCAGCCCCGCCTGACGCTCCAGAGCCTCAGCAGTGCGGACAGCGGGAGAACAGACTGGAAGCTCTGGGACGTGCCCCGCCGCACCCACGCGCTGCGGGCAGCACACAGGGATCCGCACCGCGCTGGGTGACAGGCACGGCACAAAGTCCTGCTCGGAGCTCTTCTGTCACCGGGACGTAATGCTGCTGTTACTATGTGTGCGTATATATACATATACATGGAATATAGTGTATATATATGTGTGTGTATATATGCATACATATATAGCGTGTATATTTATAGTGTGTATATATATATGTAGTGTGCACAACGAGTGAGTGTGTATCATATGTCCATGAAGACATTGTACACACAATACTATTATTACAAGCTCAGAGTCGCTGTGTTTTCCACACGATTTCCAAGCTGCACTTATACAAGCATCCCCAGGATCGGCAGCGCCTCAGCATTCCCCGCGCTGCTCCGCAAGCGGGGGCGGGACATGGGGACAGGAGGCCGTGCGCCTGCCGGAGTAGGGATGTTCGTGTCCCTCCTGCAGCCCCCGGCCCCGGCAGCCGCCCCACGGCCCCAGCACGGCCCCGGCACGGCCCCGGCACGGCCCCGGCACGGCCCCGGC
>VZSE01002186.1:789497-849463 GCA_013398275.1 Promerops cafer | reverse complement strand
CCTCCGCCCTCAGGCACCGCCGGGACGCCGCTGCACAAGGACCGAGCACGGGAGGGGCCGCCTGGCGCGACAAAAGCCCGGCTGCGTTTGTAAAAAATACTGTTGATTTTATAGAACCTCTTCGTAAGTTCGTAAAATAAAGCTGACAATGCTAGAATACTTGTTGGAAGCTTTTCTTTCACCCAGCCTTAAAAAAAATCCCCACCGTTTTGAGATCTGATCGAATGAAAGCACGGAGCAGATGTTGCAGAGTAGCTGAGCGTGTAGTATTCACTCAAAATTAGGAAAGAATTTTTTTTCCCGCTGTCTTTTTTTTTTTTTTTTAAGTGAAATTGTAGCATTAACAGAGTCACCATTGTAACTTTTCCTTGCTGTTCTTCCTTCATTGACAGTCGTGGTTGAGAAGACAGCCTTCACAGAAGTGTTCGTTCCTTCGGTGGCGGTCGGACAGCACCTCTGTAGGTTCTGCACAGCGGTAAAGAGCACAGAGCTCGGAGATTCATCATCTCCCTCTGCCAGAGCCGTGCGGTGAAATCTGCGCCGTGCCAAAACATGGACCAGCTCACTGTTCCCCTGAACTCCGCAGCAGCCTCCCCCTTCAGGGCACTGCTTTTTAGAGAGAGCGCACTTAGGGACCAAGTTTGCTGAGCAGGGTGGTGCCAGCTGTACACGGCAAGTTGCTGTCTGTCTTTGACTAAGCTTAAAACCTCCTTACAGATCCCCCGAGTTAGCTTTGCAGTCACGAACTAACGCACAGAATTTTACTTTATGCTGTGGGCAGGTGTTGCAGCTTTCCCCGAGCTCTGGATGTCCTGGCTAAACAAAGTCCGAGAGACCAAGTACCAAAAGGATACTGTAACACCCAATGTAAAAACACATTTTCAGCTAGTTTGAGGATGAGCTAAAATACTATGCTAAAATATTATGCTGGTGTAAGTGCAAACTTTTACTACAATAAGTGTGTGCTATTAGGTGGCAGAGTCAGAAAAAACTGCCCTAGGAATATATAAAATAAAAATTATTTCAATAACCCTAGCATATTTTAGTGTGCAAAAATAAAAAGAAGACTCCAAGCAGGTCAGTGGAATATGTGTATTCATAGGGAATTTAATTACTGAAGCCAAACTCAGCTATGAGATTTTGCTTACAGCATTCCTGTGGGAGAGCTTCAGGAGACTTGAGGGCAGGCATTGACTGGACTAACTTACATCAGGGTGTTTTCAGCTAAAATCCAGATCTGTCAGAACTATGCAAGGTCAAATATGTAGCAGACAATAAATGCAAAAGCTGTGTCAGCTTTTTCTCCAAGTGGTGATGTACTGTTGATCCTGTAATCTGAAGAATTGTAATGCAGCCCAGTATTAATGACACATTTATCTAAAAGACAAAGTTTATATATTTTGTGTTGTACTTGCTGCAAATTTATTTTTTTTTACAGTTGAAAATATAAATATAAGAACATTAAATAAATTTACAAGAAACATTGCAAAGGCAATTAGCCAAATAGTTAAAGCATGCACAGAAATGTATTCCAGCTACTAGCATTCCAGGATGGGCTTTTACCAACATGCAGCTAAAACCCTGTGGCTAAACACAACAAATACTTTAAATTCTCATCTTAAAAGCATAGTCAGAGTAATCTTGGATGTAAGTGACTGAAAGAACTGGAAGAACCCATGTGTTGCCCACAGAACCCCAATGGGGTTTGAGTACTGAAGAGGTTCAATTGCTAACTCCAACAGCCCCCGATAAGAGGCATGTAACTCATGCTTTTTGCTGAGGAGAGTGTTTTCAGGGTGCCCCACTGAGCCCTCCCCACCGCGAAAGCAAAGCCCTTGCTCCCCATCAGCATGCACCTGCTTCATGCAGCCCTCTTTACAGGGCCTGGTACTCTGCAGTCTGGCACCAGTTTGTCCTAGTTTGCTTTGGGAGCATCCAACTTTTGCCCAAGAATGCAAGTTGAAAAAGCAGAGGCCACAGCTTCACATGTGTGAGGAAGAAGAGGTAAGACCAGGGCTTAGGCCAATTTCTGTTCAGGAGGAATCTTCACAATGTTGTATGGACTTTCAGCTGTTTTACATGAAGAGCCAAAATCCATTTTTTTTTCAGGTAAATATCACAAGAGGAATGAAATTTTGCTTCGGCAATTACTGAGCTTGCACCTCAGTATTTGGTTTGCCAACCAAGAGCCAAAGCACAAGCAGAAATACTCATTAGAATAGCTCAAGAGCTACCCCTTAAAAAACAACCATTCAATGAAACAATTTCTCAGCTACTAAATGTAGCAGCTGTCATTTATTATTCCTATTTTTTCTTCAACTTCCTCCCCCCCACCCCAAACCTCTCGACTTTCATCATTGCAAATGAGAAATGGCAGTGTCTCACCACTCAATATAAATACTGACCCTGGTGAAATTAATGGCAAAAGATGAGGAGTTCACTCAAGTCACCAATACAACTTAGTTGTACTTAATAACCTACTGACTACTTTATTTAATATTCCATTCATGGCACTCTACTTGAATTATACCCATTTTCTATCCCTCTATGGTGTACTAAAAGGTAGCTAAAGGTTCAAGACCAATTGTGTTTGTTATTTACAGTTCTGCATCCAGTGAATATATTCAAACCACTGTAAGTGATCCACTTACTGGACAAATTAACTTTTGTAGCATTCTATATTAAAGTTATTTAACTAAAGAAAAATGCAAACTTATAATAAAAGTTACAAACAAAATACCAATTATTTTTCTATACATATGTATATTTAAATTTATATTACAAGAAATAAATATAAAAGTATCATTGAGATGCTTAAAGGTTGATATTTTCTGCTTATGTACATCACTGCAGAGTTTGCTACTAAAACGTACAAAAAGTTGAAGACAGTGTAGCTAACATTTTTAAAGTTAACATAGTCTTGTATGCACAAGTTGTAACTTTCTACATTTATACAATACTACTAAGCATTATATCCAGATAAACTTAATTGTAATGAAAAAGTCTAAATAAAACTTTTGTTTAATTTTAAAAAAACCTCAAAAATCCCACTCTGATGAAGAAACAAAATTAAAGTGTGCCAGCTGTAATCTGAAATCTAAGACCTTGTCAAAATAGTAGGTACCTTTTCTTGTATTTTTTAAATAATTGTCCTTGACAATCCATTGCATGGCTGCCTTGAAGTTTCAGTACCATATATTAAATAAAACCAGTTCTTGGTCTGCTCACATTATGTAAAACTGCTAAAGTAAAACTCTACTTCACACTGTAAAACAATGTGCTGTTGTAAAACAATGTCCTTTAAAAGGAAATCACATTTTCTCCATAGAACTTAAGCTTCCTCTCTTTGAAGTCCTTCTGAGCGAGATTTGGCTTTGTTGGCTGCCAGTATCATCCTTGTCTTGAAATACAAGTTGTTTGCCTGAAAAGTCATGGAGACACACATCACCATTCTGTACACTGAAACAAACACCATTCTTCTCACTGGAAAGATGGCCTGTTGAAACAAAAAAGTGCATCCCTATCAGAAAGGTTCAGAATCAAGACTCCCATGCTTTTTTAGTCACTGTAGGGAGCTCATACACTCTCATTTTATCCCTGCAACAATTTTTAAATGTGTATTTTTGGTAAATATTTTGTATACATTTATTTTCCTGTGTAAAATCTTGATATTTGAGAGGTATTAATATATTTATGCACAAGGATTCCATATTTTAAGCAATGAAGGTCACAATTCTCAAAACGTAGACTTGACTTGGAATAAGTATCACTAGATAAGATGCAAAATACTCCTCATTTTAATGATTTGCTTTATCAAATTAAGTTTTAAAGGTATCTCAGGTGTGCCATGCATCTGAAATAAGAAAGTGTTTGAGAATACAAGGAATTTTTTTTGCCTTTGAAGGGAATTCAACTTACAGCATTTACTTCTGAAGGACAATCAGAATATGGCCTAAGTCTGATCATGGGTCAAAACCATACTTAGACTGCAGAGAATCTTACACATTTAGGTGACTCCACAATGAGCACATGTAATACCATTGCTGACTGAAGCCTTTTGATGAAATGCTCCACAAATGTTTTGTTCACTGGATAAATCTCCTGCCCCTATGTATCACGTTCTAAATATTTTTACTGAGAATTTGTGGTTTTTAATTCTATTATTAAGTATTTGTGCAAACACTTCAGTTTGGACTTTTTTAAAATTTAGTTATTAATTTAAGCAGCCATCAAGTACTTAAACAGGCACAAATGTAGACAGGGTAAGATGAGCAGAAGAGCTTTGTTCATTAATTCAAATAAGAAAAAGGTTGACATGATAGAAAATAATCATACTTGCTAACACTGTGATTGTTGTTTAACCCCCCTGCCTGACTAACACTGTTTTATCTTAGGAGTGTTCAAAATAGCTGTGTCCTAATGTTAGGGCAAAAGCTGAGAAGAAAATAAGGCTTTTCTGTGAACAAATTCAGAAAGGTGGTTTGTGTTCCTCAGTGAGGAAATCTGCAGGTTCAGCCATGTTATACCTAATTGCAGTTTCTGAAACATGAAAATCTGCAAGAGAAAAATTGAAAATAAGGAAATACTAGAATACCATGAAAAGATGAAGTCCAGCAGGAAAGCAAAGTCACAGGCTATAACAGACATCCCAAACTTACCACTGTAAGTCATTGTCCTGAATCTGGAATAGCATTTCAGTAGAAGCAGTGAGGCTAAAACCATAAAGTGTTTACAGCTCAGTAAATTTATGACCTACGTCTTAATTTCTAGAGTGTTTTTGTTTTTGGAGGTCACTTTTTAAAATGAAGTGTTGCAATGTTATTTTCAAGTTCCAGCTTTGAGAGGAGAGCAATCAAGTGCAGCAAATTAGAAGGTCCCATGTTCCTATCTAACACCTTTTGGAGTCATTAGCCCAGCTCTTCTGAGATAAAACTGCCCCATGTTTGGAAGATTAGGTGTAAGGAATTGCCTCCAAGAGGTTTGCTGACAGCTATCCAAGCATAGGTTTAGCCTCTTCTTATGGAAGTCCTAAAGACCCAGAAGAATTATTTAGTCAAAATATGCAGGCAAGATATCATACAACCCTCTTGATATGAATGGAGGATGTGGTACGAGGATCACAGCATTCAAAATAGACAACAAAATAGGAAATTAGGTGGGTCATCTGAGATATCCATTACTGTAAGTGCACAGGAACAAGGTTTTATCAAAGTTCTTTCAGCTGCTTTTGTCTAAGAAACTTTTGGCACAGGACACACAGACACACTCAAAAGGTCTGATGATGTGAATAGGGTAGGACAGAATTGGAGCACATCCAACAGAATTGGCATCACTCAGTGGTTTAGATCATCAATTTAGCATCTCATTCTAAAATACCCAAAAGAACGAAACTTCTTCCAGAATTTATCAACAGGCTCATTCACTCAGTTGCCACAACAAACAAGTTCAATAGAACATTTCTGATACCTTTCTTTCTGTTGAGAAAAGCAGTCAAAATGCTTTTGCAACTTCGTGTAAGCATGTCAGATGTTGCACGGAGAGATGGCTTCTTTCATCAGAGCAATTAACATAGCAGGGAGAAAACCCTACAAGACATGCAGGCTTTCGTGCCTGAAAATTTCTCTCTTTGAAAGGAAATACTTCTACCTAAAAATATTGCCTGACTTTGTATTTAATGATAGTGAGTGTTACTGGATTCTGTTTCTCAACTGATCTGTTGGATAAAAAGTATGTTAATTATTGCATTATGTGATGTCCAAACAGGGAGGGGAGATTTTACAAAGGAACGTAAAAAAACCAACCTCAAATTGGAAAGCTGTTTAGGGCATGTCCAAATGACGTCTCCTGAAGTGTTGTGATTTCTCTGCAATATGCAGTTAGTACACTCAAAGGAACAGTAACCTCTAACCCACTTATGAATTCCATAGCTTTTACTCTGTACATCTGCTGATATAATCCTGTTGATTAGGTGCTGTCTTCTGACAGCATTAGGCCAAGAAATGAGGACAACACAGCCTCTCCAAGCATGTTCAACAATTTCATAATAAGCATTCTAGTTGATGACATGACTTCTTAGCCTCAACTCTTGATAATACCTCAGGCACAAAGAAGTAATGTCTTCTGAGTTTTGCTTGACTTAGGGTTTTATATATTACAGATTTATAGGTTATTTTTCTGTTTGAAAAATTGATTGTCTTTTCTGAGAGCTCAAATCAGCAGCATGACATATGCCCTGCAAGAGTGTGAAGAACTAGATTATGTTCACTAAAAAAAGATTTGCTTTTAATAAGTATATTCAATGGTGATTCATATCTAGTTTTCTCAACAGACAAATAAGCCACAGCAAATTGCAAGTGAAATTGAGTGCAGTGCTACTTACACCTGCATTTCAACTTCTCAGGAACAGAGCAGAGGGCAGCAGTACAGAGGACAGTACTATGTTAGAATAGGAAGGACGGAGAATTTTACTTCTGAAGAAACACTATTTTGCATTATACTTACCATTTCCATTTGCATGGACTGAATAATCATTATTCATTAGCAGTGTTGTAGAGTTAGTGGAGTTACTGTTTGATTGTAAGGAGTTGGAAGAACTGGATACTCCTTGATTTACAGTCTGCTTCTTTAAACCATTTGTAGCAGTTCTACTCCAGTCTAAAACAGAAAATAATACAACTCATACAAGCACTATATAAAAATACAGTTAATAATGCAACTGAATTGATATAAAACCAAGGCTTTACCCATTTCTTGCAGTATTCTAGACAGAATCATATTCTCCTAAGAATTTAATGACTCTTGATGTTTAAAATTATTTAAATCTAGGTCATTTTCTCTTGTCCCTTTTTAAAATACAAGCAGCCAACTGTCACAGTTTTACAACTGCAGACCAGATCAGAAAAATAACTGAAATGCAGTTGATTCTCTAAGTAAAAGTGTATTAAAAAGTATATGGCTTTACAAAAGGACAACTACTTACTAATAAAATAACATAAAGTAATTAATATCTTTTTTGGTTTAAACCATGCTTCACTTTGTTTTTGTGGAAGTAACTGGTAAAACTATGGCTGACCCAGAAGCTGGAACAAATCTTACCGTTTCTAACTGACCAAAAGTCTTCTGCAAAGACATGCCTTTACCCTGCAGTGGAAGAGGTCATCTCTTAGCAGTTAACAGCTTAAGGCAACAGCACGTAAACATGCAAGAGCTGCATCAGCTACCACCTTTAAAGAGTATCATTTTGGGGGTTTACTGTATCTTGGATAATAAATTAGAACTAAAACTGCAGCAACATGATCAATTGTTTTTGGGGGTTTTTTTTGTAATTATTACAAAAAACCCAGGAACTTAACACTAAATATAAGTATTCAGAATTTAAAAAAAGAAATTAGAATTTACCAGAGTTTTCAGCCAGCCTGAATTTCCCACAACAAAGATATCTTCTCCACTGTTTACGGACATTCTCCTTTGTTACACAATAGAAGATGAAAATGAAGAACCCTGCAAAGCAATAACATAAAAGACTGTTGCAAAAATCACTTTTACTTCTTCCTAATGAACAATGTTTTGGTTTTCTTTCATTTCTTTTCAATTTCTGATAAAAAGTAATGACACCTTTCTCAGCTGAAAAAGCTTACAACTCTGAACGCTGCAGAGCAATTTTTCCTTAAATAGATAGAGGAATCATACACACAAAAGAAAAAACAACAAATACAACCAAATACACGAAGTGCATAAAGTTTTCTTTTATCAAATAAAAAGGGAAAAAATTCTGTTGATCTTGAAATTTACTTAATGCTTTTGGAAAAGAATTCAAAGCAATGTCAAGAGAGGGTGTGATTCCACACTGTCAGACTATGAAGTTCTTTTTAGCACATGGTGTGACACTGTTACATCTCTTATTAGCAGCTAACCTGTTACCACCAATGCTACAAAATTTTGCGTGCCCATACAAAGAAATTAACTCGTATCTAAAATAATAATAAATGGTACCCCCTTTACCACAAATATTTTCTAGAAGGGATGGTGCTCATCCCATCTCCTACCAGTGCCACATTAGTCTCTTTGTCTACTCAATTTGCTACTGACACAGGGTGGCATTTAACTTTCCCTGCTTAAAAGTTCATCACAATTGTCCCCCTTTAAGGGAAAGTGGCACTCAGTCTTTACACAGTTTCCAATCTTCAATGGGAAACAGTTGTATTAGGTTTAGAATGAATAGCAAATAATAGTAAGTCAACACAGCAAACACGGGAGAGGTGTATACACTGAACTGCAATTTCCATTGCTTTAGTTTCTCTTGGAAATCATCTAGCTGGTCATCTAAGTGCCATTTAAGCAGAAGTTTGGATCCAAGCTTCAGAAGGGCAATTCAGGTATATTTAGGACACTGTGGACAGCTTCAATACCTACTGTTTATATAAATGTCTTTGCAGCAACTCTGCTTTTGGATATGTCCAGTAGCACCCTGGCCTTTGCAAAACCTTATGTTTTCACATCTACTTCCCATATATTCTTAAGTACTATACAGGCCATGCTTAAGAGTTGGGTCACTAACTTTCACATGTTGCAGCCTTGCCTGTCTCAATGACCCCTTGCTCAATGTCAAACCTCCCCCAGAAGCCTTAGGGCAAGTGGAGAAATGATACCTATTAATACTATATTAATGGCATTATAACATGAACACTTAAGAGCAACTGCGTATTCAAAATTAATTTGTTTATTAGTGGAAACACAGTCACTTCCAGGGATATCTGGTTTGCATACACTTTTTAAATGACAATATTTATAAATATACCATACCTATATAAATAATATCTAGTTTTTCTGTACCTTATCATAACAAAACTGCAATTTAAGATTACTGTAAAGCAGTATCATCTCATCTCTAATACAATTAACACATTACTGCACATATCAAAGTTAAATTTTTATTGCTGAATCAAGAAAATGATGTTTCAAAATATTTGGTTTGTTATATTATAGACAGGGAGCTGTTACATGGAGGACAAACTTACCTTGCAAAGTGTTGAAAATGGTGAAGAGGTAAGTAAATACCTCATTTACTGTGAAGAAAGCAAAGCCCCAAGTAATTCCCAACAGGAATGTGAGGCCAGCAACGCTCCTAAGGTCTTGGATACTGGTTTTCCTTTGAGCACCGAGCTGTTTCTTTTTTTTGATACGACAGAGCTGGATCAGCACAACAATGAACATGCTGATATTGATCAGGAATATCAGGCAGAAGTATCCCACAGCAGTAATATAGAAGACAATTCTGTTTTTTATCCAGCAGCTAGAACAAAAGAACAGTCTGTCAACCATTATAAGAAACAGAAATTAAGTGAAATAAACACGAGACAAACTTGTAGTTTGTTGCATGCAAACCATTTTTGCCTTTTTACAAAAATGCTATTTTTTTGGCCAAAGGACATGAGCCTTCATATAGACAATGACCCTAAAACACATAAGATACTGTAGTTATACTACTTCAAAGCACTACTATTGCTTCCTTGCCTTCCTCCCCTTTACTTTAAAGAAAAGCAATTTGTAGAACCTCCCTCCGCTCCCCACCCTCACCTCCCACAAAGCACCTCCCTTTAACTCACAATTCATCAGGTCCATTTATTGAAACCTTTCCAGTAGTTATAAGTCCATAATTATCCGGTGATACTGCCAACACAATGGACACAACTACTGCTGGTAACCCTAAAAGATTACGAGCAAACACATACATAAAAATCCTAACAGAGACAGTACTATGACGACTCGAAATTATTATATTTTGCTACAAAATCTACAACTTGTTTCTGGAATTTGGCTGTTGAATTCTGCTGACTACTAGCTGTCTGAAAAATTGCAGCATTCAAACTGCTCAGGAGCACAACTTGCAAAGAAACGAGTCCTTCACAGTCATCTCCAAAACTTTCTGAATAAACCAAAAAATACCATCAGTCTTCAAACTGATTCAAAATATCTCTTAGAGGACAACTGATTTTCTTTCTTACATATGTTTTAAGAAACAAATAGGAGATAAAAATCAGACCCAGAATCTCTTCATCCTCTATCCAGTTAGATCTTTTTCTGCTGCTTTTTGTTAGCAACAGTGCTATTCTAGAAATGGAATATATACTTACTAGCATTTATTCTCAAAATAATGGAAGCATGCACATTCAAAATTGGTTCTATTGTACTAGCACAAGGAAAATTCATTATCAGTTTGCATTGCAGAAACTTCAGTTCTGCAGCTGGCGGGACTCCATGCCTCAGAAAGGTGGAACATGTATCGTAACATTTAATGATTGCCTAACTTTCATTCCTGACCTGTATCACATTCACTGAAATACTTGATAAGAGGAATTATCTAGCATAAAAAAGGAAAAAAAATACATACCCCAACCAACAACACAAAATTTAAGAATGTATTTCCGTACATAGGTGTTAAAGACTTTCACAAGGGCCAGATACATGTGGAAAGCTTCCAGGCCCATCCAGGTGAAGGAAACCAAGAGGAAATAGTGAAGAAATACTGCAACTGCAATGCACAGGCCTCGTGTGTCATACAGCGCGATCCATGAGTCAAGGAGAAAAACTAAGTTGAGTAGAAGTAATGCAGCACACAGCTGAATAAGTATTTTGGAGGGGTAGTCTCTCCGGATTTTCCTAAAAAAAAAAAAGCAAACTCATGAGATGACATCAGCTGTCCACGGATCCTTGGCCTACTTCCTTTCTTGCAGTTCTTGGCATTCACAAATGCCAAGAAAAAAAATTTTACATTTTCATTCATATACAATGCTTCATGTGTTGCATTTATACATGGAGAGAATAATTTACAACATACTTCCAAATTAATGGTCTGTATATATAAATTTTTTAGAAAAGGTTACATAAATATAAACAATAATTTGGAATTGAAGTGTTTAGTACCATGGTTATTTTTTTTCCTTTGTATGTTGGACTTCTTGTTACATTGCTACCCAAACCCAAAATGTGTCTGTTCTTTACTGCTAAACTAGATCAAGCTTTTGACTGGGTGTCTAAAGCCTTGACAGAGCCAAGTCCCAGCCTTACAATAATGAGAGAATAAAGAAAGAATAGAAATGATTTAAAAATGCTAAAATTCTGTACTGCTTTTTGTATGTTGTATCTTAAATATATTCCTTCACACTTCTATTATGATAATCCATTATAAAATACTTCAGAGTGCTACTTCTTCACTTGTTACTGCCTAGAGCCTCATAATAATTCACTTGTTCATAGGATTAACATTTCTGAAGACTGAATCATCACCTTCCTGGTGAACTGGCCAAATATGTGCATTATCTGTGGAGACAGAATCCAAAACTATTGAAAAGGATTTCTCAGTGAAGACTAAAATCAATCACAATTGAAGAATAATGGGAGCTCAGCTGAATGGGTACTCACTCAAAGGCTATGTAGGTCACAAGAGTAACAGAAAGAAAAATTGCAGAGAGGCCACAGCCTATATATGATATAAAAGTCAGTACCAATTCTTGTGTGGGATTCAAAGGAGTATTTCCATACAAGTCCTAAAACAGAAACAGAAGTTATTTTCAGAGAACAGGTTTATTTAATGGAAAAAGATAAGAAAACCCACCAAAATTAATCAAAATGCACCTTTTCCTCAACACTTATACATAAAAAAAGGACTCCATTCTTTTCATCGTAGCTCTTATAAAAGGTTAGATGAAAAAAAAAAAGCCAATCTAGTCTTGGAAAGAGGAGCATGGAGCTGGGACTGCATGATCCTTATGGGTCCCTTCCAACTTGAGATATTATTTTATAATTCTATGACCCTAATTGTGAAAACCCATTTGACTAAAAACCTGTTTTAAATTTTATTTCCTAAATTTTATTTCCTAAATTTTATATAGACTATAAACAGCTGCCTAAATGTAAAAGCTGCAGCACTTAATTTTTTTTCCTCCAGTGGAACCCATGGACTCCCATTCCATGAGGAGTTTAAGCAGGTGACTAATTGTATGGCTATCTGTACTAACACTAAAGTGAATAGAACCTCAGTATTATTTATGAGGTTGTAAGGGCTTATTGGGTCTTTACTTGCTTAAGACAACTCAAGGTTAAATGTGTTCTTGAACAAGGGTAAGATTGCATAATTTTAAAAATAATTACCATCAAAACCGCAAAACTTGTGAGATGGTTGCACGAACAGACGGTTTCATTTACTCTGCTTTCTTGAACTATGCAACCTTCGTATGACCAGCCTCCATGTCCACCTGTCAAAAAAAGCAGCTTTGGTATTCATAAAAGGCTTCATTTACATTAACATGAATTAACCTAGCTAAAACAGCATAGCATCTTGGGTGATCTCAAGTACTTACCATTTCTATTAAAGTCCCAAAAAACACATCTAACTGTTGAATTATCCTGTTTAGGAGTAAAAAGAAAGAAAAGAAAATAACTTACTAAACTGTGAGTTTAGGATCAAATGATTTATGAATGATCTACAAAATTCAGGCAAGAATAAACACTGTATACAGCAAATATGCCTGTTCTACGTGAACCCAAAAATAATTTAGGTGCATAAAAGGATTAATATTGCAAACTGCATGCAAATATACGCTGAACAAATTTGAAGTCACCAGACAGGAGCTAGCTCTTGTGCTTATGCAAAGATTCTGTTCCTGGTAGAACCTTCTGAATGCTCTTTCATTGTCTTCCCACACCATACAAATTCTTGGGATTTCTCCTCCTTCCAGATTTTGTAATTTTTGAAGTCATGACCCCACAGAAAAGGAAAAACCTTTTCATTTGCAAATATTTGATCCCTTCCTACTATCACAATGTTAAACATTTACACACAGATTTCCTCACACACATGCAAATTCTTTAAATACCAGCAGCAGTACACTATATTGCTATAAATACTAATACTTCTACAGTTATATCTCAAAACTTATTATTATGTCAAAACAAGTAAAGATGCCACTAAGCCAGTTCCTGAAAAAAGCTCCAGGTGTATTAGTGGAATCCCTACATTTTGCAGTTTATAATAATTGAGTATTGTAAACTCTCTTAAGATATGAGATAGAAGACTTTAATCCTTGATGCTCCTTTCAGAAAGAGATGGTGTAGGAGAATCCTAATACTTCCAGATGACACAATCCTGTGTTTCAGTTCCCCTAAGAAAAAAGCCTTGTATTATTTTCTGGCCATGCAACACCCACAAATTTCATGACTGCAGCATCTACCATAGAAATCCACGTCAGTCTTCCCTGTAAGTGCCTTTATTCTTTGTAGAATAAAACAGAAGAGTAAGTAAGAAAGATAAAAGCTGGATGAATTTGTGATAGAGCAAAATTACCTCACACTACTTAAGAAGCAAAATTTATGCCAGTGGTAAATAAGCAAACAGGAGTGATTTTTAATGTCTGGGTGGGGATGGAATGTCCACACTGGTAAAGAAGAACAAGCTGACCTGTATTCTTAGTAAAATGTTTCCACTACAACAACTTCAATGGAGGCAACAAAACTGTACTTTAAGTCTGCCAAAAAGTAAATTTTACCTGATTAGGCTTGATATTCTGCAAAATGACAGTAACATTTGCCGTTAAGTTCCTAATTGTGAGGTTAGCAACACTTGATGATATAACACTGCTAATTAAAGATGCATTCTTCAAGGACAGATCCTGGAATGACAAAAAAAGCCCCAGATTTTAAAATCTTAAAGGAAACAATACTAGAGTACAGCACCCACAAGCTCATTTACTATGTGGAGCAAGCACTGGACAAAAAAAATTACTTTTTTAGTCCAAAGTTTTAAAATGTGTTTTGTGGGGGAAAAAAATCCATTCATATTTTGCTCTAAGATTGAATTTAAAATCCCTATGAACACTGGGCCAAAAAAATACCTGGAACACGGTGGTCTTTTTGAAGAAGTTGAATATAATTCTAGACGCCAAGTCCAACTCTTCAGTGCGTAAATTTTTCAGCAATGATGAAGGAAGTGTAATTGATCCAAGATTATTTAAATTCTGAATTGTCTGAACTCCTAGAGAGATCTGAAAAAGAAACACCGGGATTATGTTTTGTTTCAGCCTCCAAATAAATAAATTATGTCTTATTTTCAATTTAAAACTTCAAAATAAATATCTCTTTAATTACTGTCACAATACCACTGCTGCTCTCATTCCTCTCCTGCTCCAATGCATAAATAGCACTTGCAGGACTGAAAAGGATGCATCCCATTTCAGGTCTGCCTACCACTGAAAATAATCTGGCTTTAACCATTTCCCTACAGGGACATAACACATCACTGTGTGTTTTGTATTGATATGGAAAAGGTGAGGAGCAAAAACTCAGGTAGCTCGATGTAACTGTAACTGTGCAGGGAGATGAACATTTCACAGCATGAAAGCCTGCAAAGGCAAAGAATTTTTATACCCTGTAGGAAGTATGTCAGAATTCAGAAAAAGTGGAAATAGCCATTATTTGTCAATATATTTTTAAGTTCAGTAGGTTAAGTTTATGTTCTGAGATAAGAACATAAACCCTAACTTTTTGATCATCTGGCAAAAATTACAAAAGTAAACTGGATAAGCTACAATTCAGGTACCTCAAGAGCTTAGTGATCCAATATTGTACCAAAAGGGATCTGAACTTTCACCCATTTTATGTGCTGCACATTTTATTTGCTGTGCTTACAGGCCAGGGAGCTTCGTTTAGTACAAAATCTCTCAACATTCCTGTTGTACATTAGTCCTTTACATACAAATATCATCACCTCAGAGTTCCTGGGAGATGTGAAACATTAGTAGTACTGCAGAAAGAAATTATCTGAGTATTGAAAGAATGGCTGTAATAGGAGTAACCGTGTGAACTCCCCAAAGTGCCCTAACAATGTGGTTTAACTCATCTGTTTAGACCAGTGCACTCCAAGTGTTTTTGATCATGCATCCCCCTAAAGGTTTTTGAGCATGAACCCCAGTATATACCTACCCATAAGTTACAAGTATGAATTAGTGTACTAATATATTATGCAAATTAGAAATAATTTAAGGAGATTAAAAATTACTTTTTAAATGTATTTTTTTATTTATTCATAATATAAATAACATTTTCCTGCACTGCAATGGACTGTCGTGTGCACATCCTGGGGTACTCAAACCCCACTTTAGAGATCACTGGTGTAGACAGCAATCAAAGAAATCCTGAATCAGTTCCACAAAAGCACTCCTGTTGCTCTAGTTTTAAATGGATGATACTTATTGAAAATTTTCAGTGTTTCATTGCCAGTGCCATGAAATCAAAAATAATTCCTTAGCAAATATCTGTATGTCAGCACTTCCATCTCCTAGTCATCTCACATTCATGCACTATATATTGCTAAGAAATAGAAAAGAACTCAAATGTTAAACATTTACATAATTTTCAGTAACACAGAAAAGTTCCAGTACTACATATGGCTTACGATACATTAAGCTATTTTCTTCTCTGAGGAGGCAGAATGTGTCAAAATTGGTCCAAAACTTTCCATCTCTCCTTGCTTAAGCCTCCAAGGCTGGTATTGTCCATTATTTTCTCTGTCAGGAGGGAGGTTTTGAATGAGATAAAGGGGATCCAATCAAACTTTCTAAGCACTTCTTTCTTGGTGAGATGCCATTAGTGATAAATGTTCTGAGCATCATTATCCAAGCAACCCACATAATAGCTCTTTCCTGGAACCCTCTTTAATTATTTCCTTCTAACAGATGAAGCCATCTGGCAACACTCCTTGACAAATTTCGGCACTGTCATGGTGGTTGAATAAATGACTCATAATTCAGGGGGCTTGAGGCTAAGTTATTCTGCCAAGCACTTTGTCCATTCTGGTGTTCTAGCTGTACCCTCTCCAACAGCTTATTAGTTCTGCCAGTTTCTGCTAAGTCAGCTCTCTTTTACACTTATTTACACAGTTGAAAATTAAAGGAAAAACTGTGAAGGGCTTAAAAAAAGTCTGACACTAACATGAACTAAAGATCCTGAAACTGATATAAACAAAGAACAAACTCATGTTCCTATAAATATAAAACCATGAACACTTTAAAATAAATGTTTGACAATTTGTAGGTATTGTAAGTATTTTGTAACCTGGAGATCAGCTGAGTCCTGGACAGCAAAAGACATTTGGTTGGAGCGGATTCTGTTGGTTTTGACAACTGCCAGAGCCAAGGAAGGGGAGACAAATTCAGCAGATGATGTTGATAAGTTTAGTTTTAAGCCAATATAGTCCACCAGTTTTATAATTCTGTTAAGAAAAAGCATATTTAGTATTACGAAGCACATACATCCAAATGCTCAAGCAAGTTATGGAGCAATAATCTGAGTGTAGTGCAAAATGCTCACTTATTATGGTGTCAACAAAAAAAACCCCAATGTTTTCCATGGCATTATATTATAGTAGAGCTGGTAACATTAGAATGATAGTCCTTCCATTTTGAATAGCTACATTAAAGAACATGAAATATTCTTCTGGATTATGATTATGAAAAAGTGAAACTTGCTGGAGCCAATTTATCAAGACAGTAAATACAACACTCCTGTAATGTATTGCCAAAATGACTTACCTGTTAGAAATTCGTGGTGGTAATGGCTCAGAAGCAGTGAGGATACTGCTCACCTCACTAACCATCCTTTCTACATCTTTTGGCTCAATTTTTCCAGCTGCTAAATCATTTTCTATTTTGGACACGATTTGCTCAGCTGTGGCAATACTAATGGTGGTGTGTACAGAAGTTATATTTGTGGTAGCTGAAACGGTTTTTCCTGTCACAAATTAAAAGTTAAACATTGTGTTCAACAAATGACATAAGCTTGAAGAGGCAGAAAAATTAAACAGTTCTCTTGATTAAAAAATTGTATCACTACTCATAAGGTTTCTCAGCAAGTTATGTAATTCCTCCCTATCAGCTACTTTGCAGAGAGTGGTAATTTAAATCTCATGCAAACATAAAGCAAGGTTTCAAATTGCCGACATTAATTTCACGTTTTCTTGATTTTGAAGTTCTTCACATCAGACCATTAATATATTAAATAAGCCACTATTTTGAATTTTTAGCTACTGAACACCTGAATGTAGAGTAAAATCAAGATAGTGTCAGAAATTTTAAAAGAAGCTTGTGTACAATTTTCATAAGAAAATACATAGCCACTAAGAATATTCCCAGTCAATAACAATATTTTAAGGATGATCCAACATTACTGTGCAGTAATTTAAATATTAGATTAGTTTAAAAAAAATATACCTTGCTCTCTGACTTAATTTTTTTCTGCCTATGGCAGTTACAAACAATGGTGTAGGGTGAGGTTATCACTCACTACGCCTAAAGGCATCAGAATGTATTTTAAAATACATTCACATCAAGTGAAATTTGTCTCAGGGTTTTCACACAGAATAGAATCAAAGAATCATTTAGGTTGGAAAAGACCTCTAAGATCATCAAGTCCAGCCTTTGACTAAACATCCCCTTGTAAACCAGACCAGAGCACTGAGTGTCATGTCCAGTTGTTTCTTGAACATCTCCAGAGATGTTCAAGATGTGACTCCACCACATCTCTGGGCAGCCCATTCCAATGCTTAACAACTCTTTCAGAGAAGAAATTCTTCCTGATGTCCAACAACCTCCCTGGCACGACTTGTGGCCATTTACTACTATCCTGTCACTGGTTGCTAGGGAGAAGAGGCTGACCCCCACCTGGCTCCAATCTCCTTTCAGGGAGTTGTACAGAATGATAAGGTCACCCCTAAGACTCTTCTTCTCCAGACCCTTTCCCAGCTCCATTGCCCTTCTCTGGACTCGCTCCAGCACTTCAATGTCCTTTGTGTAGTGAGGGATCCAGAAATGGACACAAGGTGTGAGGTGTGGCCTCACCAGTGCTCAGTCCGGGAGACAATCACTGCCCTGGTCCTGCTGGCCACACTATTCTGATCCAGGCCAGGATGCCATTGGCCTTCTCAGCCACCTGGGCACACCTGGCTCATGTTCAGCCACTGTCAGCCAGCACTACCAGGTCCTTTTCCTTCGGGCAGCTTTCAGACACTATTCCCCAAGCCCGGACTGTTCCCTAGGGTTGCTGTGACCCAGCACTTGGCCTTGTTGAGCCTCTTATACAGTTGGCCTTGGCCCACAGATCCAGCCTGCCCAGATCCCTCTCTCTGTAGAGCCTTCTTACCCTCCAGCAGATCAACACTCCCATCCAAAGTAATTCGCAATAATTGTAAGGTCACCTCTCATTAATGAAGTTTAAAAGCAAATCCAGTATATGGCATTCAAACAAAAAGAATTATTTACTTGTCATATTTACCTGGGGTCCCATGGCCATCAGCAGTAGAATGAGGACGAGAAGCTGAGACAGAATGGTTGACAGGACTAACAGTAGGGGTCAAAGATATTGTGAAAGGAGTAAGGGGAACAATAGGTACTGTACTAACATTTTTGTGACCAGATATAGGTTGGCCTGTAGCAGGGGGAATTTGTGCAACAGATTTGGTGACAGCCTCAAAGTGGCGAGTTACAATTGGAAGTTTGTGAGGCTCAGAAGGAAAAAGTGAAGCATGTTTAGTGAAACCTACAGAAGGAGAAAGTATTGTAAAAGTCTTGTTAAGCTGTGCAGCGTCAGAGAAAGCAGCATTAGTGACAGATTTTGTTGCAGGTATGGGAACAGTGATGGATTTATTGGAAGTTATGGAAGAAAAAGTTGGCATGGTAGGTTGAGCAAGAGACTCCGAAGAGGAACGTGGAGTGGTAACACTAGTGGAAGGCATAGAATTTTCAGAGAGAGGGCTTGTAAGGGGAGATGTGGAAAGAGTTCCAGAAATATAAATTTCTGTGAATGGTGGAATTAGTGGTCTAATTGTGGGGCTTTGTTTAGCAGAAAGTATAGTGGGGGGAATAAAAGAATTAGATTTGAGGAAAGTCTTCTTAGGGAGAGAAGAAGAACGAGGGGAAGGAACCCATATAAAATGAGGTGGTACTTGTATAGAACTGTAAAAGAAAGAAAGGTACAAAAATCCATGTTAAGTTTAACATTTTTTTATTTTAAAGAAAAAAAGTTATAATCGTTTATATATATAAAATTATATGGATATACTACTAATAATGTATATTTTAAAACCAATCAGATTGGATGTTTCATGCTTCAAAATTTAGAGGGTTCTTACATTCTATTTTGCTCTAGTTGTTAACTAGCAAGTCCATTAACAAATACTACTACTGCCTTTGCTGCCTGTTCTGAAGGTGAACTGTTGTTGAACACAAAAGCTAGATGCATCATGGAAAAAAAAAAATTTAAAAAGGGATAAGAAGGGAGGGAAAGGAAAGAGGGAGGAAAGAGGAGGGAGCTACATTGGAAAATGCCTGTCAGCTTTTTCTTGCGGAGTCCTTTCTGGCTATTACACTGAAGCATGGAAGTTGACTCTAGCCATGTATTAGGAAATTTAGGAAATAAATCACATTTTGTATTTATACTTACTACATTTGTAGTTCTTCAGCAGTCAAGGAACAGTACTTCAGTGATGAACAGCAGCACTGATCTGAGATGACAAGCATTATCCTTAAGCATAACAACTGCTAACACCATTATGTAGAATATTTAGCCATGTGTATTATGTCTTTAAACAACAGTATATACTGCATAATTTTTTTTGAAGTTTGTTCTCAAATTAGTTTTGCAAAACAAAAGAACTCTTGACCAGTCAGAATATTGCTATACCCCCAGATTTTTGTTCAATGCCTGGCAAGTTCAGATTTCTCTTTTTTTTTTTTTCAATTTTAAGCAAACCAAAATGCACCACTACAGCTTTTGAAACAGAGACAAATGGTATGAGCCAGTATTCCATCCTGTCACAGTATCGCTAAGAAAGCTTGGCTACTTAACAACCCTTTCAATTCAGATTGTCATTTCAGCAAGACACTTATGTTCTCAGCTTATTTTGCACCTAATCCTTTCCAAGTGTGCTCTATGAAAGTAGCTGGCAATTTTATACCAAAAGGTTTTAAAAAGTTATTTCTATCATATACACCCCTCAAAATCAGAAGGCTGTGTTTTTATGTATTTATATTGCTCAAAACCAAAAATATTTTGATCTGAAAGTAACTATCTTGTCTTTTTAGCAACTTTAAGACCACACGTAAAGACATAAAATTGTGATGAGACTGTGTTTAAAGCATAACTTACCAAGTTGACTTATTTTTGCTTTTTCTGTTAAAGTGCTTATATTCTCTCTCTCAGCCAGCTTCATTATGAAATTGCAGTGTGTACTATAATGAGAAGAAAAAAGCTTAAGAAACAGAGCTGCCTCACCTTTATAACACATGGAACTAAAATCAAATGCTAAATGAAAGCACATTAATACAAGTGCTAAGTGTCAAAGCACATTTTTCCTAGGCTCTGTCAGATTTGGGCTTATTTTTAATGCAGGTAAACCACTATGCCAGGCTGATTAAAAGCATGACACATCAGTTTGTGGAACTTACTGTCCCTTATCTCTACTATGTCAATTCTTAAATGCGGTTCTCCCTGATCAATGTTGGTCATTAAAGAGCTGATAATTTTCTAAGGATGATAATGTAATCTCCCCTGTTAGTGTAAATATGCCAGTGTTTATGAAACCTCCACCACCTGAGGAAGCCAGCATTCTCTCTTGACTTTAGAGAGAACTTCAGTGACCCATTCAAGCATGTAACTCCATCTCTACAACTACAGTTTGAGGACTTGAAGCCCTGCCTAAACTAGGGAACCTCCAGTAAAAATTTTTCATATTCAGCAAATGCAAACATAGAGATGAACGAAAATGTTTCTTCCCACCTCATAAGAATGAAAAGATTATCTTAACAACTGCCAGAATATGACATGAAGGTGTGATCTGACTACTTTCTATTTTATTTGAGTGTTTTGGAATTTTCTTTCATCCTAATCTAGGAAGAAAAAGTCCAGATTCAAGTATTTGGGGAAATGGAGTTTCACATTTTGTTTTAGAATACAGTGGTTCCAAGCTGATAATTTTAAAGGACAATTTAATGGTGAGTAGCAATTAAACAGAAAGACATCATCTATGTTTCAGGGTTTCCAGGATCACCTCTCTGGAGCAGCTTTGCCATTCTGATAATCCATGGTTTCCAGACTCTGAACTGGTTACTTCCTCAGGCTCCCCCTACCCCAAGGATGGTTGGTTTCCCAAGCTGAAGAACAGCAACTTGGGATGTCTCAAGCAAATCCCTCATAAAACTTGCATTGCATTCACAAGTTCTGGAATTCTGGTGCTCCCAGTTAGGTGACTCAGGTTAATACCAAGATGCAGAAGCAATAAGGCAGGGAAGCCTGGGCTTCAGCAGAAGACTAACAAAAACTAATATATTTGGGTTAAACGAAACCAACAAACTCTAAAAGGTTTTTTCAAAATCACTAATGCCAGGACAAAAATGAAATCAGAATTTCTTTGTTAAGCTATATGTATTTCTCCAGGCTGTTTCTTGAACTTCTGAACTTCCTAGAGAGTTTGTCCTTTTCTCCTGTTACAGAGTCATGCATACTTCACATATCACAAGACAACATATGAGCTTTTAAATATTCTGTCTTTAAAGATTTAAAAACAAACCTCTGGTTTTCTGCACTGCATTCCATAACAGAGGACTGTAATGACAAATGAAAACAGAAAAAAAAAATTGTTTTATAAGGAGAAATCAGGAGTGATGTTTTATCAGAAGTAAGTTGGAAAAAAGTTTTCCAGACAGGAAATTGTTTTAACAACAATTGGTAATCTTACCTCACTTACTGCTCGCAAGGTTTTGTTGAACTCCGAAATGCTTTAAAATAAAATATTACTGTTATGCAGGGGTTTTAGTTATGTTTCTAAAAATGATTACAACAATTTAATTAAAAAACAATTACAGAGAAAAAATATTTTTCCAGTTAATCAATGGTTTTTTAAAGCCAGGCCAGTTCTAATACTGTAAACCCACCAGCACTAAACATTTGAAGAGCTGACTTTTATTAGTCACTACACAAACTAAATTTAGACCTCTGTCATCACATTTGAACATCAACCCATTATAAATGTTATTTAAAAGAGAAAAAGCCAAATCTTAATGTTGCCTTTTTCCAAGCATTACTTGGAATAAAATTCTAAATTTATACTCAAAGCCACAGAAATAGAACGAGTAAGAAATACAGATTCCTTCTACGAAAAAGATTTGTCAGCCAACCACATAATTTTACTTTTCAGGGCAAGTTTGGAAAATATTCAGTCATTCAAACCTCTCCTTACAAAGACTGGGAAAGAAAAAACTACACCAAAATAAAACCATAGATATGACTTCAAGAATATTTATTAAATAACATGCAGATATCAAAGTTCTCTTCATAATTTCCTATCAGATACACTGACTCTTTAAATTATAACAAACATTTGGTATACCATTTTTTAAAAGAAACTCCAGTGGTACATAAACTAATTAAGAGTATTCTAACCAGTATGAACTTTATGTTAAAGAGAAAGAAATTACAACTTGTGAAATTTTTAATGTGCAGGAATAACACAAAGTTTGCTCAACACATGGAGGGTCTCACTTCATCTTTTTCAAATATAAAAAATATTTCAATTCTTATTCAGAATGACTTACCTCAGTTCTTGTGGGGTATGTGCTGGAATTCCAATTAATTTTTTGACTTGATTGTGGGTGGTTATGTTATTAATCTGTTAGGAAAAAAGATCCCACAGCTAAGTACAAGCAGTAATTTTTAGCCTTAAAAGAAAATTGTTCATTTCATACATTTTAATAGGCTGAAATTATGAAGATAAGAAGCATGTTTTCTCATTAATACACTGCAACAAGTATTTACCATGACATTGTTGTCACAATTTATGGAAGGAACTGTTGATCTAGCATAGACCAATCCCAAAATTTTTGTGAAACATAGGGGCAAAAGGACAGTGAACTCATCACGTCTTATGCTGGAAAAAGAGGAGTTTGGCTTAGTTTGCAACAAAGACAGCTTACTCCAGACACTGAATGAATTTTTTAACTCTAAGTGCAACAATGGGACAAGCTCCATAAATGACATAAATGATAGATGACAGAATACTGGCAGTGAGAAGTCAAGAACTGTAGTGAAAGACATGATAGGACTGAGCTAAAGAAGTATGATCTAGCATTAGGGTCTGGGGATACACTGAGGTTTATCTAAGATCCCTTTCTATATATGCATTCTTATGCTCCTCTGGTTTACCAGCATTACTGGTTATCTTTACATTTTGTGAAAACAGCAGGGGCCATGAGGAAAAACATCATCTAATATATGTGTCATTGACTTCCTGTAAGAAATATTCTTCTAAAAAGCAGGAGTTTCAAGAGATGGAAAGCAGTTTTTCCAGAAGCTGTAGGTATTGCCACGCTAGGACAGTTTCAGTTGGCATTGTCACCACTGAAACACAACAGAATGCAGAGGTGGCTTTTGCCAGGGGCATACCCCTGCCCAAACTCGATGCTCCATGTGCAGCTGTGCAGTAGCTCTTCTCTGTGGTTACACTGCTGACTGCTCTCATCCTTTCAGGGACTGGCACGTGAAATCTCAGGCTGAGGGCTGACAGGGATATGTAGGATAAAGATACAAAGTCCTTTTATCCTCCCCTCAGTTTCCATCTGTAGCAATTAAACATTCTCATCCTCATAGTATTACCTTGATACTGGGTCATCTATATGGTCCTTGCCATGAATGCACTGTCCTCTTAAACCTCTCTTGTGTTGTATAAATGGACACACTCATGTCACATGAGCCTATTGCAAAATTAATAACTCAGTAACCACAAGCCAAAAAACATAGAATGATTATGCAAAAGCATAATCAAAAAACAACACAAAAAGCCATAGAACTATTTATGAGAATCTCAACATGAATTATTCCAGGATATAATCCAACTTTAATTATGTCCAAATAGTTGCCATCTAGTGATGCTCATCTTCCAAAGGCAAGTGCCTAAATTTATCTCCAAAGGAATATCCTGTGTGCCTAAATGTAAATTCTTGAGATTACCCAGGGCTTCCCCCTCCTTTCAGTGGCTATGTAGAGAATACAGGTCCTTACTGTAGAAAGTTTACTTAGCTGGAATTTTAAAATTCTGTTTAAATTTAATCTGTTTAAAACAGAACTGTTCCATCCACTGCAAACACTATCTTGTACTGTAAACACAGTAAGAATCATGTTACTTATTTTAAGTGTAGACAAAGAAATTCACTTCAACATTCCTTCCAATAAAGTTTTAAAAGAAAGAATACTTACTATTTCTACATTTAGTGATGCATTACTTTCTTCACTTGCCCGAAGTTTTACCTTGCCCACATAGAACACTAAAACCAAAAGTAAAAAAGTTAGGAAAATTAATGCTAAAACACAGATTGTAAAATTTTTTGAGAACTGAAAAATTTACTGTCTTGTGTTCTGATACAAGGGAAATAAGAATGCTTGCACTAGCTTATCTATTTTTGCAATTGTTCTTCCATCTTTTTACCTATTTCAACAAATGAACTAGTCCAATAGCTTCATTTTCTATATATTTAATTTTGATGGCCGTCCCTAAATTCCTTCTAGTTAATCTTTTCCCAAAACAGAAAAACTGCATTTCCCATTACTATAAATAGAACTCCATAGCTTACTTGTTTCGTGGGGTTTTTTTGCAATTTTTATCTGCAATTGCATGCCTTTGATGAGAAACCAAAGATCAAAAGTAAAAGAGTCTAAACACTTCTTAATCTCCCCACCTTTAATATTTTTTTAATTCATATAAAATCTCTCTAAATTAACAAGGAAATTTATTACAGATGTAGCTTTAACATGGCAACTAAACATTTCTTCATTACTCAGAGTATAAAATAGTTGGATAAGATTTTTATTTAATAAAAGGGAAAAGAAAACCACTAACCTGAATAATTACAGGCACGTGTTACGTTGCAGACAATGGTTTCTCCTGCTATAGATTTTTTTTGGGAAAAAAATCAAACAACTACCGATTAAAAAAGTTAAACTTAAATCCAATATTATCACATGTATTTACAATCATTCCAGTGTTCGAAATGTAAATGTCTTTATCTTCTGGAAGTATTTGACATACTGTCTAGGCTTCACCTCTCCACAGCACTTACCATGACATTTACCAAGACTTAGTATTCAGAAATATGCTGCCTTTGATTAATTAATTTTGAATAATTTTCTGCAACAGTTTTGATAGAAGACTTGCATGCAAGTGGTCTCAGTTTTTATTTTTTCTTTTTTAAAAATTTAAATAGAACTAGAAACCAGCATATAATTGATAAGCTCTTTAATTATCACAGAATTCAATCACTGGGCAGCCTATTATCTACTTATGAGGATCCTACTATGGCTCCATATGATAGCATGAAGCTAAAACTGTTCTACCTGCTGGAATTCAAGCTATAATGACAGCAAATGTCATTCTACTCTTATCCAGTAGAACATGCCTTCATTTAGTTACAGCAAGCTTTTGCCTGCTCCATATTTTCCATATTTTTAATACAACCTACACTGCTGAGAAATAACACTGATCCTAAATTAGGGTACTGTAAACAGATGGCTCTGTTGTAACATTTCAAAATAAAGTGCTGGAAAGATATTTGCATCCAAGACAAAACTCCTATACTTGTTCATTAAAACAACTTCCCTTACGTAAGCAGATGGATTGGCCTCCATTAACAGAAAAAAAACAAATTCTATTTTTTCTGCTGTTACATTACTTAGTACCAAATGAGAGGGGATTTTCTTTCACTTTCCCTGTGGTGCAAACATTTGACTCTAAAAGTTTGTTGCTTTATTAATTTTATCACCATCAATAAATAAGCCACCAGAGGCTACAGACTGTAAGCTGGGGGCAATATTCAATTATTATTATTAGAAAAACAATTATTAGAAAAAAAAAATTTCAGACAGCAGTTTAGAATCAAATAAATTTGATGGTTGGACTTGATTATCTTAGAGGTCTTTTCCAACCTTAACAATTTTATGACCCTAAATTTGCCTTCCATTTCATTGGCAGTGAAATAGTTACAAACCTTGTATACTGCTTTTTTAAAACAATCCTTAAAAAAATAAAATGCTCATAAATAACTGATAAACAATAATCAAATGTCAATATAACAATAAATTACACATACAGAACAACTTATAAAAATGCAACACAAAATCTGAAAGTGCCACAAAATACTAACATCAGCTCCTTTTTCCTTACAGATCACCCATTTGTGTGCCCCCTAGTCTTAAGATCTCTGCATGCCACCAAAATGCAAAAAAACAGATTAGCAGTGTGGAGAATAAAAGACTGATCAAAAATCACTAGGGCTTCCAGTCCCCCAAAAGCTTCAGATAACACAGCTGCAATGTTTCTGCAGGTCATGTTCACACAGTCAGATTATCCTTGTCATTAAGGCTCCAAGCCAGTTCTTGCACTTGTACTAACTCAGGGCAAATCCATTGTAATGGGGCTACTGAGCTTCTACATGGATAATTAAAGAATAAATTTAAGACTACTCCTGGTCCTACCGGGCCCGCCCTGAGGTCAAATACAATGACTGTATTCGGTTTGTTTCAATCCACTAAAAGGCATGAAAACATGGTCCCTGAGATTGTGTTTCTTACATTTTTGTGGTAACCTACTGCTCTGACTTATAAAATAATCAAACTCTTCTATATGCAGCCATCTAGACAAGCACTGCAGAATTAGTCCTTGCACCAGACTGGACATTAATGTGAGGTAAGGCAGACTGTTAATATGACACACCACAATACCAAGAAAAAGGCATATTAAAAAACATTTGGGAGAATTCCTGAACTCACACACACTTAAAATTTGAGATGCACAAAAATGTACCAGTGGTGATAGATGAATCCTACCTGGTGTTATGGTGGAGTGATAATCAGTTGTTGTAAGGGCTTCTGTTAAAAAAAAAAAACAAAAACAGGAAGTTAAAAGTTTTCACATTTTAACTTTAAAAAACCCATGCAATACATGTCACAAAAATAAATTCTTATTTCTATTTCAGACTCCGTCTTTCCAGGAAAAGTGTAAACATCTGCAATTTTTTAAGAAAATTAAGTTACTTTCAGTGTGGGAAATGCAAAAGCAGCAAGTGGAGTAAGATCCATCCAATTATATGTTTGTATCCCCATCTGAGCCAGTGACTCCTGGCACCCTATTGTTCAGAGGAAAAAGCGGTGCTTTTAAGGTGATTCCTATTTATCCTATTCTACATGGGCACTTCAGGATAGGATGAATCCTGTTCTAAAAATGTGTTTTTCAATCAACAATGAAGAACAGCAGGATGTCCAGCTCCTATACAGGCATGGAGGAATCCATACTGATACGGAATGAACCTACTCTTTGTTTCAAACAGGAAAATCAGGAAAGGAAGGGGTAACAAGTTGTTCTGATTGAGTCTTTTCTGATCCTATTTGACAACTCCTTGCAAGAACTTATGTAAGTGTCTTCAAGGAATGGGGTGTACATTTTAGTTCTGTAAAATAGCTTAAATAGTATCAGAAAGCATAGAAAACATTCTCTATACAAAACCCCCTACATACTTGCTATTAAATGTATCTGTCCTGTTTGGGTTTTCATAAGCAATACAATATTTTGAATGAAAAAGAAAGGTTTACAGCTCAGTTAAGTGCACCTCAGAGCCCTAATCATGCAGACTTAAAATACAGATTGCAGATAAATACAAATTTTAAAATCACGTAAGAAAATAATTTAGAATAAACAAATCCCAGTTACTGAAGAAAAAAAAACAAAAAAGCAAAAAACATGAATGCAATGAAACTTACTCTCTTCATGCAAATTCTCACCTGTACTTTGTGTAGTCTCCTCTGAAGACATATCTGAAATAGAAAAATTCATAACAGTAAAATCTATAAAAATAAAATAAAACCAAAAAAGCCCAGAAGTCTAAATCCAGCAAAATCTGAATAAGAGAAACATTAATAACATCTTGCCTGAAGAATTAATAGGGTAGGTGATAAAAGTAACAATAGAGAATTCTAGGGGAAAAAAGATAAAATAAATAAAAATTGTATTAATAAAGTATTTCACTTCTATGAATTTTTGAGAAAAAGATCAAGCCTGCAAGATTTTGAACAGAAACTGAATATTATTTATCTAATTTTCATTTTAAGAACAACTGCAAAGCTTGTTAGGAGTGTTCACATTATTCCAATGCTAATAATTGAAATAATGTTCATGTTATTTCAAAAATCTGAGTGTCTGAATACAACCAGCTGGGAATAAAATTTTCCGCAGATAAGTTCCTTTTACTGGTTTCCTTCTTTCAAAAGATGCAGATGAATTTTTGCATATATATAACTGCAATAACTGCTTAACCCCAAGTACCTTTTCCTCCATGAACTCACAATATTCATAAGCAGAGATGACACACTGGGTTTGGCAAACTGTCTCTCCAAAAAAGCTGGTTTTGTCAATAACCATATATAAATAAAATAGAGTAATGATGCAAAGTTTTTTTCAGCTACATCAAAAAGAAAAAAAAATTAAAATTAAATTAAGACATTAGATGAAAATTTAAAGGGCTGTGCTTAGTAAGAACATTTTAGGTGTCAGCACAGGAATACAAAGTGGTTAGAAGACCACTTTATGTCACTTTAATATGACAACTTAGTGACTTTTTTCAAATGGACCAGAGCAGATTCACAACAGAAGAAGAAATTTTTTGAGGCAACAAACAAGTAGTCAAAATATGAGCAGAGAGAAAACTAAGTGCTGGTTTCACCAGTAGTATATACTACACAAATACTGAATGTGATGCACTTGTTAAAGATGAACCATTCCCAAAGAGAGACTGTATCTGTAAAATAACAAGATCATGTGTGCTAGCATCTGTATTCTTTCTTTTATCTAGAGCACTCACTCTGTGTCAGTATACATTAGGCAAGAAAGCAACTGGCTTTCACACAGGTTATTTCTGTGTGTCTCATTCTTAATTTTTTTAAAATGCTTTCACAGATGATGCTTATCACCTCTGGTTCCAGAAGTTGTTAGAGCCCTGTGTGTGTGTGTGTGTTGTGTAATACACTGAATGAAAGGCCATCTGCAAGAGTGGGAGAAGATGTAAGGGAGCTCTCACTACAGTTTTCCTCCTCTGCCATCTCTGCAAACTCTTCATTGTTCAGATAACTGAACAAAAGGCTCCTGATCAAGCAACTTGCACCTACTCCACCCCAAGCACCACTGCCACAAGCCAGGAGTGAGCCTATAAGGTAAGCTATTTCATTACAATGTAGAATGAAAAAAGTAATTTGAAATGAAAATATTTTAATTTTGGAACTCTATTACATTACAATCTTTCTGCACTACCTCCGATAAAAGCAGATTTACCTAAGAAGAAATAATGAAAATTGGAAAAATTGGTAAAGTCCCGATTTTCTTACCAGAAATTGTTGTTGCAGCTGATTCTTCTGAATCTGTGAATTTTATTTCAGATTTAAAAAAAAAAAAAAAGAGCATTATGAAGTTTCGGACACATACATTATCATTCTCAGCAGGCTTTTCTTATATTATCAAAAGTTTACTGCATTCACCAGAAGAGGGCAACACCTGCTCCTTCAGAACACTTCCAGGTTGTCAAAAAAGGCATATGTAACAATCTCTGGTTAAAAAAAAATCACAGTTTTTATGCACTCAAATAGAATTCGGTGCACTACAATTTTTTTTTTTTTTTTGAGAAATACTGGACAGTTTGAATTGTATAATGTTACAAAACCACAACTGTATATTGTTAAAGACTCAAGATAGATGCCACACTAGCCTGAAAGCTACCTGCATATCCTGAGAGTCTTGCTGATTCTGGGAATGGGAATCAAGCGTAAACAGTAAGACAGCTCTAGCTGGGTATGAAGAACTCCTCTCAGACTTCTAAAAATAACAGTGAGACTTGCCACTTAAAACTTATCCCATTCATATGTATTCTCTTTTCTATCCTGCAAAAAGCAGCGATAAAAAAAACCTAATACATTTCAAGTTTGAACCTCTGATCTTAACAGGAACCAGCCAACTATTTATATAGCAAACACTAGCTGTTAGATTTTTATATTGTTACAGTCAGTATTTTGATCAAAAAGAAACTAGGAAATTTGGTATCTTATTCACATAGCAACTTTAAAGTTGCCCCTTTCAGCCACTGGCTGGTTTTTGATGCTGTCAGAGACAAGTCAAATTACAGGTCACAGTTATCACAGAAATACAATCTAAAGAACAGCTGGATGCAAACATGAAGCACCACTTAAAAAATATACTTAAGGTGTTTCAACATCTCTCAAAGTCAAAAGTCATCCTATAATGTTACTTACAATACACTAACTTTACTGTAAAGCCTTTCCTACTGCTGCAAAGACTTAAATCAGAGATACCAAAAGTCCCTGAAGAAAATCAGATTTTTAAAATTAAAAATAGTAAGCAAGGATTTTCTGAAATGCTAAACACTCGTGAATTCCTTGCTCCAGTAAGACTATTTTGCTTGCTTTACTGAAAACTAGCAATAGCTTCTTTCCAAAGGATAAATGTGAATACAATTTCTGTAATGAAGGGAGAATCAGAATCATCTCAATGCTTTATTTTCATTTTCTCTGGAAAATTACTGGTGCTATTTGCACCACAAAATTAGCTAATAAGCCACAAGGATGATACGGAAAATTAATTTGCAAATGTTTGCATATGCTTAACTATCTCCAAGAATTAAAAAGTAACAGCAGCAGCAGTCTTACTACACACTTTCTAAAACAGAAGAACAGTGGGGCAAAATCCGACAGAACCCCAACATACCTGTTATTTTTCTGCTAGGCAGCGTAGCAGTAGTTTCAACTGCAAAATAAGAAGATTTTTTTAGGAGCAGAAGATTTTATACATATTTGTACACATGCATATAGATACACACACTTTTTTAAACACAACCATCTTAGATGTGGTGCTCACCTCACTTCAAAATGGTTTGCAAAACTACTTTGCATCCATTGAGAAATATGTGTCAAGACTTTTTGAAAGCTGGAAGTTGAACTCTTTTGAGTTCAGTTTTTTCCTCAGTTTAAGTTTTTATACTTATGGAAGATACAGATTAGGCCATAAGCTTTCCACTCCTCTTCCATTGCCAGTGACTTCAGAAACCTATTCAGCACATTTGCTTGAGTGAAGATGAAGAGGACTAAAATAGCAGCAACTAAAAATGTAACATGTATATGAACATCATGATGTGCATGCTCATCATATAAATACTCACATGTCCAAGAGCTGCACCACCAAAGAACACCTAAACAGTGAAAGATCAGGCTGCCAGAAATTAAGCAGGTCAGGTGGACGAGGGCTGGGATGAAAAGGTGAGCTATTTCCAGCTCAATGAGCCCATGAAACATGTCCCCAGGGACACCCAGGGAGAGATGCAACACACAGACAGGCTCTTGATCAAGGGGTGGATCTGACAATTGAAGCCATCACACTCACGAATGTGAAACATGACATCATCAAGTGAGCCAAGTGACTAAAGCCTCCCTTGGAATAAAGATGCTGGTTGGGCTATCAATGAGGAGGCCCAGCACACTGATGAAACCACACCACTGCAGCTAACCTGCCACCAAGGCAAGTGCTCTGTGCTTCCTGTGGTGGAGGAAAAGTAGCAGACAGCTCCAAATGTTCCCTGCAGCCTGTCAACACACTATCCTGGGCCTTGAAAAAGAAGCAGCAACACAGCATCACCTATACATAAAGCACTGTTACCTATTTCAGCACCTATAATAGGTGAGACCCTGTCCAGGCAAGGAGGAAGAAAAACTCTTCACAAGTCACTGAACCTGGTGGGACACCAAGCATAGTCAGGATTCAAGCCCAAGGGTAGCAGAAGAAGAGAGAGAGTCTCTCCAAACTGCTGGAGTAGGAGGGACAGTTTCTCCACAGGTAATGCCTTGATATCTGGCCAGTCCATCGCTGCCATGTCACACTGGTGCCACACAGCCCAGGTGCAGTGGACATCACCCAGATCCTTAGAGACCTCGCTCTTGTCCAGGCTGCTGTAGATTACCTCCACCACTGCTAATGCCCTCGGATACTGACACCTTCCTTTTTCCATCAGTGGTGGTCCACTTGCACCTGTAGTCTACACGACTACATCCTCAGACTCTGAATCCAGTCATCCAAGCTCAAATCTCTGTGGGACCTCCAGTAACCAATCACTTGGAGATGACACACAGGAAAGTGCTCTGAGGGAAAACATTCCTAGGTAGCAAGGTATGCAGGAGAATTTGGGCAGATGCCTAGAGCAGTATTCACCTCTGATGGCATAGGAGTTTACATTCAAAGAGCCAAGGAATCCTGGTGAGAAGACAGACCACTTGCAGGAAGGATGTCTTGCTTACACCAAAGACAGACTTCTGGTAAACTGTGTTGGGTCCTGGCATATGCCTACCAGGCCTGCGTCCCACACCCTGGAAGGGGCAATAAGATCTCTGGATCTAAGGAAAAACAAATGGATGCTGCAGCTGAATCAGAGACACAACCCTAACCATAACAGTCAAGGGGGAGCTATGGAAGTGGAGGCTGACCCAGTAAGGGAAGGTGGAAGAAGATCCTCTGGAGGTGATGTAGGAAGACAACTCAGAAGAGGCAGCCTGTTCTGCAGCAGGACAGCCACAAGAACAGGAGAGGGAAATGACAGAAAACATAAATGAGACAGAAATTAACCAGTCCCTATTCCTGAGCAAGGTGTGAGATGTACAAAGATGACAGCTGCCAGCCAGGTAAGCAGATTGCTGCCTGGCTACCCCAATGCTGGGATACTGGGATCTGAAGTCAGGGACAGCATGAGAGCTTGACAAGATGAAAAATGTCAGTTTATTTTTGCTGAGTGTCATACACTGCATGAAGCTAAAAGCAGCAACTCTGAAATATGGCAGGATGAATATATGGAAATCAGATTTATCACACTACAATTTTTTAGGAGTTTTCCATGAAACTGTTAGTTTTAGTTAATTTACAACCTGGGTAGAAATTTTCTTATGTAGAAGAAAGAGAGAAAAAAATACATATCCATTAAGTTAAAGCATAAGTAAAAATTCACACCTTTATACATATCGGCCTACTGAATTTAAACTCCTCCAGTAAAGATAAAACAAAGTTACATCAAACATCTCTTTTGAGACAACTAGGATTCTGCCTACAGAGAAGTAAAATTGCTCTTTTTGACAACTAGAACTGTATGAACTTGATAGATCATGAAAATCTGGATATAACCCTAATTTCTATAGTAATTTTTCAGGAAATTAGTAATATAGTAATTTCTATATTTCTATAGTAATTTCAGGAAAATTAGGACTTCTCGCTATATGTTAAGTCCAGATAAAATACGTATTTACATATTCCTGTAAGATATGTGTTCTAGAGCACTTATGTACAAGTGCTGTTACTTTAACATTGTAAAGTGATTACAAATTACAGATGCTATGAAATTTTTTTCTTAGCACCTAGTGTAGGCTTGGGGAAGACCCTTAATACAACAACAAGACAATACCAAGTTTAATATCCAAAATTGAAGCAGTAGTCAGATAAAACTATTCTGTATTGTTTAAACAGCAAATAATTTTTTAAGATAGAATGCAGTGACTAAAGATAACTGACTGAATTTCTGGTTAGAAAAGGAAACATTCTTCTACAGGTTGGTAATCTGACTTTCCTACCACAGAAAGTGAATTCTATTTCCTGAAGTTTACCTGTTACTAGTCCTGTATTAATCAGTGCAAAAGCCCTTATCTCCAAAAAAAGCTCTGGAGGAAATTAAATTCTCAAAAGGAACCCATCCAAATATGATCCATCTCAGAGCAAACACCACCACACTGCTTCTTCTGCCCATTTAAAAAATAAAATCTGTGCAGGGAACCTAACTTTAAGATCTTTCTCACAAACTCTTGTGGATACAGTGGAGACAGTCTTGCTGTATACAAGCTGCCTTTTGCATCCTCCATATTCCTTCAATCACCTCGTGAATTTTTGAGAATACAAGTAGTACCCTGAGGTAGGTACAAAAAGTGTTAACATATTTAGTTTTGTGGGTTAGTAAAAAGACAGTGAACTATAAAAATGCCAAATGCTTTTAACAGCACATCTAGCAGTACAGGGAGTAAAACAAGCTAAACATGAGCCATGAATGTGGAGCTGGGAAATGCAGCAACTGATGATGATATGCATAATCTGAGAGGCACTTTTTTGTGGACACCAGTCTAACCATGACTTCTCTTACAGCACAATAGTCATTTGCCTACAGTTGCTAGAAATTATCCATGAGTATCCATGAGTATCCTTGTCATTTATCAAGGTCCAGGTTTAAGTTCATTAACCGAGCCTTTAATCAGAATCACCTTTGCATACAGGAAGAAGGAAGGAGAAGAGACTCATATATAATTTATTTGTTAACCCTCCTCCTTTGTTGTGTTTAAGAACAAGAAAAGAAAGTGAATAGATTTATTTGGAGAAGAGGATATTTTAAGGTATTTTTATTTTAGAGTTCAATCTAAAATATCCCTAAAGATGGCATGTAAAATGGAAAGTAAAGTAACTCAAGATGTGTTAGTTACAAGCTAACAGAAAATTTATTGCCCTTAGGTTGTTTACTATTGATAAGAGCATGAAAATCCTTACATATAGGAAACTTCCATTTATTTGCTCTATGGATTTCATTTGCAACACTGTAAGTTCAGGATCACCAAATCAATATACCTAACATATCCTATCCCAAAACAAAGGATTACACATAGTAATAATACTTTGCTACATTTTCTCTAATAGAAAACACTCTTGAAGATTCAAACAGTAATTAAATAGGCATTACTAATCTTTGGTTTTGTTGCAAAGGAGATAGAATAGGCCCCCCCCAAAAACTGTTTGGTTTCTTTTCTGAAGGAAAAGGCAAATTGATTAAATGAGATAAGCACCAGTTTCTGTTACTAACATGCATCGCTAAAAGCAGCAAGTCCTTTACTGTCTTCATATCACTTTGTATTGTTCTGACACAAATAGCTAGCTAAGCCACACCTGGGAATCGCATCTGTGTTCCACAGGTATGAAACCTGTTCAGCAGCTCTCACCACAGCTCCATACCACAGCTGCAAAAATTGTGACAACCTTCATTTCCCAATGACTTCGTCTGAAAACAGGAACCTCAGCAGTGTAACTTCAGCAGCTCCAGACTGGCACGAGACTAAACCTATTAACAGTACTTAAGGTTAGGTACGCAAGCTGATGTAGCTCAGAGAGAGACCAGTACCTGGCCCTGCCTAAAAAAATAGCCTTGTGCTTACAGCATTCCTTTCCATGACAGCTTTTAATTCTCAGGCTACTGGCTCTTTTAGGATGGGATGCTCTCCACATGCCCTGCTGAGGCTGTTCCCCCAAGCAAAGCAGAAATGAAAATGAATTCAGTGAAAGGGAAAGAAAGGCAGAAGGAGGCTTTGTAACACTGTGGTCAAGACAGGACAGATGGTTCTGGTGCCTGCAGCAAAAGCACTGTCACTCAAAGTATACCATTTGTTCAGTAGCTCAGGCACAGGATAGAGAAAAAGCCCTTAAAGCATGAAAGGTATACAATGTTCTATCTCCAAGTGTGATAATGAAAAAAGATCTATTTCTTCTCCCTACCTTCAATCTAACTTATGAGCAGTACACTCTTACTTAAACTTTTTGGAAAGGCAACACCCTTTCTGATTCACCTGTCTTCAGGCAACCCGGTCTGTGAGAAGCAATTCAGTTTTTCCAGGGTGGAGAAGTGAGAAGCAGCTGGAACCAGGCTGCCGATAACAATTTGGTGCAAGAACGACATTACCGGCAGCAGTTTCTTGTCCCCCTGTCTCAGGGGAACAGTGCTGCTGCTGACTAATGCTGTTTTACCTAACGTTTCATGATCTCCTTTAAACCTTCGCAGAAAGCATCCTCTGAGCAAGCCTGAGACTAGGCAAGCAACTATTGGGCTTTCTTCAGAGGAGAAAGTCTGAAATTTAGTGAACTCGAGTGTCCCCATGGACACTCCCCCTGCCCAGCCTGTGCTAGGCTGTGAGGAGGGGGAGAGTGAGGAGGGGCAGAGTGAAGGGCTGTGCCAGCTGGCCTCTGTCTCAGGAAACACACGAGAGCATGCAAGGGCAGCTCTTTTCTAGTCAGCTCCAGACACCAAACAGGCACTGAACGCTAAGGAGCAGCAACAGCCCTGCCAATCTGTAGAAGCACAAGAGCATTCCTGGCAGAGAAACATACATTTATGGACTTATGTGTAGGGCCTAGAGGACAGATTTATGGAACAAAGTGACTAAAATTTTACTTCTATTAATTGAAAAACATACCAAAAATGAAAACAGTTTTTATTAGCACCCAGGACTCTACTTTCAAAGTCCAGGTAGTCTTGACTATGTTCAGCTCTCACAAACAGATCAACAGCAAATAGAAGAATCCCAAGGGACACCTTGGTGGCTATGTAATTTGGTCTCCTGAAGCCACAGTACTTGGCTGTCACCACAGAATGACCTGAGACAACCACAACTGTATATTGCTGCTAAGATCAGTTTTGACTTACACATAAAAATAAAGATACAAGGACATTTATAAAAATTAGATTTTCTAAATAAGAAATTAAAGCACACTTACAGTGCTGAAAGTTTTTTCACTAAAAACTCAACTGATTCAGTCAGTGGAATTGATTTGCATGAAGAATTCCCACCAGAAAGGCCAAAGCCAATCTTTTAATTCCAAATAGATACCTAGTATCACTCTCTGGGTTATGTAATTACAAGCACTTAAGACTAAAAGTCAATTCCACATTGCAATTTTTAAGTCTATACAGATCCTCTGCTAGACATTTTTACAGGCAATACCTGTTTATTACAGCAGTTACCGAACTGTGCAGCAACCACTGCACTCCATTTGCATTCAGTGAAATGAAGATGCCCAGCACTGATGCATTTTACAAGACTTGCTTATGAACAAAACTGAGTAGGTCAAACAGCAAAATTTCAAAATGGTGCTGTTCTAAAACCCAATTATTTGCAGAAACAGGCACTGAAAATATGACATTCAATTCTCCTATTCAAATTAAATCCATATTTTGCATTAAGAGATTGGGTCCCTTTAACATTTGACAAACCTTTCAGCTGAATAAATGTTCTGCCAAAATGAACCATTCTGTCACACAAGGCATTAAGAACAGTAACATAAAAACCCTCCACAAGTTAACAGTTGTTAGTTAGTTGCACACTGGAAACATTACCTATCTTGACTTTCTATGTAAGCTAGATTTTGAGGCACACTGTATATAGCATAAAACTGAAGTGCAATCTTAGTTTTATGTTTTGGTGTCCCTCAGACACCTTGTATCTGCTCTGACTTCCTGTGGTGGCATCATGGAAGAAAGGATGAATTATCACTGGCAACAAATGTCAGAATTTGTTTACCTCAGGCTCAGTCACTTGGGCCAGTTCATTTTAGTATCCTTAACAAAAAATTAAGGCTCAGTACTTTTAACTCAGCTTTGATGTTTCACTGCTTGAAGGAAATTAGGTTATAAATACAGTTCTTATCTGTTTGTGGAAAGCTGTATATTAGATACTGAGGTGAATCAAATTACCACTTCACTGGAATGCTAATTTCCAAAAAGCCACTTTGTATGGTATCCCAGGAGAGGGAGGGAACAAGAGCAAAGAAAGGGAAGGTCAAACATGTATTCTGTTAATAGGTACAAAGTAAAGTGGCACATGACTCATCAAAAAGGCACTCCAGAGTTGGGTATTTTTTTCCATCACATTTCCTTTAAGAGCTTCTAGAGGTTTCTTTAATATTCTGTCCTTACAGTTTTAGAAAAAAACCCCCAGCATTGGGGCAAATAATTTACTTTTTCATGTTCTGCTTTCATGATCCACTCAGTAAACGTAATAATAGGGCCCAAGGTTTGGTACCCAACAGACTTGGATGCAGACTGGATGAGTGGATGAGTGACAGCTGCATTTCCACTTCCTCCCTGAGGATGTACGGCCTTGAGACTCCACCCTCTCTTCCAGGAAAGATGATCCTGTCACCAGATGTGCACACAGTTGGGAAATCTTTAAACGGGATTACATGAGCCCAATACCTACCTTCTACTGTCCACATCCACAAACTAGAACAAAAGCCCAAACTGAAGTTTTCCTCTTCCTTGAGAATGCAGAGGCAAAATAGTCACACTGGGCAGGGCACTGGTCACTTCCCATTTCTCCCATCAGCATTAAAGTGCTCTGTACCCAGAAGTGTGGAAACCCCCTCCAGCAACACCAGTAGCAGGCTCAGCAATATTGGAAGTCAAAAGAGTACGTGAAAAAGAGAAGGCAACATCTTAATCCTGAAGGTTGGACAGGACAGTTTAGAGAAATAAAAAATGCCAAATATACTCACTGGATTTTAATTAGGATAAAAAGCAACCAAAAGGCACAGGCTAAAAGTTACAGCACCAATATCACAAATGAGACAGCAGTGCCTTATTGTCAGTGATACTATTTACAATTATGCCCCAAATAATCTATTTTATTTATTCATTGAAATTTGTTAAAGATACCCCATCATATCTGTGCTCCTTGCATAAATGCACAGCGTAACAGTTTGGATATTTGTATTCGGATTAAGAAAGCTACTGTTTAATGTATAACTGAAATGATTAATGTTTAAACAGTGCATTTCACTGTTAAGTTATTATTAAAGGCAACTTAAAAATATCACATGTAAAAATGACAACTGAAGAGCTGGTACTTACAGGTGATTAAAGTTTCTTTTCAAGGATTTAGCAGTTTAAACTAATTTATTTTCTTGTGTGTCTGTTCTCTTAAATCACCCCAAACTTTAGATTACTTAGTAGACTTTTTTCTTGGATTATACAGAGTCAAGAGTGATATCATTCATATTGTCCACATTAAAGTATGTAGCCACAGGGGAATTATTCATCAAGGAACAAGATAAAGAAATTTTCCAAGGTTAGAATATGGAATAGTAAGCACATCTTTCTTCATGTAGGTTATTTTTAAATACCAGGAGGTGATCTGTAAAGTAAGAGACATTCAACCTGCACTCTTCTCTCTATATCACAGCTGTTATGCTACTTCTCACTCTTAGCAAGAGAGGAATTATCAAAGGAACACGAAGAATGTACGTGGAAGGCCAATGATGCACCAAGTGCGTGGCCTCTTTCCCTCTCTGGCCCTGCCTGCAGTATTTACACCTGCTCAGTGTGCAGTGGCCACACCAAGCAGGAGAACCAGAAGACTCTGTCACTGGAAGAAGCAAGAGTTTCATCTTTAACTCAGATATAAAAGTGCACTATTCCATTAGTCCAAGAAATGCGACCAGCCTCATGACAAAGTGCGAAGCAGTCAGGTATGTCCTTTCTTGCAAATCTTCAGACACATAAAATATGTTGCTACTGCAAAGGTAACACCAGTCACTTCTGGGGAGTGAGCTGCTCAGTTAAAGTTGACCATATATAAGTTAGAATGAATGCTAAGCATGTGTGTGAATCTTACCACAATCAGGATATTAATCCTTATTAGACCTCAGATGGTTAAGAAAAGAAAAATTAATAACTTTTTGGTAATTTGAAGAATTTTCACAAAAATAAATTATAAAACCTAAAGTAAAAGAATCAGAAGAGCCAACAAAAAGAAAGGCAGGAAAAGTGATCCTAAGTAAATCTAGACTTATTAATGGAATGGATCACTGCCGATGAGACACCAATTAGACAATGGTTTACACTGCACAAAGACTTTGAGTGGTCAAGCAAAGAAGAAATCAGAGAAGTTACGGTAGCCTTTGACAGAAACTTTTACAAATAATTGTTTTATGTAGGCACAAAATGACAATGAGGTCACAAAAAAATTCTGAAACTTGTCCTCCGGCACCATTATGACTGTCATGAACCACTTCCTTTTCACCTATTGTGTCTACAGAGGACTTTTCTAAACTTTAGCCCTTTGCCAGTTACCTTCATTGCAAATGTAAAATTAGATCCTGCTGCAGACTTACTACTCAAAGTCCTTCTGTTTTAACACAGAGAAGCTTCCCAAATCAGGTAATTTTTACACAGGTGTTGAGAGGAACTTACTGAAAGAAATCAGATTGTAAGAGTAGTAGCAACATCAATTAAAATCACCTGACACGGACTGTTAGATATTTTTACTGTAAAAGCTTTGTTATCTATTGGACTGGTATTTGCTAAATATATGCTTTTCTCAGGAAGACTTAGGGGGTAATCAGCTAAAATGCATCTATTACTGAAGGGAGGCAAATGAACTGTAAAAAAATTCCAGCAAGCTTCTGTTTGAAAAGCTTTTTATGTCCCAAGTTATCTAGAGGTTATAATATCTGGCAGTAGAGATGGTCTCTACACTGAAGCAAACCCCCCATTCATTCTGGCTAAGCAACAAAGCTTTGGAAACCATGCATCTTGCACACTTCACTAGGAGAGCTCTTGCAGGTAGACAAAGGATTCCACAAGCTGCTAAACCATGAATTCTAAAATCATTAACCAGTTGGGGCTGGAGATGGGCACTGCCTGATCAAGCTGCCCTGTGATGGTAAAGGATGCTCAATATTCAGGGCAGAAATTGCTGGAACAGAAAACAAGGAGGTTGTCCTTTCAGTGCATCAGTAAAAGACAATCAGATGCTCCACTCTGACTGAGATTTTTCCCACTGTCCAGACATAACTCTCTCAGACTTCCTTTGTACGTCTGGTAGCCAGAATGTTCCCCCTTTCAGCCTTAGGACTGTATTCCTTCAAGCACAGCCAGACAGGAGTAAAACAAAGACATCCTTTCTTCAGCTCCTTTCCCAAATCACACAATCCAACTAAGATGATGTGCTCCCAACTACAGCATCAAGGTTAGCAAAGGCATTTCATTCATTACAAACCAGTGCTAGCAGCATTCTCCGTGAGTCCTGGTTTGTTGGACAGATTTCTTTCTCTCCCAGAAAAAGAAATCTGGTCACCTTATTGTACTGCCCTTACTAAGACATTTTGAATCTAGTCCGGTTAGGCAGTGGTTATAAGATTACATAGATAAAAGACATTTTTGAATCTGCAAGAAACAGATAGGTACATTTTTTAAGGATAAAGGTGATGAAGATTAAGACTGGTGCCACATTTAAACGGAATCACTGATGCTATATAAAAATTTTAGGGAACAATAATTGAGCTAGTCATATTAAAATCTCTTAGGGGATAATACAATTTTCTACGATTAATAAATTATATTCTATCAAAGCTCAATTCACATTTGTGTTTTTTGCCAACAGATATGATAGCAAAAGCTAAAAATAGGGTTATTCTCTTGCTTGAACTCAGTTTCTCTGAAAATAAAATCTTGGATTGGTTTGATTCGAAGGTTTTTATGGTTCTTTTTCACGGCAGAGGGAAAATTTGAGAAATGTGCGAGAAACCACTTGGTCATTTTAATACAGGAGACATTACTGATACTGATAAAGAAATTGGATCCTCCTATAATCTTTTGCAGATGTAGACCCTACCAGCTGAAGATGGTGTAATGTGCCAGCTGAAGCAGTGAAAAGTTGCACGCATTGAAGTTTTGGCCCAGCAAATGTGCAGAATGAGAACAAGCAATGCTTTCCTCTCTATTTATTCCCTGAACAGAAGATGTGTAAATTAATTATTTTAAGATGACATCGATACATGCCCCAGTACTCCAAAGAGTTTTAGTTGCATGCATCCTGCTCTCACATTACACAAACAGTTGATAGACCGTTGATAGAAAAGTTGAAGCAAGTAGGAAGTCTTTAAAGGACTGATGCTATACTTTTTCATTTCGGTAAAAGCTAGCAAAAGCTGCAGGTCCTCATATGATCTCATCAAGAATTTGATTTTGATTTTAGAAATGATTAATAGACTGACACTTTGTAGGATCTGGAAGATAAATGCTAGATACACTCAAATCAACTTTTGACTGAATTACTATTTCAAAAGCAGTGCAGTGGTACTTACCACATTGTAAAGAGTTATCCTCTTCTACTGTCATGTTATAGGTCCAATCCTCCTTTCTCCAGCGTATAACACCACTATCCTGGCAGTCCTTCGATTGTGTTATATTTGCCTTGTCCCACATTCTGAACAGGTACAGCTCCCCAGTCATACCCTGGCGAGATGATGCAGCTGTACCTTGCAGCTTTGAACAGCCAAGTAAGAACTGGCCTTTTCCAGGCAAATAAACTTTCCCATTTAGTTTCTTGTGTAATTTTTCTGTTCCATTTATGAATACCTTCATCTCCTCATTGTCATTTTTCCACTGGATACATATTTGGTTCCAAGTGTTCTTATGAAGTCTTATTGTTGCGTTTATTTGTTTTCCGAACAACCATATCTTCAATGTACCATGATCTCCTGTAAGTCCAAGATCATACTTATTTGCAGAGAGATTGGTGTGAAGAGTTTTTTCAGCATATACATAAGCTGTCCATGGACTACTTGAGGAATACAGCTTAAGGTGCACACAGACAAGGAATTCTCTCAAGGGACGCAGAGAAATTCTTGAGGACATACTCCAAGGATCTTCACATGCAGTCCTAAAGACGGCTTTGTATCGCCCTAGGAAATCCTCCTGATCTAAATAAAGAAAAGGTGATTTGTAAAACCTTTAGGTCTTAAAACAGATCCTTTATATAAAAGTTATGCTTGCATATAGTACTGTTTCTAGGCATTTTCCTAGGAATTTTCAAAACAACACATCAAGAAACAATTTTGTAACCTACTCCTTTAGATTTATTTTTGTGGTAGGGAAGTGACAAATTTGGAGGCAGTCAATAAATCCTAGCTGCTCATGAAAACTTTGAAGTAAAACTTATGCACAAGACCAAGGAAGACCATGTAGAATCACAGAATCATTTAGGCTGGAAAAGACCTCCAAGATCATCGAGTCCAGTTGTCAACCCAGCACTGCCAAGTCCACCACTAAAACATGTACCCAAGTGCCACATCTACACATCTTTTAAACACCTCCAGGGATGGTGACTCAGTACCTTCCCTCTGCACCATGTTGTTCAATGCTTAGCAACCCTTTCCATGAAGAAATGTTTCCTAGTATCCAATCTAAACCTCCCCTGGTGCAACTTGAGGCCATTTCCTCTTGTCCTATTGCTGGGTACTTCAGAGAAGAGACAGAACCCCATTTGGCTGTAACCTCCCTTAAGGTAGAGAGCAATAAGGTCTCCCATGAGCCTTCTTTTCTCCAGGTTAAACAATCCCAGGTCCCTCACTTGCTCCTAATAGGATTTGTGCTCCAGACTCTTCACCAGCTCTGTTGCCCTTCTCTGGACTCACTCCAGCACCTCAGAATCTGTCTTGAAATTAGGGGCCCTAAACTGAACACAGGATTTGAGATGTGGCCTCACCAGTGCCCAGTACAGGGGGACAATCACTGCCCTGGTCCTGCTGGCCACACTATTGCTGATCCAGGCCACGATGCCATTGACCTTCTTGGCCACCTGGGCACACACTGGCTCATGTTCAGCAGCTGTCAATCAACACCTCCAGATCCTTTTCTGTAATGCAGTTTTCCAGCCACTCTTCCCCAAGCCTGCAGTGCTGCATGGGGTTGTTGTGACCCAGTCGCAGGATGTGACACTTGGCCTTGTTCAATCTCTACAACTGAGGCTTTATTCTGCTCCTCATCCCTGTCTTCCAGCTCAGGGGGCTGGGTACCCTGAGACCAAGGCAAAGAAAGCATGAAGTACATCAGCCTTTTCCTCACCCTTTGTCACCACATTTCCCCCTTAATCCAATAAAGGCTGGAGATTCTCTTTCGCCCTTTTGTTGCTAATGTATTTATAGAAACATTTTTGGTTTTTATGGCAGTAGCCAGATTAAATTTTAGTTGGCTTTTGGTCCTTCTGATTTTCTCCCTGCCTAACCTTAAGGCATCTTTGTAGTCCTCCTGACTTTCCTGCCCCTTCTTTCCTGAGTTCCACCCAAAGCTCTGTTCAACCAGGCTGGTCATCTTCCCCACTGGCTCATCTTTTGGCAGGGGATGATCTGCTCCTGCCCCTTTGAGAATTCTTTCTGAAGAAGAATATTCAGCCTTCCCAGACTCCTTTGCCCTTCAGGGCTGCTTCCCAAGGGACTCCATCAACCAGTCCCCTAAACATGCCAAAGTCCCCTTTCAGAAGTCTGAGGTGGCTGTCCTGCTGAGTCCCCTCCTTAAGTCTCCAAAAGTCAAAAGCTAATCATTTTGTAATTCCTGAGGCCTCCAATCGTCACATCATCCACCAACCCTCTCTGTTCATAAACAACAGGTCCAGCGGGCACCTTCCCTATAAAACAAGTAGTTCCAGACAATGCCCCAAATACTGAAACTTGATCATAACTGTTCAGTTTTTGTACGTGCCTCGTCTCCTCCACTGTCCCAGTACAAGAAAGGACAGACTTTTGTGGTTGTAGATGTAAACTCTTTGGAGCTGGCTCGTATTTTGTGGAAATATGCACACTTCAATCGCATAATCATTATCATGGCTGCTTGCTTTATGGTGCACACAGCAACAAAATAAGAAAAAGCTGCTTTGGAACATGAAATGGAACAACAGAAAAATGAAACAGCCTGTCATGTTCAGCCAGTGCAAGAGAACACACTACTGACACCTTTAAGGAAGTAATTATTTATCAATATAAGCAGAGCTTTTATGTATGCTCCCGAGGACGTATGGGATTAATCATGATTGGTCAGGGTTGGAAAGCAGAAAAAGATCATCCAACAGAGGAAAAAAAACCTTTTCCATTCGCTCCTCTGTAAGATGACAAACTTCCAGGCAACTTGGATCAGGGTTTTTTTTCCAGGGTAGGTTATGTTCATAGTCCTAGTTAGCTGTCAAGATCACAGCCAGTTCTTCTGTAATGTTCTCAAGCAACCAGAGAACCAGCTTTCATCAGGCCAGTTCTGACAACTTTTCTGTCTCTTGACCTCCAGGCTCTCAAATTTCTTTTTCAATAGCAACAAGGGAAAACAAGAAGAAAGTTCCTAACTTCCAAGTGTAACTTAATAGGTACAAGCTACCAGAAATGTTTGAAACAGAAAATATATCAATCCAGTTTCATGGAAAGTCACTGATACCTATTCTTATAGACTTGAGAGTTGCTCTGTGATGCTAACTAGCAGAAGCTTGCAGGCATTTTTCACAACCAGGAACCATTTCTTAAGATCAACATACGTGACAGAAGTGCCATGCAAGGCCATAGACCAAACAAAAACTCTCTGGGTACAGGCTAAAACTAGGTGAAAATCCTAACTAGCAGACAGTGGATTTTGAATGGTGAGTTAATACTTAGATTGGTTCTAAATGGCAAAGAAGAAAGCCATACTTGACCCAACAGCAAGCCTCCCCTGCCTAACCCTGCAGCATGAATTCACTCATTCAGTTTGGACACATGTCAGAGTCTGAAAGCAAAATCTGGGATACTCAGCTAAGAACACGTCAGTATGGAAAATTAATTTTTAAAATTACTTAAAAGCTGGATGAGGAAGACTGGATGGGAGAGGAAAGTGTCACAGAATATGAGATTTTTCAAAATGGGGGCTCAAATATACCTACCTTTTTAAGTAAAATTAAAAGAGATCTCCACCTTACAGCATGGACAGATCATAAGGAAACCAATTTTATAAAGGAAATAGCTGGCTAGTTACATGCCAACACTGGTGACACAGTCTTTCCAAATAAAAAAGTTGCTCAAGTCTTTAATTATTAAGTAGCAATTGACTGGTAAAGGAAGTTTCCTGACACAGCTTCAAAACTTGAAGTCACTGTTAACTATCCAAATTGACAGACTGGAATTCCATTCCTGAGCAAAAATACTAATCAAAACTTGGAAGTGAAAAAATTCTGAGAGGGGCTTGATTTCATGTTAAGCATTAAATCAGTGTTGATATGCCAATAGTAGATTAAAGGGCAGCTAAATTCTATGACATTTTTTAGGGGAATTGTCACTTCAAAGTTATCAAGGGAGCCAGAGTGGACACAAACTTGTAGATGAAAACAGTTTTAAGACAGGTAGCCAACAGAAATTATGCAAAATGAGATCAGTCTCCTGATGATTCTTCTGGTCTGTTTTATATAATCCAAAAAGACTGCTGTTGATCAATATGCAAGGCCTGAAGAACTAATTTAAACTAAGAAAAGTGTTTACATAGAAAGGTCTACCCTTCTGGAAACTGGAAAGCTGGCCCACTTTGCTCTAAACAGTCATTAAAAAAAGTGTCAAAAATCATTGCCAAAATTAAGAGAATAGATATCAATACTACTTGAATTGTTGCAAGAAAGTCTGGAAATTTTAATATGCTTTATCTACCCAAAGAATGCTGAAAAATCAGAAGGGAAATTGTAATCATAGTCAGAAAATGCACTTTGTTGTTCCCAGTGAGTGCGGTACAGCATTACGTTAGAAAATAATTAGCAGTATTATCTTGACTAAGTCTCCTTGACATGTGGGTGGATGCACTGTAAGCAGGAGATGGCATTACAGTAAAGCCTTTGGAAGACCTGTTAATCATCACTTATGTTCTGTAGCAATGGTGGTTGTGGGCTGTGACCCACCCTTGACCATGGAATCGAGGAGCTGGAACTGCCTGTGCTCTAACAGAGGCATTCCTGTAGTCTCCTTGCATGCAGACAATGCAATACACTCAGAAAAGTAGCCATGAACACACCTTCATCACCACAGCACAGAAAAAGGAGCATAATGGAAAGAATGCTTCAAAAATCTCCAGAGTAAGAAAATTCAGGAAAATGTAAATAACCATAATAATTTTTTTAAAAAAATCAAAAAAACCCACAATTTGGAGTGAAGGAAACTCCATTCAGTAGTAATCATGGGCTGACTTTTCAATATCTTTTGCTGTATTTGGGCACATAAACCTTTTCAGAAATGCAAATTTTTTCTTCTTACTCTGCTTATCTCTAAAAGATCCAAAATGTAGGGGTTTTGCCCTCCCTAAAACTAAAAGCATGTACTCAATAAGCATGTTCTCTTAAGCCCTAAAAGAAATCCTGAAATGTACGCACATACTTCCACATGTTTAAAATTAATTTTCTGAGAATGACGACACAAACCAAAAATGCATCTCTTTCTTTTTTCTAAACATTTTTAGATAGTGATAACTGGTATCTTTACAAGAGATAGCCAACTGTAGGTATTAAGAATTAGACCTACAGCTGCAGATTCTCTCAGAACATAGGCACCAGTGTTATTTTCCTTATATTACTAATAACCACTGGACCAGTACAGCTGAGCATTAATACAGTCAGGTATTCTCTTGCATAAAAATAGTCACAAGTTGATATGTCTGCACAATCTGGCTTTTAACTAGTAACAATACTTATTAACTTCCTTGCGTTTGCCACCTGTGACACATTTGGCTCGCTAGAGTCCATTAAAATGACGTCAAAAGACTCTCGTATACTCATGTATTCCATCTAGAGATCATAACTGTTTTTTATAAAAAGTCTGAAACTCTAGACTTTCTACATGTGGGTCACTTGATTCTGTTGACTATTTTGAAAATCTGAAGCTAAGAACTGTTTCTCCAAAATCAATTTCATCCCTCCTTTTCATTCACAGTTCTATTTGTTTAGCTAGGGATAAACACCATCACATTATCCAGCACCCTGAGCATCAAAAAAAACACAGGAAGTTCTCTCTTCATATTTTTTGGAGAATACAAACATACTCTGGCACCTCGGACAAGGAGAGAACTGAGTAGAGATGCTGCTGACAGTACTAACCACTGACAACCTAAAACCAAAAAACCCCAATAAAATGGGGAAAACATAAACACGCTCTTGTGTCAGTTTAGCTTTCCTTGATGATTACTCGCAGTTGTGATACAAAGGTGAAAAATGAAATCCCTCTTTGCTTGCTTCCTCATAACTTTAGATACATTTAAATCTTCCCTGGAAAAACTCTTCTATGACATCTGTCTGTCTGCTGAGCAGCTCTGTCCTTTTTACTATTCAAAGTAAAAGAGGTTAACATCTCTCCATCTTAGTAGCAGGTTTATCAACTGAATCTCAGATTCTGTCTCAATAGAAACACTTTGTAAAAGTTACTGTATCTGGAGAATTAGAGTCTAAACTAGTCCAGTCTGTAACCTATGAAACCTCACTGGTTGTACAATGTCGTTAAGCAGGCATACTTAGATTGAAAAGATCAGGCAGTAAATCAGAACTGCAAGTTCTGACCTGGAGTAAAATAACATGCCATGACACAGAAAGCAGCTTCTGAAACTAGCCATTAAGTACACAGCAAAAACCACTCCAAGTTTTTTAATACCCTAAGCACATTATTAACATGGTAAATGCATTACACTCTATTGACATAAGGAAGCTTTATGGATGACAAGCACTGTTATCTTTATCAGCTGAGGTCCAGAGCAGTAACAGACTAACCATCAGTTTACAGAACAGCCATGAAAAAACACAAATTATTTTACCACACTTTATTCTACTTTACCTCACACAAAAACACCACCACGTCAGTTATCCACAAGAACCTTACAAATTTATTTTTCATTTACTGTTACATAAAAAGCATAAAGTGCCAAGCTCAGATACTTCATTTCTGTTACGTTTTGGACCTTACTACGTTTTCCTTAGCCATATTCAGCTCCACAACCACAAGATCAATGCAGGATATGTTCTACACTCCCACATGCCCTAAATACAGCAAAGCTCAAAGGATCTTGTTGTGTTTTTGTAAGAGCAGTGTAAAAGATTTAACAACATGTTCTGGAAACAGTAACACTTCCAGCTCAAAAAACCCCAGAAATAAAATAATTTATCTTGTTATTACAAATTGTGTTTTGGTTCTCTCCTCATCCATAGCCTAGAAGAAGTTACTACTGATGATTTTTTAATGAAAACATAAAAAGCATCCAAAATGCTAAGGACTAACTGTTTCATTTCTTGTTAGTGACAGTTTTTCCTCTGGATTTCAAGAGGCAAAAACTTGCCTGGTAGAATAAATTCAAAAGTCCTATTCATCAAGACTAATGTTATTTATTTGGAATATCAACACTAGACAAATCAGGAAAAAATTCTCTTACCTTTGCTTGCTGTAGCCAAGAACAACTGAAGTAAAAGGACTGCTTGAACAATCCTGAATCTCATGAAAATGTCCTCTATTCTGCCAGCACAGCAGTGCTGTTTTCCCCAGGCAACCATTCTAGAAGAAATAGATAAATAAATAAACCACAATGACTAGAAAACATGTAGGTGTGTGGACATTACGACAAAATATATTTCCAACATGAGCATAAATCTTCTCAACCCTGTTATACTATTGGGTATATGTTGCACAGAAACGCACGGATACTCTGTATATTGCCAAGATGCTAAGAGAGAAAGATGTTTGCTGAAAGGAAAAAAAAAACCAAAACAACAAAAGAAAACCCCCATCCAAACTCCAATTCTCCAAAGACTACAAATACATCAGAGCATGGCCATGACTCCTTGCACAAATAAGACTTTCAGCATTTGAAAAACAAACAAACAAACCCCTCCAAAAGATTCGCACACAACAACAACAAAAAACCCAACCAAAAGCTGACAGAGCAAATATGGAAAGGCTGTCCAAAAGCTTTAATAATCTCAGTAAGTATGTAAGAAAGCATCTCTTCAGTCCACTACCCACACATTCTCTCATGTGACACTTTAACAGCAACACTATGAACTAAGCAAGAAGCAAGATTTTGATTCCCAATCCTCATCTCATTATCAAACCAAGAAGCTACTGGAAAAGAAAAAAAAAAAAAGTAAAGAAAAAAAAAAGAAAAAGAGAGATAAACACCACAAATCATTGTGGGCAGCAAGTTCATGAACAATATCATGAAAACCTGATTTGTCCACCTTTCTTCCTAGTGGTGGTTGTTTAATGTGAGCAACAGGACAAAAGAAAATGTGTAGGAAAAAGAATATGCCTCCTATTATAAGAGGTACCATTCTATGAAATAATTTTTTTAAGATCTTTTCAAAAAAAGGTGCATCTGAATATTTTGCATGCTGAAAGAAACATTCAGGTGCTTTTTGCACACATTAATTCTTAAATAAAAACATTTAGATACATAGTGGCAAGGAATTCTGTAGCTGATTCTTCAAACATGCAAAGCAGTAAACTTTACATACTGAATATCTTCCATGTATTAGCTTTAGGGTAGATCAGAGCATTCTGCCTGGCACCAGAAGTTTAACTCGGCCATCACAAGTTGGGTGCATGTGCAAGTGCATTGCACTCAAACTGCTCACAAACTGCACTGTACTTCTGCTCATGCTGTGTCAGGCTGCAGTAGCTTCCCTTCTTTTCAGGCATTGTTAAATGGTGAACTCTTTCAGGAGTTTTTAAATTTTTTTCAGACTGGGGCTAAAATGTAATTTTTTTGCAAGCATTCACACAAATGTAAGTATTTATTAACTTAAAATGGTTACTATGGGCTGAACGCTGCAAGAGAAGTGCCACAGGAATAAACTAAGAAACAGTGAAGTTGCTAAGTAATTGAAACTTTAGAAATTGATTAAACATACATGCAAATAAATTATAACCATATAACAACATAACATAGAAAGCATAGAGCAAAGGCTTTTCAAAAATTAAGAGCACTGCAACATTGTTGCCAGTGTTTTCAAGAATTATGCAACATTCAATACTTCTAACAAATCCAAAGAGCCGACAAAATAAATCATATCCTAAAACAATGGTCATATCTAATATATACATTCCTATGCAGGAAAAAAGTAAAACCAAACAAAAACCAAACAAAAACAAGTAAAAATGTCAACAGTGGGATAGCTTTCTAAAGATCCCCAGGAAACATGTTCAAACCTCTCCTCAGCTTGCTTCTCTGAATGCCTAAAAATTGTGTATTAAAAAAGTTGTTCCATCAGCAACCTAAGCAGCAGAATTAATTATCCTAAGAACCTGATAATGAAAACTGTTGCACTTAAATAATCTGAAAACTTCAAGACCCGTGCATTTACAATGTAATTTCCTAGGGTGAAAGAGATGCTCATCCAGAAACTGTTTCCTTTCTTTGCTTACTTACGTTTCCCAGTCTAGTCTCAAATTAGGTCACTTCCAAGCAAAACCAAGCTGCATATCTATTCTTCCATTTTATGGGGAAAACTTTTGTACACTAATACATAGTGATGTATTGAGACAACAAAACAAACACAACTTCCAGCATCCCTTTTCTCTACTACCTAAACACCAAGAGTTGAAATGTGAATGGGATGGAGCCCAAAAATACTCAGTGGCATCCACAAGTGTAGCCATTGATGCTGGCAAATAATGAGGTAAGCTGCTTGCTTTGTGTCACATATGATACTGATTCAGAACACTCCTACATTCCCTGCTTTTGGTTTTCCTCTTAAGCCTCAGTCCTGCAAACAGATACACATGAAATGAGCTGATTAGGACAGAGGTCTACTCCTGAACCACCAAGCATGCCTTCTATTTTGTTTGGCAGAGCTCATTAGACAATGATGTTAGTGTCCCATCCCCCAGAAATAAAAACTGCATTACAAAAGCCTAAATTTGAATAGAGGAGCCAAGAAATTCCTGGTACTGACTCCAGCCCTGTCTGAGCACTCTGTAGCCCTGAGGAGTTTGAATGGACCTTCCTCTAACTCTGGCATTTCAGAGTGAGCTTTGCTAATATTTGTCCAGTGTTTAAACAAAAGGCTGTAATAAATACTTTCTGTACATTTAGGTTTTTAGCTCATCTGGGGTTTTTGGACATTGTTCTCACTTCCAGAGATGGGCCTGGCAAAGACAAGTAGGGACAGAGTCAGAGCTTCTTGTTGACTGAACACAGTCACATCTAGAACTTCAAAACTATTCAAAGCTATGAAGGAAAATTAATGATCCCAGGCAAAGCAATAAAATCCAGATAGCAGGAATATAAAGTGAAATACTAACATGGTCACAGCTCAACTGGCTTTTTGCAAGACTTTGGACAGTTACACTAGTTCAAGATTTGTTCCAATGTCCAGATAAAATATACAATTAAAAGAGTTGGGAAAATAACATTTGTGTTCCTTTGTTTTTGCAACAATGTTGTTTAGACACTACCAAAGAAAAATATGCTGCTATCTTTGGCATATTTTTTAAGAAAAAAAGCAAGATATAAAATACAATTTCACCATATCTATTCAAATAAAGATCATACGATACATTCCAAAACATTTGTTCTTTCTTCTTGGTCCTTATGTTCTTCTTAAACTTATTTAAGTCCTTTTCTGTATTAGAATCCTAAATCTTTATTCTTAATGATCCTGAACAGTAATGTAATTGCAGATACATAGTTGTGGACATTACAGAATTAGGCATAAGGGATTATTTTCATTTGTTACTAATTTGTTCATGTTCAAATGAACATTTGTATTGTTCTTCATAATAGATGAATACAGTGTGACTCAGGGAACCCAGCATAATTATGCATAGTTTTTGCAGCAGGATGAAGAATTTTCACATGTATATCAAGCAAATCTAATTAAGTACAACAGTTACTGAGCCACCCAAGTGTGGGAAAGAATTCTGTGCACAGACTTCAGGTAAAGATGTAACCAGCTGGACTCACTTTCTCAGTTACAACTAAGTGGTTTTTATTTACAATGAGCTAAGTGTCTGGAATAGATGACAATATAAAACATTTCTTTACGGTCAGCAGAAAAAATGAAAATCCAGAAAATAGAAATTAAAGGCTCAGGCATAAATCTGTTACACCCTCTTTGCTCTCCATGAAGAGTGTCTCATTTTGACCAATATGAACTTTGTACCCAGGTCTCACAACATTTCACACCATCTTATTAATTTGAAAGTCAAACTATAATTGACAGTGCTTTTCTTAAAACAAATGAGCAAATATACTTTGAAAAAATGGAATTTTTTTGGTCTGTTGTGTTATACACATCACAGTTCTGCATTAATATCACACTCTTAGCAAATTACAGAGGTTAGTGGAAACAAAGACAGGAAGATGGTATAAAAAGAGAGTCTGTATTCCTATCTTTAATAATAAGTAGCTCATGCCCAGCTATTTTACTTCATTACTTCCCAAGTGTGCCCCCATAGGTGACATAGCAAGACATTTAGCACTCACCTTCAGCAACTGCTTGCCTTGTAGTAGCAGATATATTGCCCTGTAGACAGCAGATATATTTTCATAGGATTAAAGACAAAGAAAGTGCAAAACATAAATACAGCATTTGTGTTCTGCAATGTATTTTGTTAAAACACTTTTGGAAAAATTTCACATCCAAATTTCACAATTCCTGCTGAAAATACATATTTACTGGCAGTCTTTAACATTTAATAAACTATTAGCTCTTTTATGCTAAGTTTTAGCCAGAGCAGGTTCTCACTGCCAATTCATAAACAGCTGGTTACAGAAACTTATGCAAAGCAATCATTCATTTACTTCCAATCATGCTGTCTACTGCTGCACCTCAAACTGCTTTGCTCAAGCCACACTTATTTCATCCATAGTCTTTGGGTCTCATTCTGTCTTCTGTATTCATCCCTCACTAAGATTTTGGATTTCAATAAAAATATTTCCCAAGTTTATAGAAGCTACTGCTGAGGAGGAGGATAATAACGAATGGTAAGCTTCTGGCTGCTCTTCTGTGAGATTCTGCCTTATTCAAGTCTATACCAGGTGACAAAAGACTAAAATGAGGAAGAGAAACACATCATACTGCCCAGGTATGAAAATTTCTTGATGTCTTTCCTTTCAGAAATACAAGTTTGTAGACTTCTTCCATCAAGTCCTTGTATTTTCCAGACTGGAACCAAAATGCAGTGAAGTTTTCATGTTATTTTTAAATTTTGGCTGAAGCAACTTAGATGTAATAGGGAGGACACTTATGTTGGAAACTATTGTGTCACAGTAAATCTTGGCACATACAGAATTTACTGACTTAACAGCAGAAGTAGCACCACTGAGTTCAAAATGTTGTTCCATGGGGGGTTTTTAATGTGTTTTTCCAGAAGACAGTAATAGGACTATTACTGTCTGATAATAATTTAGTTTTCATTCATTTTGTCCAGTGTTAATCATGTCTGTAAAAACTGTATGCTATATAGTCACCATGTTCATATAGTCATGTTATGTAAAACACCAGCTTTATCTAAGACTGTAATGTTAAGTTCAAGGACCTTCCTCCTGACATAAATCACTACTGTTTTCAAAGATATTAAATATTTTACTTTTTAATAAGTTGGCTTACAGAGAGCAACAAGCCACTTAAGCACAGACATCAGTCATCTGCAAAACTCATAGTTGGTTGATTGAGTTCTTCAGAGAACTGGAGGATGAACTCTGAGAAATCCATTCTTTTGTTTAGCCTTTGAATCATTGCAGGATACTGGCATTAGAATCACTTCTTAATATATTTTATATTATAAATGCCCAGCTGTGCAAGCCAAGGTCTGCCTTCAGTTCAACTCACAGATCTTCCCTTAGATTCATGTAAAAGTGCAAACTTAATCACTTAGGCCTGTGTAAGTGGATTCAGGAGTGGAACATGCTATTGGATGGCTCTCCATTATGGACCTCAGGGCCAAGAAAACTGCACTTTTGGTACTTAATTCTCTTTTACACCAACTTGTGCTCTATATAGTGCAAAAATAGGACAGGGGACAATTACAAGCAAGATTTTTTCCCTCTTACCCAGACTGTAAATGTTTTACCTCCTCATATCCAATTGTCACCTGGGAGATGAGCAAGAGACCTTTCTCTAGCTCTTATAAAAGTTTTACACTATCCAGGAAATCCTTGTCTGCATGGTGTATTCCCTCAAGAGCACAGTTTTACCCACACCCTCTATTAATTCTAGAGCAAACTAAAAAGCCCTTAACTGACAATGTCTGAGCTGGTTTCCTCTTAAAAGAGTTTATAAAGTACTGATGAAGCACAACAAGCAGAGATGCAATAAAAGTAGTTATGTTTGCCACAAGTCTGATTAAACTTTGGACAGGTTGTTTACATTTTCCTTAATACTTTGGGGTATGGAAGTATATAGGTTTAATGGAGGGGGGAAACAACAAGATGTTGTTGTTGGTGTTGTTGTGTGGTCTTCTACTCTGCAGAGTAGAAGACCACACAAAGGGCACATCAGAGAAGATTAAAATAACACTACACATGCACCTTGAGCCATATAAAGCATGAGACAGGGTATACACAGATATAACCACAAAAAAAGTACACAAAAAGTTTTCAAAAACCTTTGTTTTTGAACCAGCTACAGGACTTGATTTGATGCAGAGAGAAAGAGAGAAGGACAAAGACTTTTCTAAACCTCAAATATTCATATCAGTGAACAATGTAAGCAGGCTGTGAAGCAGTCAGGTGAGCACCAGTCATGCCAAAAAGAAGACTGTCCAGCTCATGCTTTCAATTTTCCTACTTTAAAAAAAAAAAAAAAGAGTTCTGAAAGTTTCATCTTACTGTAAGCAGAGGAAAATACAAAGTAAATAGTTGTTTCTGCTCAGTTTACACTTTTCTTCCCCACTCTCCTTTCCAAGCTCTCTTGGCTTGAATAGCAACACCCTAAAAAAGAAATTATACTGTGATTTCATCCTAAGCTTCACTTTATGGACTTAACAGGTCTCTTGGATCTTGCACTTGGAGCTGTTAAAATTTCTCTGGAAGCTACGGAGCATAGTATTTGGTGCAGGTTTTTGGTTGAAAGAGGAGGGGTGGGGGTGGTTTATAACAGTCTCTCAGACTCTTTCAGTCAACAGCCCAATGACCAAAACTAATAGTTTGTACCACAGAAATAAAACTCAGCAGTTTGGAAAGATGGCTGCACTGAAGCAAGCATCTTCCAAAGTCCCACTAAAACTGATCTAGAATACGGCATCACTACCCTACACAGCCTAAGGAAATACAGTCATGTTGGCACTTCAGTCTCCACATGGGGTACATATTTAGGGAACCACTACTAAGATATTCTAAGAAACAAAGTTATGCCAGAACAGCATTCTGGACCTCCGTTAGCACTTCTCCACCTCAAGGTTCAATGTAAGTGTCTGCAGAGGAACAGGAGATGGTACCATTGCCCATGTTAGACTACTACAACTGAAATGAGTTAGTCAATAGCAAACATTTGTAAACACTTGAAAGTCCTCACATAGGTGAGTAGATGACTTAAAAGCAACTTCAGAAAAGTTTATTTAAATCTGAACCATTCCTGTGTGCACCCCCACAAATGTACCAGCTCAAAAAATTTACTTTGTACAAATACACTCCACATGGCGTTTTTCCACCATCACAACCTCTATAAAAAAGTTCTTGGCCTTCGCAGAAATAAACCACAATCACCACATTGCTGACTTGCCGAAACACAGATGAGGGTGAAAAAAGGAAAGCATTTTTAATCCAACTTATATGAACACATTATATGTGTTATATTAACACATTTATATGAATAAATAATGGAGGAACAAAGTCACTTCAAAACATGAAGCACATCAGAAACCCATTCAGTCAGCTTATGTCCATAATTAACTTGGTGCAAAAGAAACAAAGTCTGGTTGGGAACTTAGAACTTAAACATGGAATTTAGCAGCATTCACAATCAGGCATGCCCAAATGTGTAATAAATGCAGGCAGAGAGGCACAGTCCTTTTTTCCCTAAAGAAAGGGACTTACTAAGAGAATATTTTGACCACTAAAAGATGCTAAGTTTTGTTATGTGTGCACAATAACATTTCCACAATTATTACAATCACATCACTCCTTGTCTTTCCCATTTTACCATCTCTAAAAGTGTCACATCTTGTCAAACATGACAACTTCCACCAAACCTTCTAATGGATCTCTTAGACCTTAACTCCTCAGTGATTCTTTAAGGAACACCCTAAATGAGAAAATAGTGCTTAATTTGTGAGGGGTTGTTCTTTTTTGGTAACTAAGGCATCGCTTGAGGTACTCATGCAGATTTCAGAAAAGAGAAATACTGTGATAAATTCTAGTAATTTTCTATAAATTCTACAGATTGAAAAGGTATTTTAAGTAGATTGAGGAACTTTATAAAGTATTTATTTTCTACCCACTGTCTCATCTAGTATAACTGACATTCTACAGTTTTCTTTCAAAATAAACAAAAATAAGCGAATCATGTTACTAACTATACTTTTTCTATGAGCTGTTAAGAACAGCGTATTTAAGCAACCAGCAGAAGAGGACCTAGAGCAGAACAACAATATCACATTTTTATAAGGCACTATAAAAGCAGCTGCTGTGTCAAACAGTATTTATATTTCTGCTCTACAGCACTCATCAATAAAAGAAAGACAGAAAACGCTGAGTCTGGAACTTGAACTGCCAGACACACTTCTAAAATCCTGTATCAGTTCCACTGCATGACACCTGCAATAAAACTGTCCTGAACCTGATGTAAGTATCACTCACAGTTTGAATATCTGTGGCATACAAAATATTCAGCTCACAGCTGAAGACAAATCCATGTCACTTGTGCAGGGAGGAGTTTGAGATGGATTTTTTTTGTCTTTGATTTAATGTCAGCTAAAAGACCTTTTGTTCCTCCTGAACAACAATAAATTTCAAAGGTATTTTGTCACAAAAGGAATGCAAGACTCCCCAGTAATTGAGTCCTATTAATTACCATATAATTATAAAAGCTTATCTTTTTCATAGAGCAATTATAGAGCCTTTCCAAATTGTAATTCCACCAGGAATTTATGACTGGAAAGAGTAAGACCCTCATAATCATAAGCACCTGTATAACAAACTAAACTATCAACTCCATTCATGTTCGCAAGCTGAGTAGCACCTAACAACAAATTAATATTCTCTAAATCCTTGCACATGGAAAAAGCAAAGCTCTTAAATGAACCTAAATATACAAAAACACTAGTAGACTTACCATTTATCATAAAGCTAACATTTCAGGCCAAACAACATGATTTATTAATGATAATTCTTACAGTGAAGTCTATGAGATTACTTGCATGAGCTACCCTTACTTTGGCCTTCAAATAATCTAATCTAATATTCCACTGAAAACATAAAACTCAAGTGTAGTGGTCAGTTTTAAAGCTAATCTACATTTGCCAAGGCCAGTGATCATGTTACATATTAAGAACTAAAAAGTGTCCAAATTTACAAGAGTTATTCTCCCATGACCTCCCAAACTTTTTCAATCTGCCAGCACTCTACAGTTACTAGTGGAAGACCTGACTAAAAGCACTCACAGCACAAAAACTGTGTAAACTGAGTAATTAACTTGAGTTAACTTTGTCTCTCTCCAACTGGCCCTAATCCGAGCCAATTTCTGTTGATGTATTAGAAACAGAAGTTTAACATTAAATTTGGAAGGCACTGAAGAAAAAAGAACATGTTAACAAACTCCATTTGATCCACAGAATTACCTTAAGATACTAAAGTAATATTATTAAAGGTACCAATAACACTAGTTCACTTCGTACCATAGTAGAAATGACGTAACATTATCTTACAGTGTAAGCAGAAAATTTTGTGGCCCCAATTTGTATCTGAGCAAATTTTGTTTATCTGCAATTTTTCCTGCATCTTCTTTCACAGCATTCTGCTTCAGAGATTTGTCTTCATCATTAAATTATGTGTGGTTCCTCAGTGAAGACAAGTACTTGGAGATCCTCCCAAGCAAAGACATGTTTTTTGTTCTTTAGTTTAATTCAACAAACACACTACTGGTCACCTAGCAGAGGAACAAATTTTGCTTGTTTCCCCCATGGAAACAGTTACAGAAGTCTGCTTTCCACTTGGGAATAACCTGAAAGTCAAAAGCTCAAGAACAGGACTATCAGCTTGTGCAGGTCTCTTCCAGTGATGATGTTAGCCTATGCAAGCAAAAGGGAGGAACATGTTCTGAGTAGACACACGTAACACCAGATTTACTTTTTCAGTACAAGTGACAGAACTAAAGACACAACTAATTTGCTTTGGGATTGATATCTCTTAGATCTGGAGGTTGTAAACTCTATTTTGGCTCATGCTGAAGCCATTTCCAACACACCTTCAGTGTTGCTCTAACTGATTTGTGCAGGGAGGTTGGCCCAGATGACCCACTGTGGTTCCTCCCAACCTTACGAATTCTGTGACTTCATGCAAGTCAAAACCAGCCTAGGCTTGTACAATCACACATTTAATTTGCTGGACAATCACAACTTGAACTAGTTTACAAACATTTATTCCCAGTTTCCACATAAATCAATGCAAGAAAATAACAGTAAAAGCAGCAGAGTTCATTCCTGTTACACATACTATCCAGGAATGACGACACCTATATATTTCCAAAGCAAAAATAAATTCAGTCAAGAAAGGATCCTTCCAGTACACTTAGCCAGTGAACATGACAAAAAAACCCCAGACAAGCCCTCCGCTCGAAATAATTATTGTGCACAAAAGGTGACTCTGAAGACATCACTTTCAGTGATACAGGTTCCCTAGAATGTGTACAAAAGAAGCAGGGAAAACTTTTAATCTGAATATATTCTCTGCACCCGTCCTCACAGAAAAGGGGTGTGAGAGCAAACCCCGACCTGGTCTAGCAATACTGTCCCAATGGGACACTACCCTTTCTCTTCGTCTAAACCGCATTCAAACCCCACCAACGCCTCTACAAAAATCAGTCACTTTTTAGGACAATTTAAACACGTAACTAAATGTTTCTCGCCGTTGACTGATTAAGCACTTAAAATGCTGGAGAGCTGAAGGGAAGCTTTCCACCGGCAGCACCGAGAGCTGTACCTGGTGAGCAGCGCGGCGCCGCTCAGGACGAAGCCCGGCCGCGCCGCCCGCAGCCCCTCACGGCGGCCTCGCCCCGCACCGGCCCGGCGCGAGTCC
>VZSE01002186.1:725664-782314 GCA_013398275.1 Promerops cafer | reverse complement strand
GGGTGGGGGGGGGATTTCTTTCCTTGGTGTTTATTTTCTTGTGAATTATCTTTTATCACCTTCAGACTTAGGCTGGCTCTGCCACAGGTTTGGACATTACATAATTTTATAAAATATATTACCTCCAATATTAAATTAAAATTTATAAAGGTCCTGAATATTTACATTATTTAATGTAAACAGATCCCGAGTAATAGCATCTGTATTTCACGTATAGTTCATTCCTGTTCCAAAGGTCTAAAGAAAGGTCTACACAATGTTTGTTTGGAAGACTTAGGTGTTATTTGAGTGATTAATATGTCCTGTGGAAATCTTCTGAACATAGATGAAATACATTCCTTGTATTTGTCTTTTGGATGTCAAATTGGACCTAGTCCTGTCTTTCAGAAAGACCATGACTTCATTTTTAGGATCTTTTCTATGTAATAAATTATTTTCTCTTAATTATCTCATCCTTTGGTCACTGTACTGATTGTAGGTTAATTCTTGCAGACACAAAATGCCCATTATTAATGTTGACAGAAATTTGTCCTGCCTTTCAGTAAAGGCCCTATGGTGGTCCCTTCTACCTCCAGCAAAGTATTGTGCAGAGACTTCTTAATTCCAATTTTTATTAATTTCTTTGCCAAAGACTCACTAAGGTCTTTTAAGAGGAGTTTTATTTAGTACTCTTTTTTCAGAAAGGTCTATTCAAGTGAAAATGGTTTGGAGATGCAGCTGATTAAGCCAGGTTCTTGGGCCAGAAAATGATCATGGCCATGGCCACAAAAGCAAATAAACAAATAAAAGGGACAAAAGCCAAGTATGTTACATGTCTGAAAATAATATTGCCAAACAAAGTCAATGACCAGCTGAGATCATCATGTCAGCTGACACCTGGAACTTGCTTCAGTAAGATGCAGTTTTGCTGAGTTTGGCATAAGGAGAGTTGCTTGAAGCAGACCAGGATGGATCTAATAACGGTCCTCAGTTCTCCAAGAACACTGTGGAATAAAAGGATAGTATAATGCAAAAATATGCAAGAATATGGATCATTGGGGACCACATTTCATGAGGTCTGGTCTTGACAGTTTTCCACAGGTAGTATAAGGGCTAACTTTATACCTTCTGATGACCTCAGGAAAGTTGTATTTGCAGTCTTTGGGCAATGCAGTCTTGGGTACCTTGCATCTTTTTTATCTACTAAATTTTTACTTAGCCACTTATTAGCTGTGGTTTCTTGGTTTGCTGGTATGTACATTTTTCATTTTATTCAATGATTAATACATTAAAATATTAACCCACAGAATATTTTAATTTCAAAATAATTAGTCATATTAAATTAATGATTGGTTCTTTGAAATATTAACTCAGCTTTATGATATCTCCAAAGACTTGTCTTCAAGGTTTGTCTTTCATGGTATTAAAATATTTTAAGCTGAACAAATTGATTGCAAATGTATGACAACTACGATGTAATTTCTGGAATCTCTTGGTTCCAGAGATTGTATCAGGCATAGGAAGTGTAAGAATGATTAACGTCACTAAGGACAAGATAAACCAGAAGTCACAAAGAGCATCTGGCGTGTGTTTCTCTCTGCCCCATCTGCACAGTTCTCAAGTTCCATATTTTGCAGCACTGTGGAATGAGAACATTGTCTGAGCTGCACTAAAAATATTTAAGAAGTGGCAGTATATTGTAAAAGAAAACAGTTATTGTTCCTTATAAAACAGAACAGAAACTATCCTAGAGCACGTGGTGGGTTGGCCTCCTCCCACTGCCAGGCATCCACCCAGCTGCTTTCTCATTTCCCCTCTGCAGCAGGACAGGAGGAGAAAATACCATGGAAAAGCTCATGGTCAAGATAAAGGCAAAGACATCAGTTACCAATTACCATCACAGGCAAAACAGACTCAAGTTGGGAAAATTCAGTTTATTGCCAAGTAACATTGAGTTGGATGGTGAGAAACAAAGGAAAAAACTGAAATATCTTCCTCCCATCCTCTGTTTTTCCCAGGCTCAAATTCACTACTTCATTCCTGACTCCTCTCCATTTTCCCCCCAAGTGGTGCTGGGAGTGGGGCCTGGGGCTCATGGGCAGTTCAGGACAGTTCTTTGCTGCTGCATCCTCCTCACACTTTTCCCTGCTCCAGAGTGGGTCCTCTCCTTGGCCTACAGTCCTTCAGTATAAACCTGCTCCTACACAGGTCCACCAAAGGATGCAGTTCCCATCGGAACCCGCTCCAGTGTGGGCTTCCCATAGACTGCCATGGANATATCTTCCTCCCATCCTCTGTTTTTCCCAGGCTCAAATTCACTACTTCATTCCTGACTCCTCTCCATTTTCCCCCCAAGTGGTGCTGGGAGTGGGGCCTGGGGCTCATGGGCAGTTCAGGACAGTTCTTTGCTGCTGCATCCTCCTCACACTTTTCCCTGCTCCAGAGTGGGTCCTCTCCTTGGCCTACAGTCCTTCAGTATAAACCTGCTCCTACACAGGTCCACCAAAGGATGCAGTTCCCATCGGAACCCGCTCCAGTGTGGGCTTCCCATAGACTGCCATGGATATTCCTGCCTCCACAGGCGCCAGGGTGGATATCTGCTCCACCATGGCATTCTCCATGGGCTGCGGGGCACCGTGACCTTTACCAGGGGCTGCAGGGCAATCTCCTCTCCAGCGCCTGAGCGCCTCCTCTCTTCCTTTTTTGCATTCCTTTGCTGTCTGCAGAGCTGTTTGTCTCACTGGTTTTCCTCATTGCTCGCACTGCTGTGTGGCATTTTGCCCTTTCTTACACACTTTTCCCCAGAAGTGCCACCACGTTGGCTGTGGGGCTCAGCCTTGCCCTGTGGTGGGTTGGTTGGAGCTGTCTGGAGCTGTCGGGGTCTGGCACGGGGCAGCTCTGGCTGCTCCTCACATGGGCCATCCACAGCCCCCTTTGCCACTAAAACCTCTCCACCAACACGCAAGGCATTGCATTAATGTTCAGTGTTGCTTTTCAGATTGTGGTAAATCAGAGTTTTCTGAGCCCTGTGGAGTTCAGTTGTGTCAGTTTGAGAACAGCTTTGAATGAGCAGAGATCCCCAGAAGTCCCCTAGTGAGAGGCTGACACTTTGGAGTACAGACTGTCTCTCAATGCCACAAGATGTTGCTGAGACAACAGATTTATTTATGGTTCATGTTGCACACTGTGCTGCTAATAAAGTTCCACCATTGACTAATGAATTATTTTCACAAATTACCTAAGTTAAAAAAGCATGATTTGCACATCCTAACTTGATTATTTTGCCGAGAAAATATGTCAAATTCTTGTAGTTGCATTTTGTATGAAGAAAATAGCCCTTTGTTTTACACAGAGCCAGGAAAATATGGCCATTTTGCTGCAAAGCTGATAAAAATTTACTTCCCAATTTAGTCAGCTATGTCTAATTCCATTTACTTTAAATATGCTGACACTTCAAATTTCTTTTATGAGTACTGATTCTCCAACATTCTGTTAAAGATATAATTGTGGCTTAAAAGATACAGCTATTGAAATATAAAGAAGTTGCAAGAATACAGGAAATGTAAATTCTTTAGGCCCTGGTAACTCATCTAATCCTGGCAGCAGATGTTTCTGTCCTGTCTTCAAGATATTGTGATGTTCCTTGTGGGACAAAAGGAAACTTCAAGGCTTCCTGTATGTTTGGAATTTATTTTCTCAGTTGATCGCTGGAAACCAAAAATCTTGAAAGTGCTTGTCTGAAGATACAAATAACATAACAACAGAAAAGTAATTTGCTGGGAAAAAAGGAACTTGCTGCCTGGATTCTTTTCCTGACTTGTTTTGCAATATTGTAGCTCTTAACTTGTAAAGATCTCTCCACTTATAATGCATATTTATATAATATGTAGTATATAGTATGCAATTAATATATGAAAATATGATAATATAGCAAAATGTCTCTATCAGTCTGAAGAATATGCTTTTAATGCCTGATTATCTTCTCAGTTTGCTTTTGTAAAAATGTAAATTTTTCCTGAATTGCAACCATTAAACATGTATCATTCCTTGTGTAAGGTATAGACAGTATTTAATATCTATATTAATTTATGCTTATCTTTTAACCATGTGTATATGTGAATAATAAATTATAATCACCAATGTGATTAAAAATCCGTTTTGGCTTTAAGTATTTAGCACCATAAAAGCAGAAATCAAACAACTTTTTCTGAAATGTAAAAATAAAGTTAGTTTCATTACATATGTAGCCGACAATGTATTCACCAAACTTGAATTGAAAAGTACCCTTCAGTGATTGTTCTCAGCAAGTAATTTTTCTGAAAACATTTAGTTTGGTATGAAAAGTACTTTTTAATTTGCTTTTGAATTATTTTCAATTATTAAGTCACTATGATTCAAAAGAAGTAAAAGACAGTGTCTGATTTTTGAGCAATGGTATTGTATGGACAAATCCTTTGTCCTTGCAGCATTTTTAAGTATTGCTGCTGAAAGAAGGAAGCAAATTCATCTGCCTGTTATCACTGCATGGGCTAAACATCCAAGTCTTCACTAGCTGAGATCCATTGAACTCTCACATTTCAGGTACACTATTAACAGAGAGCTTAAGGGCCAGAGCAGGAAAATGAAAATTAAAGCCTATCTTATGGATCTCAGTAAAGTATTTAACTGTTCATGGTTCATTTTGTTTTCGGGTAAAACAGGTATGTGATGCTCAGCCCTTTGTTGAGTAAATCAGGGCCTGATTCTTCTCAAATACCGAAGCAAATCTGGCATGACACATGGTTAGATGTTATGCTCACCCTTCTTGATCCTCTTCCACTGAAAAACAAGCTAAAGGTTTGCAATTTGCTATCAGACATGACTGAGTGAAAGCTTTTTCACAGCTGCTAGTTCCTGGCAGGCTCTAGGTATTTTCCAACAGTGTTCTCCTCAAGGAGAAGGCAATGGCTACTCTGTGCAGTCTGTAACACAGGTTATAGCATGGGTATAGGAAGTGATTTTATCAGCATTATTAGGAACCACTCTGCTCAAACAATTTTAATCTGAAAGATGCTCACATTTCCTTATAATTTACAACCCCAGTGTATTTTACTCTATCCTTGAAATGTGACAAATATTCCCTTGTTGTTTGCATACACATTGATAACCAACTCCCATCTGAGCTTCAACTGATCTGCACCTTAGTCAGGCCCCATATTTTTTGACTGACTGCAGTTTGGAGAAGAGGATGAAGCATTTCCTGGAGTTGCATAAACACCCTTTTGACGCACACGATTTTCAGAAATTTTGTTGGAGATTGAATTACGACAGTTTGAATTGCAAGCAAAATGGGTGGAGCTGGGATAGAAATAAAGATTTCTTTCTAGTGACTTGCTAACGGTAGATGAATGTATCTTGGCATCATTCAAAGTGTAGGAGAGAAAATCTCTTTTTGGTTCTGGCAGGTTCAGACAAGATCTTGTAACAGAGGCACAAGAGAGCAAAAAGCTAAATGAGAAGCTGCCCAAGATACCTCCTGGACATAAAGAGATGTGGGCAACGCAGTGCCAACAGGTCTTGTTGCTGTGAATTTATTTCAGTTTGGGAGGAGAAAAGGACGTGAAATATGTCCCAATGTCAAATCACCAGAGCAAACACAGAAAGGATGATTCTCACTCCACAGACAATGAGCTACATGGAAGCAGGATTTACAGAAAATTCACAAGGGTAACAGAGGGATCGTTAGTCCCTCCTGTCTCCTAGCCCTGTGTTTGGGTGCAAGAGAATTATTATTAATTTATAAAGAGTATTTCTCAGTGAACAAACTGAGTTTTCCTACCAAAAACAAAAAAAAAGGTACTTTTTTGCTCTTTGTTCATTAAAAATCTGCTGCTATTCTACGCCAAAATTTGTCATAGATTGAGTCAGAAGTTTGGCAGCTCTCTCTGATCTGTCCCCATGAATATTGTCCCCATTGTTAAATTATTTGAGCAATAATGAAATAGAGATCTGGGAGCTAATATGCGGCTTTCAACAACACTTGGAATAAGAATCAGAGATAATGGCATTTTTACAAATGACTGAATGAATGACAATTAATAGACATAGCTGTGAGGATTAAACAATTGAGAATCTCAACTGGATGGAAAAACTCTCACAGAATGTGCTAGGAAAATGTAATAAGCATTTTAAATAATGATTGTCAAAGATAAAGCATTTTTTTAACAACAAAGCCTGGAAATTCATCCAGGTTTATTAATATGAGTTATTCCATATACCCAACTTAGGTACCGTGGTCTCCCACAAGAGCAGTAGGTAAGTGAAGGGTGAAGGTCCTCACAAAGTCTTTTACAGGGAAAAGTAAGCAATGAGAAGTCATTACCATTAAGGACTGTATAGAAAGTCTCTGGGGGTAAATTCATTGAGAAGGGAAGGTGTAAATTCCCCGGGTATAGCTGCATGGATATTCAGGCTGGTCATACTTGCTGTAGAGTACTTTGTCAATAGATGCTAACCAAAAACTACATAATTTTCAGATGCAAAATTGAATTTTGAATGGCACTAATGTTATTGCTCCATTACAAATAACTGTGAAAGTGCTGAATATACCTGAGCTTCCTCAGAAATAAATAGAAATATCTGATAATAAAGGAAATTATAAAGCAATTCTGTCCCTTCATGTGTGAAGCAGAAGCTAATATTTGCTGCTGCAGTTTCCTGTGACATCTTAGACAGGCTAAAGCAAATTTACCACATCTTCCATTTTTCTCCGTGGTTCCTCCTCCTCTTTTTAGACCGTGTCCTGCTTTGTACCAGCACAGCTACTCATGTGCCCACCCAGTCATCTGGGGCTGTTTGCAAGGGTAGCTCTCACCTGGGTATGAGCCTCAGCCCATGGCATGAGGCACCACACGGGATACTCCTGCATGAAGAGTGGAGGATGGCTCTGGGGCAGGAGCTGGGAGCATCAGGGATGGGGGTGATGCAGGGTCACTCCCTTCAGCAGCAGTCTCAGCCTGAAGTGCTCATGGGAGTGCTGTGTCGGTTAATGCAATCATTTCCTGTTCTAAATTTAGTGAAAGGGGTGATGCCAGATAGCGCTGTGTGGTAACTGCTAGCAAATAATTAACACCAAATGTCAGCCAGTTAGGTGTTTGTTGTTACATATTCAAGTTTTGTTCAAGGCTCAGGCACAGAAACAGACATTCTTAGCAAGCCAATGGCACCTGTTTTCATTTTGGTTTTGGTGATGAAACTGCATGATGTCTTTCTCAGGACCTGGTGTTTATTTCCCAATATTTAGAATACAGACGTTTTGTATGGAGATTCAGTTTAGAGGGCGTAAGATATCCCATCACAAAAGGTGTGCAAATAAAACCATTCAGTTATTGTATGAATGAGTAATTGAAAGGTGACAAAATTTGCACTCTCATCTGTATGCCATGTATTTAGATCCCAAAGAAAAAGTGCCCAAGCTACAAACCCTGTAAATCACTATTGGGTGCTGAGAAACTTCGCCATCTGCATGGGAGGAGAAGCTGGGCAGGACCTGATGCCTGAGTAGAACAAGTTTACTATCTGGACATCCAAAAAACAGAACAAGAGTACATTTTGTACACAGTGGTCTAGATCATAGTTAGTTAAAAAGAAGATGCTTACCATATCAGTTTTTACCACATCTCTTTCTGCTTAACGTATTTTTTTTCTGTGGAAAGGTGCCATCTGAGAGGGTTTTCATTCATTTGACTTCAGTAAAACAAAAGTGGAAGGAGAAAACATGTTGTTCAGGCTTCCTGTCTGAAGACATCTGGGTCTTTATTTGATTGCTTAAGTCAGTGGTTCCCAAAGTAAGGTTACAAATAACTTACAACTTACCATGTTATAATAAGAGGCTGGAACTACGTGTTGTTAGATTAATAGGTAGAATAGATAGAATTTTTGATCATTTGTGATAAAAGCATGGGAAGATTAATGATTATCTGAGCCTTTCAGTTTGTGTACATTGACATAAGAAAAATGTTCATGGAAGACAACAGTTTCTTAGGGATCTGTTGAAAATGTTTTAATTAATTCACAGTAAAATCACTTCAAATCACATGTATTTTGACTATACATGTTAGGGGCTTCTCTTCTCTTCTCTTCTCTTCTCTTCTCTTCTCTTCTCTTCTCTTCTCTTCTCTTCTCTTCTCTTCTCTTCTCTTCTCTTCTCTTCTCTTCTCTTCTCTTCTTTTCTCTTCTCAGTATCACAGTGCATTTCTCATTGTTTACAAGCTAGAGACTGTTTCCAGGAGCTCACTGTGTGTGGTGATGACTTGAATCCTGATAATTCTGGTCTGTACTCATAGAACTCTTCCCACTGTATTTGGGTTGATTGTAATTCTGTGTGGATTCTTCTTCTTGTAAAGTGAGACATGACTTGTTGGGAAACTTCCGTGAAGCCTATTTGTATAATATCTGAATCATCACATGTACCTGGGAAGGTAAAGAGCAACGTTAGTAATGTATTTTCTCATGCACAGCCCTGCCCATGCAGTATGTACACAAGAAATCAAAAGCAGAAAGGATTAAAGACAAGGAGCCACTGGGATAAGAAAAACAGGTTTAGGCAAATCAGAGGCAAGGAGGCTACCAGAGATAAGGAGGTTCTGGAAGAAAGTTTCCCTTTACTCCCATGTAGTCCACAAAGTAATGAATGTTGTGAGAGGAGAGAAGTTACTGCAACCTACTGTTTTCTTCCATGGGCCTCTATTGTCTCTTTAGGCAGAAGCACAGCACTAGGAAGCCACTGAGTCCCCTCTGAGAAGAGGTACCCTTCCCAGATGAAGTGGTCAGCACATGGATTGATGCCAAGTTCCAGAAGCAGCAAGGTCTTACCTACATGGTTTAGGACCATGGTCAAGGGTGGCAGGCAGGACACAGGACACAGCAGTCCAAGTGCCTAGTGAGGGAAGCTTTACCATGGGACTGGAACTGTTGCCAGAATTTCACAGAACTCATATCAAACTTCAGCATAAGGCCACGTAAATACCTAGAATTCTTACACAGAAAATCTACAGTCACTATAAACTTGACTATTTTTTTCTTAAATAATGGGATCTTTATATTTTTGATGGTTTCCTTGTCTTCTAAATTAAAGTTTTTAAGAAGTGCAATTTGCAAGCTTTTTTTTCAATAACTGGTGACTATTCCAAAGGTATTGTGAAACTAACTGGATCTGCACAAAATACCAGTTAGTTTATTTCCAGTGCATTACAATTGTGACATCTTCTTGGCTCAGTGATATCTAATGGTGCCAAGATAACTGCTAACATTTTTTGAATAATTGGATGACTTCACAGTAGTATCTAAAGTCATCTGATTTTTCTTGGACAACAGTCCAAGATTTTTCAAGTGACAGACTAATGACTTAACTGCAGATATAATGTATATTGCCTGCTTAGAGATTGTATTCAAAAACCTTATTAAACCCCACCATCTTGAATTACTTACAGAGTTTTTAGGAGACTGGGGATGTTGTGCTACACAGAGGATAAGTTCCACTCCATCCCTCAGTAGAATTCATTTCTTGAACAGCAATAGGTCCCAGGTATTTCTGTGATCACTTGTGCATGTTAGTTAAGGAGAAGGACTATGAACCTGATCCACAGGTGAAGCAGAACTGGCTTTCAGTGTAAGAGCTGTGAGAATGTTGAACAAGTCAAGTTCTTTTGGCATTTTCACCTAGTAGACCAGACACTCTTCTAAAATAAAATGGGCAGGGTAAGCACCATGGCAATCCTTGCCAGGGCAAATAACATACTCTGCTGAATACTGATCTGACTTTTCAGCTCTGTGTGCCTGATTTCAGGCATCTATACAAAGGTGGATCTTTGAAATGGAAAATGCTGACTCTTACTGTTGACCTTCTCCCACACAAAAAACCCCAGGCTCTTTGACTTAGACATCTAAACCCAGATGTGAATGCCAAAGTCTATTCTGTTGTGAGTCAGGAATATGACATTGGAAATTCTGAAAATTGAAATTTTTTTTTCTTAGTTTCAGGATTTTCAGGATTTTACGACTGAGAGGAATTAAATTATCCAGTCCACAGAAGGACATTTCAGTTCCATCAGCTCATCAGATACAAATGAGAGGGAGATAACAAGTCATGTGAGCTACCTGGATATTATTTAAAGTCGGCAATAAATAATGGTGAAAATATTAGATATTTTTAAAGGCCTCTATTTGATGTGGCATTGTAAAGAAAGTTTAAGGAAAAAAATAAGAAACTTTTTTTACCTCTTCAATCAATAAAAAAGTAAAGGATGGTAAGATGCTTCTTGTAAGATGTAGTGCTCCAAAATAATTGTTTCAGTGACCTAACTACATGTAGACATTGTTTAATAAATCAATCATCTTAAAACTAAAATAATATTTTTATAATCTTTTTATTTAGTTCACTATTTAAAAAATCACTCAATGATCATAGTATTTAAAATTATTTTTAAGCATGTTAATTGTTTTTAACATTTTTTTTGTCTAAATGCACCTTGACATAATTCTACATTAATGAAAATAGCAGAAAAAAGGTCATAGAAGATTTGTGGTACTTTTTCTTCTGAGCACCACCAGCAGTTCCAGCTGCAGAGGGAGCTACTAAAGATGGGTTGGTTCGGAACAGCAGATTATTTTACAGAGTTTTAAATGGTATCTTTGCTTTCTATAATTTAGGAATAATAGCCATAATTTTGTGTAATTAACATTTTGGTAAAATAAGAAGATCATATAATTTCTTTTGGAAATATTACATGTAGTGCATCTTTCTTGATGTCTGCAAAGTTCCCAAGAACATAAAAGCAAGAGAAGTGTTTCATGGCCTATTATGATCACATTGGTGAAGTACTAGGGAAAGTGATTGTCTGATTTGGAAGTTTAAAAACATATATAATTTAACCTAGATCCTAGCATGCCAGAATGTTTGAATTCTAAGGGCTGCAGCTTTCTACTAAATAAAATAGGATTTGCTAAAATGCAGATTATATTTCCTAATGAGTTACCAGCACCATCCATTATGAACAGTAAAAAGTTTATAAAAAGAACTTTCCGTTTCTGAAACGAAGCAAATTGGGTTGGCAGTCTGATTAGGTTAAAGTAAAGCATCCCATAATTACCAAAGGAAAATATTTTCAGATACTTTGTAGTATTTTCTGGTTACATCAGAATATGTAAATAAAAGCTGTGAGCCAACATAAAAATATTGATACAAAAATGTTGCAATACGAAGGAAAAACTATTACATGAGATCACAGACACTATAATTATCAAATCGTATTTACAACTTGAATGTGTCAACTTGAGTTCTTGTTTCTCTAAAGCTATTAAAATTTCCACGTCACAAACACAGCTGCAAAACTCCAGCCCTTCAATGATTTTAGAAGAGTGAGACTTCAGCTGCTCTGTTAAACTGGATATTTTACCCCAGAACTTTGGAAATTAAATATAGTCAAAGTTCAACTTCAATAATCTCGATGAGACCATTTCATTTGGAAAGAGAAGCTGTATAAGAGCAGACTCCTTGGAATTTTTTAGCATTAGTGTATCAGTCTTTCCATTATAAATCCTCACTTTGAAATGTTTTTTTAGTGTACTATAACATTTGGCAGAGAAACTTTTAGAGCTGCGAGATTTTTTAAAATAAAAAAATATAGAATTAATTTGACTATTCTGTATTACAGGACACAGTAAAAGAAATGAAGTCTGTTGTTTCTATATCCCCCAAGCTGATTGCCTTAAAAAGAGCCCTGTTTTCGATATGTTATAAATCTCTGTCATATGGGCTAAGGTATTTAAGGTTTATAGACAATGAAAAAGCATAAATTACATGATTAAAAGAGAACTGCATTTGTAATAAGCAGCTATTTCCTGTATTTTTAATGAATAAATGAATTAATTTATTCAACATGTATCTGTGATTTGAAGTGAATCGACGTTTGATAAGGGCCCAGAGTCTGTGCATCACATCTGAGCTAGGAACATGTTTTCCAAAGCCTGGGGAGCTGCGGCAGTCTCTGGGATGCATTAAGGAGTGGCAGAGCAGAGCTTGCCACTGGACGCCGGCAGCTGCATCTCATTCCGTTTTCCTTGGCGGGCGCAGCTGCTGCCTTCGCGAAAGCAGCCCCAGGGTGTGGCGCCCCAGACCCTGGAACTGCGGCCAGCCCACGCGCTCCCCCAGACAAATGAGGCCTTTTCAGCACCTACTTAGCATCAGCCAGAGCCCTCCCTGGTGGCCTCATGGCCAGAATCCCACACACTCATCGCGGGGTCTAGGCTTCACTTCTTCTCTGGGACAGGTCACAAAGATGCACCAGCCTGTGCGCAGCCACAGGGAGAGATGGACCAGCTCATGAACAAAGCTGAAAATGGGCTCATAAAACACTACACAGCTGTAGAGCGGCACTCGGGAGTGGCTTGAAGCCAGCTGACCGTGTGCTGCATGATTGCTGCTGCCAACACCAGCATGACAGTAGGAAACTATAGCCAGGGCAATGGGGAAGGAAGGGACTGTCCCCATCAGCCACAGCACGGCCACAGGTCACCTGGATGAATGGGAAACTTAGTCTGGGGTGCTTCTCATCCCACCTTTCCTGGCAGCCTCAGGAAAGAAACTCAGTGTAGCTTTGTCTACATTAACTGCAAAAAAAGTCTGCAGAAATGAGAATGCAATAATCATCAACAGTATTTGTTTGGTTGAAGAAATCCAAAACTAGATATTTTTTTGCTTTGAAACCTTTTAAATTGTTATGCTAAGTTATTATGCGACGTAGAGTTGTTATCAGCTTGGCATAAACATATAAACAATGAGATATCCTGTGGCTAAGTAGACAGCAACAATAGATTACTGCAATGAAAAATTACTTGTAATGAAGAAGTCAAAGCCCAAACTCACCACTATCCAAGAAGTTTCAAATCCATACTGGATCAGAAACTGATGTTGAGAAAACTGTTCAAAAGTAAACAATTTGTGCCAAGATCTGAGGAACGGTCCTTTCTACAGATTTTCTTTTTCTCTTTGCCTGATTGGCCAAAACTGGAAGAGGATGGCCCTCAAAAATGTTGTATAAACAAATTCTTCCAGTCTTTCTTCAAGAACATACATAAATGTGACATTTCAGGAAGAAATATTGTAGGAAACCCAATACTTCAGCCTAAAGTATCCCAAGTCTACAACACTTTTATTCCATTAAGACATGCATTCAGCTAACAATTTGAAAGAAACTAATCACCTCTGTGTTTTCAGGCCAACAGAAGGAAATGAAAAGCTAACACAGTCTAATGGAGTTGGGGATATGGGAAATTAAATACCCATCTGATTCCAAGAAAACCCAAACATCATTCCAGTTTAGTACTGGCAGATTTATTTTAAAAGTCTCTCTGGAAAGGTGGTGGGAAATCTTTTCACCTTGGGCAGGCCACCCAGTAACTGGCTTTGTGCTATCACTGGTCTTATCTTGTGACCTTAACCTATATCTTTCTGGTCTTTCTTTGCCAGTTTTGCTTACCTTTCATGCTTTCTTATCTAAAGTTACAGCTAAAACGTTTCCCTGGCAGTGTTCTCGTACACCAGGCAGTATCTCTTGTTAAGCACTAGTTAAACTGAAGGCACATGGTCATCAGCTGATGATTGAACTTGGGGTTGATGTTTAGTCCAGCAGATTTTAGGCAGGTCAGGCTCTTTCCCTAGCTGGGATGGCTCACACTCCCACCTAAGTTAAGCCAAGTGGATTGAGATAACCCTTGAACACACAGAATACTGCTCTTACTGTCGGGTCCGCCTGGGAGGTTCTCGTGCTTATGAGACTTATGAGGCCACATTTATGGCCAAAAAATCTTCTTCCTACCTGTGAATAATTCACACAGGTAGGAAGATGCCTGTGAATAATTCACAGGTTCACCATGATCACTGTAAACATATTTTGCTGTCCTTAATCTTGTGCCAAAGAGCTTAGGAAATAAATCACAGGTTGTTTCTGGTTTGTTTCTTTTTTTCAAAATGTATCTCATTTGACTATTGGCTCTTCACTATTAATGGTGATTAATGATTAGTCACATATGTCTAATAACTTTTTCCAGCTGACTGCCCAGATGTCTGAGGGCTTTAAAGCAGGATAAAAAAGGAAGGATGATTATTAAATACTGAATAATCAAGAAAGTGCATTCTTGAGTTTCTTGTTGCTGTACATTAGACTATATTAGAGCAGGTACTCTGTAAGACAGAACACTGTGAATCAAAATATATCTACAGTTACATTGTACTGTAAAAGTAGTTTAGGTTACAGCTGAGGTTACTTAAAAGTGTATTTTCAGCATTTTACTCTATATAAAAATTGCACTGTGTGTGTTTTATAACACACCGATACCCATGCTCTTTATCTTTCCATCTGAGTGTGCACAGCCTCTTTGGGTGTTCCCAATTTTGACTAAATGGCTTGCTCATGTTGATTATATAATGACACATACTTCCAAGGCTGTGGTTGGGTGCAGGTGCTAAGGTCAACTTCTTGTGTTTTGATTCTCAGGAGGATCTTCAGAAAACGAAGCATCTGTGGTTACATTTATAATTACAAATCACAAAATGAGATCATTGTAGATCTCCTTGTTTTCATAATAACAGCATGCAACCTTTTAAAGCACACAGATTTTATACTGGAAACAACATTTAACAGGAAACATCCAAAGGTAAAGTGCTCAGAACATTTCTCAGGCACGTATTTTTATATACTTGGAGGTAGTTCTAAAGTCCTCACTTCTTTTTTAAGGCAAATCCTTCATAGATTTTTTCCAACACTCTTCAAAAAAGTATACAAACTATACCGCAAACAAAAGCAATGCCTAAACTATGCAGTAGTAGAAGAGTCCTTATATAATAAGTGAAGCTAAAGCATGAAAAATATGCAACCTATTCTGTAATAAAAATCACATTTTATTGGCATTACTAGCTTTTTTCCTTATTAAGGAAGTGGCAGTTGGTACACAGTCTGTTTGTTCTACATGATATGAATGGAAATAATAAGCTAGTGGCTAAATATTTACTTATTACATTCTTGTCCTATATGCTATTCACCAAGTCATGCGACTTGCAGTTTTGCATAGGAAGATGATCAATGATTAACCACAGGTTACAACAAATTCCCTGGACAATCCCATGGAGATTTCTGCAAAATGGCTACTGTTTATTAAGGTGGATACACACACAAAGATTATGTCCTCTTTTTTAGGTGAATACATTTGTGTCCAAATTAATGGGGTTTTTTCCATATTTTTTTCTGTTCTGCATTATTTGGTGGATATTGGGAGAGAAACTTGGTAGTCCGTGTGCCAGAACATCAAAAATATTCACAAAATCATTTAAAAAGTAGAAATACCTTTTCATTATCCCCAAAAATTTTCAGTCAAAACAAGTAATTGTTTAGGCTTACAGTATCCTGAAAAATATCTGATTTTCTTGAGTAAACATTTCCCACAAAATACTTTGCTCATCCATACTATTTTGTTTGGAAAACAATCAAACAAACAACTGTTTTAACTCATATTTCATGCCCTAGAGGGTGGGAACATCTGATAAAGGAAAAGGTGTGACTCTGCAGTGTGACTCACATTGTAGGGAGTCCTGTGTACCAGGCAGTGATCACCCCGATTGAATTTCTGAATATGAGGACTGTTCTGCCACTAACTGCACCTCTGGGAGGCATGGTGGTGGTGAGAGCAAAGGGGAAAGGACAGAAACATGTCTTCAGATAATTTGGAGAGGAATGGGAGTTCAGCACAGGCAGGTGACAGTAATGCCCAGAACAGAGAGAGAATTTTGTCCTCTGCATTCTATGCATTCTAGCTGGCTTCACTCTGCCACTTAGTCTGTGGGGAAAAGATGAGTGTGCTGTGCACCATCAGGCAGAGAAAAGGTCTCTGCTGAGCCAGAAAGGAATGGAATAGAATCATAGAGTATCCTGAGCTGGAAGGGACACACAAGGTTCATCAAGACTGGCTCCTGGCTCTACACAGGACACCATCAGAAACGACACTATGTGTCTGAATACACAAATTTAGTCTCATCAAAAAATGTCAGCTCTGCAGAGCTTGTTGAGAAGCTTGGCCACATCTTTTCCCGAGTACATCCTGTCTGGGACTTCATTTGCTATTAAGGATATGCAGGCCAAAAACTTATCACTGTGAATCTCCCAGCTACCTAAGCACAGTGTCATGGTCTGTGGACCACTTTCCCCTGGTGCATCTAGGAGTAAATCATCATCATCTTTTTCAGGGAGTGATCCATGGGAAAGCTGAAACTTTTATTTGCCTCATGCATGCTTCACTTGCTGATGCCCATGTAACTCTTTACATGTGACTGTACTGTACCACAAATACCACAGAACATTCCTTCTGAAACCCAACTAACCCCTTCGTTTCTTAATTTTGCCTTTACTTAAAAGTCAAGGCAAAATGCAGGAACATGTTTGCAGACTTTTTTCATATTAAATTGAAACACCTTTCATCTACTTTTGTACATGTACCCACATTTTAATATACCACACTAAAACACCTCTGATCTTACTCGTAAAGAGCTTGTTCCATGTCTGCTCATCACAGCAGTTCCTGTGCCACAACTGCAAATCAGCTGGTGATGGCGAAGGTGAATCTGAAAGGAGTATTTTGCTTCCTTATTGATTTCTTCATTATATACTTGTCAGATCACTCTAAAAATACCTAGAGTTAAAAAATAATTATTTTATAGGCTACAGGAAGAAAGCAAGAAGTCACTGACTGTTATGTAGCGTTCTAGATATTTATCTGATTCACTGAGTCACAGAGTTAATGGACTTACAAGATAGCTCACCACATCTGCATCACTGCTAGTGTGAAACTATTTTTATACTACTTTCTCCAGTGCTTAAATCCACTCCTATATTAGTATTTTCTATTTATACTTATTTTCTTTAAGTACATTGATTTTTGCATTTCAGCACATCACAAAGACCCTTATCATCATTATGGTACAGGCTAAGCATGCAAAAAAATCCTCAGAGTCCCAAGTTTAGAGGTTACAAAGTAAAGCCTCAAAACGCTGTGTAGAATTGTAGATAATTATCTGAGAGTTTCGCTGAGTCATGGACTTATTAATGCATTAACATCCCCCTCAGTATAATGAGAATGCTTATCTTGGTTCTAGAAGGCGTTGGTGTTTAAAATACTGCTTTATTTTCTTTGATTCTGAAATCACACAAAACATCCTCCTCCTGGCAATCAGTACCTACACTCCCATGTGAAATTATCTGCATCTTCAGATTATGAAACTGCTGCCATGAATTTTCTTGTAAGCTCTAACTCTAATAACTGAATTTCTCTTATCAGTAGTTTTCTTCTATGATGTTTCTAGTTTAGTTACCAAGAATAATAAGGATATGTAGTCTCTGTGTTTTTCCTAATGTTTGCATTGGATGATTCCAAAAACAATTTACAAATTACTTGACACCAGCTGAAATGTTAGGCCCTAAAGATGACTCAGCTTGCAATCACAACTCATTAGTAAGATTCCAGGGAGACAAACTATCATAGGAAAATACACGTGTGTCCATGTGAAGTTTTCCACTTGGGAAACCTTGAATTTTAACAGTGTTTTGCAGAATAGCTCCTAAAGGTTTCTGTTGACAGCTCCAGCCTTCACCAAGGTGTGTTATGCACTCATTGTGCTATTCTAATTAGAAGTCATCACAGTTTGTAAAGAATAAATTTTTCATTTTAATTCACATTAAATCTGTATTTTTCTTTTTTAATAAAAACTTCTTTTTAAATAAAATAATTAGGTTCATAACCTCATAGTGACTATTTAAACGTCTGAGCTGGTTTTCAGCAACACTTAATATAATTACACAACTTATTTGAAGTTGTTGTACAATACATCAGATTTAGTCAGTGAAAAAATAGAATTGGCACTTGCTGGAGTTCAGTTTGTCTATAATTTCCACTGCTGTTTTCGTCAAGAATAAAATGAGATAGTCCTTAATTCTTCCATATCTGTGCAAAGAATTAAACTCCACAGAAGTCACTGAGAAATTTATTTCATCCTGCAATGGTCAAGAGGTTCAGTCTATGAGAAAGGTGACTTTCACTTCATCATTTGTTTTGTAACTACCCACAGAAGGGGCACGAGGCTGAAGGACAAACACGCCGTGTGCTTATCTGGGAAATAACTGCACCCTTGGATGACCTCCTCTCCAGCTAAACCTTGTGCTTGGAAGCATTATGCCCTCTCCTTATGATGTGCAGGTGTCCCTGGCATGGGCATCTGTTGTGCAAGCTGGCAGTGAAGTCTTGCAGGTGTGCATTTCTGCTGAAAACATCTAAGTTTGGAATGGAGCAGAGGAACACCAGTCAGGAGGTAAGCTCAGGGTTACTTCTCGTTACTTATTCCCCCTTCCTGCAGCTGAAGCCCTGTGAACAATCAAAGGGATATCTCATCTTCCTGGAAGGACTTCCCATCTGCTGTTGCTTGTCTTGCTGGAGAAATCTCCAGTGTTTGGCACAGGTATGTATCCTCGCAGCTCACAGATGCACAACCTTGCACCTAGGATATATTTACACATCAATACCTTTCCTTGGCAACTGGAATATAAAAAATGTGTCCCTAAAATAATGCATGTTATTTTCTCCCTATTCTACATATTCCTAAACCCAGGAATATAAATTACTGTGTAATGATTTGCAAACAGGTTGGTGTGTTCATTCTTGTACTTTATTCTGTTTTTNAAAAAAAAAAAGAAAGAAAAAGAAAAAAGAAAAAAAAAATCCAAAAAATAAAGAATAAGTAGCATTTACAAGACAACTGGGAAAATCAGATAAATACTAATAGTATGGTGGATACATTGCCAGAAACATACAGGATACTGTTTGGTCAATAGCTACTGCCACTTAGTTTTAGCAATAGCACATTTAAATCAATAGCTCCTTTTTAATATTTTATGTTGTCCTACCATTAGCCTGTTTTTGTGTCCCTTTATCATTGCTAATTAAAGCTATTGGCAATGACCTTGACATTTTTCTAGGTTTTTAGTGGCTCAGGTTCCACTTAAATTAGCAATCATGGGAACAGTTTTTTGTTGATTTACAGCTCACCTACATTTTAACAACTTTGGTTGCGTTTTGTTATTCCACTTGCAAGCAATTCTATAATTTTTATTTGAGAGACAAAGCTTAAATTAAAATGATTTTGACATTTCTGTTTTCATTTTACATGGTATCCAGGATGATCAAACTGGCTTTTTATACATACCTGATTACATTTAATGACTGCATATTGCCAAAAAAGAATTTCAACCGTCCATTGTAATAACCCAGGGAAGCCATTGTTACTTTGGGTCCCCAATTTGGGTTTGCAGGGTTTTTTTAAAGGATATTTGGAACATTTTCTTATTTCACAATTATTCTGTAGTTGTGGTAGAAGATGTAGAAATTCAATGATAAGGTTTTCTGTGTTTCATTAAAAGTGGAACACACTTTTAGCTCAAAAATTCTAATTTTTAGGAGCAGAGTTACTGCATAGTTAACTACATCTTAAGTACTTCCTTCTATATTGAGACCAGCACCTGGTAATATTCTCTGTGACACAGAAAAGCACACAGCATCCCATTATTCAAATTAAGTAAGATTAATAAACAAGGGTCCAGAACTGAAGTCACACAGCAATTAAATAAGCATCAATCCAACACTGCTTTTTCACACAGACTACTTTCCTGCAAATGGTGCTTTAGCAATTATCTTATCAGTTGCTACTTGCTCAGCAGTGACTTTTATAATTCTGCCTGTGTTGTTGGGCTGGTGTTAGATTATATCCATTGAAATGAACATAGCAGTTGCATTAAATAGCTCATTTACTTTTCAATGAGTCATAGGAAATACTTAAACCAGTTTACCTTGTACTAGTAAAAGCTTTGTACCCAAAGTTAAAAAAAAAAAGAGTATGATCTGATCCAAAGCTTGCTGAAATCCTTTAAATCTTTCCACTAACTACAATCAGTCTCTTATATACATGTATAATATGTATATAATATGTGCAAGCCCTCTCCTTCTGTACTTTCTCCTGCCTGCAATAACTCCTGCAGGTTTTAGTGTGTCTCTCTCACTGGAGTTCTCAGCTCCTACACGGAGCTTGGCTGAGAGCTCAAGGTACACGTGCTGTTAATCTTCCTCTATGCTCAGGGCTGCACCTGTGCAAATGAAGTCCAGAGGGGTCTTTCAGAGTAGGTTTGGCTGGGGGCAGACTTGACAGTCTTCCAAATATTATGCAGTGCTTTAGCACTGAACGAAGCAGAGGGAAATGTAGGTGCTGTTTGCATGAAGTTTATGTAGGCTCAGGAGGGACAGACCAAGCGCCTGTAGAAGAGATCCTGGGAGTTTCTAAATAAGCCACAAAGCAAACCACTTGATTTCAAGTGATCTCAAAGCTCAAGAAATCAGTTGAGATGCAAATGATGGCTATGAGGGCACTGCTGCAGAAGAGAAAAGGGAGTTTGCTTTGACTCATTTTTCAAAGGGATCTACTTTGGGTTTTGAGAGAGAGAGAGAAAACTGAGCCACATGGCCTATGGACTGAATCAATATTTCCTCTCTTATAGAACCTACTATATGGCAATACACTAAAGGTATTCTCTCCTGCAACTCCCTGCCTCAAAGCATAATCTTCCTCATGTCAGAGTTCATCTCTTTTGCTTCTGTTGGGAAATGGGTGGAAGGCTCGGGCGTTGCCTGACCAGCTGCAGCTATTGCAGCCCAAGAGATACAAGGGTTACAGAGCCAGAGAAGTGACTGGACACTAAATGAGATGAGCAATACCTGGGCTGTACCTCAGTAATGAGACTGTTGGCAGTCCAGAAATGTTCCAAGCGAGTGTGGTCACACTGCCTACGCAATGCTCTCCCTCAGCTGCCCCAAACTTCAGACAGATTAAGTGCACTCTTCCTCTCTTTTCTTCACCTCTGTCTTTTTTAAGCCTTTTAGGCTGCATGGTCTGCTTGGTTTCGATGAATGAATGCTTTTATTTGCATCTTTGGTTAACTTGACATGCATTAAGAGTGATTTCAAGATGACTGAATAACAACAAAGCATTCTCCACCCAAATACTCAGTGAAAATATAAACCGCAGCACCTTAACAGTGCTGTAATATGCACCTCCTGTGCATCAGAGAATAACAGCGTGTTCTTCACAGGGGCTAGGGCATGAAGAAATGCCTTGTGATTATTGAGCAACAGGGACGGCGCTCTGCCAGGCTCGAGGCACTGGGAGCCATGGCTGATTCCAGAGAGCAATCAAGCCATGTCTTCCAGAAGCACTTCTGAGACAGGATTCATAACGGCTTCCAATTAGCAGAAACCTGTGTTTGTCCTTGGCAACAGCAATAAAAGTTTCAGTGTTATAAAGACACTTTGTTTCATGGAGGACAGGGGTGAGGAGCGCTTTTTATTTTGTTGGTTGTTTTTTATAATTTGAGTATTACAAATTGTGGAAAAAGGGACAAGATATTTCAAGCAAGAGTGTTTTAGGAGGCTGGACTGTAATTTCATACTGACTCAGAAAAAGATTGGTGTAGAAACCAATGATTGTAGGGAAACAAGCAAACAAAAAAAAAGCCTTTCTCTGGTGAGGGGCTTTTTACGTGTTGGGTTTTTTTTGTTGTTTTTTTTTTTTTTCATTTGAAGTTCAGTGTATGCATGGGTATTTAGATTTTCCAGGGAGATCCTCAAGAGAAAAAATACTATGTCCATTCAACACTTTGAGGATCACACAGGTAGATTAAGGTTATTCCCAGAAGATCAGCTCTGTTCTGGGAAAATCAGTGATGCAGGGACCCAGGGGGTCATCTGATTTTGGAAGATTCTGCCTCTAGACTTTCCATAAGGGCTGTTTGTGTTAAGGGATATCTTGCAGTCTTTGACGGTTTATTGAAAAGCATAAAGTAGCAAAAGAACACCAGATGTCTGCTTCACTATCAAGGTGCTGGAGAACGACGTTCTATTTTCAACACTCTCATCAAGAAGGAGCTTCAGATTACAGATAGACTATGGAAGATTTATTTTAAAAAAACAAACAAAAACAAAAAGGAGGAAAGGAAAACTTATTTATTCATGGATGTGGTTGAACTGCTAGAAAACCTGCGTTAGATTAACCACAGATTTTAAGAAATTTACCCCAACTTGTTCGCTTTCATTAGCATCAAATATTTGACTGTAAATAAGTTTTGTAAAGCTGTCTCTGAAGGATTGCAGACCTCAGCTCTGCCTTTGCTATGCCTGGAGGTTTTACACCACTTCTGGTTTACTCTGCAGCCACAGACCTGAACTAAGTTTCCTCATTGCTGTATGAGGAGATTCCTCAGTGCTGTATGCCACTGTTCTCTTTTCTGTGAAAAGCAACAGTCATTTAGTGTGAATGCTGAGATGGTTGGGTTGAGCAGTCTCAGACCCTTAAAAGAGGGATGTCACCAAAGTTCTACTGCATTGGTAATATTTTTGTTGATGTTGAAAATTTGCTTGGATACTACAGCAGTGGGCTCTACAGGATATGCTCCAGAAAAAGAAAGAAACCAAATATTTGCACATGCTGGAAAGAGAGTGAGTCAGCAATTGAGTGGGAACATTAATCAAAACTCAACAATGAGCAACATTGTGATGAGTCTTGCTTCATGCATGGCATTCACCAGAAATTTCTCCCAAAATTTAAGAAGTGGATTTCTGGACATTCTTTTGCTCAAAAGAAGTGCAAAAAATAGGTGGTGTAAAATTGTTATTGTTTTAAACTGCAGGTTTATTCAAAGGACTAGAAGAAAAACTCCTCATTCACTCTTGAGGCCTTATTGCGCTGCATGTATGCTATGGAGAGAGGTTAATTACCTAAAAGAACTCTTGAGCCATGTAATAACTCCTGCCTGGAAAACTGTTGCTGTCCGTACAAAAAGAAAGAAGGAAGTGAAAGGAATCAGGAGGGGACAAGCCAGCAGAAATATTTTTTAAAGAAGTCCAAGAATTTAGACTAATCAAACAACTCAGTTTTCATGGTTATCTGGGTAGCCATTTTGACACACATTGCACATGCAAACTAGTAAATTTAATATATCCTATTGATAAAATAAAGCCATCAGTCACACAGTTGTGTGTCCAAAAAACAGATAAACAACACTGTTTGAAAATCAACCAGTGTCAGAAATTACGCAGCCTTCTGTATCAATAGAATTCTGGAAGAAGTCCAGACCTGTCAACACGGAAACCGGCAATATGATTTAATAACTATGGCAAAAAAAGTTTGTGTCCAACCCATCTTTAATGAAGATGGAAAACTGTTAGTATTCCCACACAGAATATAACATGTTTAGTTTGCATGTGATTTTATCCTGAAAACACGTATTGTTATTGTGAAATCCATTAGCAAATGTTTGCTAAAAAGGGAGAATATTGTTAACATTTTTACTGTTTATTCACTGAAAATTTCTGGACAATGGTCCTGCTTGACTGACATGATCTCCTTCTCTGACAAGGTGACCCGCTTCGCAGAGAAGGGAGAGGCTGAGAACGTTGTCTACCTGGACTTTAGTAAAGCCTTTGCCACCATCTCCCACAGCATTCTCCAGAAGAAACAGACTGCTCGTGGCCTGTATGTGCTCTTGGCTGGGTAAAAACCTGGCTGCATGCTGGAGTGCAGATTGGCAGTGAATGGAGCAAAACCCAGCTGATGCCTGGGCACCAGCCGTGTTCCCCAGGGCTCAGTACTGGGGCCAGTCCTATTTAATATCTTTATTGATGATCTGGATGAGAGGATCAAGGGCAACCTCAGTCAGTTTGTAGATGACACCAAGTTGGTCATGTGTGTTGATCTGCTGGAGGGTAGAAAGGTTCTGCAGAGGGATCTGGACAGCCTGGATTGATGGGTTGAGGCCAGTTGTGTGAGGTGCAACACGGCCAACTGCTGAGTCCTGCAGCTGGGTCACAACAACCCCAGGCAGTGCTACAGGGGGACAAGAGTGGCTGGAAAGCTGTCCTGGGGAAAAGGGCCTGGGAGTGCTGAACATGAGCCAGCTGTACCCAGGTGGCCAGAAAGGCCAATGTCATCCTGGCCTGTGTCAGCAATAGTGGGGCCAGCAGGACCAGGGCAGGGATTGTCCCTCTGTATTCGGCACTGGTGAGGCCACACCTTGAGAGCTGTGTCCAGTTCTGGGCCCCCCATTTCAAGAAGGACATTGAGGTGCGGGAGCGAGTCCAGAGAAGGGCAACAGAGGAAGGGTCTGGAGCACAGGTCCTGTGAGGAACAGCTGATGGAGCTGGGGTTGTTTAGCCTGGAGAAGAGGGCTGGGAGGAGACTTTATCTCTCTCTCCAACTGCCTGAAAGGAGATTCTAGCAAAGTGGAGGTCAGCCTCTTCTCCCAGGTAACATGCCATAGAGCAAGGAGGAATGGCCTCAAGTTGTGCCATGGGAGTTTTAGATTGGATATTAGGAAAAATTTCTGCATGGAAAGGGTTGTCAAGCATTGGACCTTGTACAAGGAAGTGGTTGAGTCACCATCCCTGGAGGTATTTAAAGGATGTGTAGATGTGGCACCTGAAGACATGGTTTAGTGGTGGAATTGGAAGTGCTGAGTGCTTGATAATCATGTTTTCTTTCAGCCACTTAAAAGTTCCTGTTTTATATTTAAGAAAAATAAGTTTCTTCCTGTAGAGTGGGCAATTGTTTTTGCAGTTTATGGATGAACATTGCACAAAATCAAGTCTGGAATGGCCCCACAGATATCAGATATACCACTGCACTCGGTGCTACAGTACTTACAACAATGTTGGACCTAGAAGTATTAGTATTAGTTTATCTGGAACAGTCTCAGCCTTTCTTGTACTTAAGTAAAGTGTTTTATCTGAATTAGTATATTGTATCTGATCAAAAGTCACTACTGGTGCCTTCTAGTTAACATGTAATAAATGGAATTATATTCCAAAATTAATTTTGATAAAATATTTCATATATAGGAAATAAAAAGTTGGGAAATAATTCCTATTTCCTCTATTAATTTAGCATCTTTTGGAAGCTGCAGCTATGTGGTAATGATATAAAGTGAATATTGATCCAGCCTATATTCCTGGCAAGTTGATCATTATATAACATTTGGAGAACTACTTTGTTATAATATGGAGATTTTTGCCCTGGCACCTCTCTTTCACAGACATTTCCAAACACAAGACAGATTTTGTTGTTGTTGTTGTTGTTATTTTGTTTTGTTTTGTTTTGTTTTGTTTTGTTTTGTTTCACAGCATGAATTGTTTTTTATTGTAGTGTTGTGTTTTGGTTTGGTTTTAGGAGGCTATGTTTGGCTGTTCCTCATTTTCATCAAAACCAGAGCAGCCAAAATGGCTTGTTCAAACTTGTAAATGGAAAAAGTACAGCACAGACAATTTTTGGTGTCCTGTTACTTTTGATCTAAAGGAGGAGATTAGAAGCTTGTTACAGTGTAAATCACATGTCACCAACCTGTTGCAAGCAGCTGAAATGCAGACCACTAAGTTATCTAAATCCCCATCTCCAGGGGAAACCATCAGAGGCTGTGGGGAGTGTTCTGGGGCTTCCACCCATGCTGCTGTGAGGTGCTCCCCCAGCACTCACCCACACTCACCCACACCGGGTCACTGCCATTCCTGGGAGCCACGGGCCACTTCTGCTCGTAGCTCACGAGCAAAGCCTCCTTTCCCCTCGAGCTTCTGTGTACGTGGAGGTCTTCTCACAGGAGGATTTCTGATGCACAGCTAAGAAGGGACAGTGCTACTGATGAATTTCACCTCCTCCAGCACCTACTCTCCTCTGAAACATCAGAGGAGGACCCTGATGATCTCTGGAAGACTTCTTTGCAGATTTCCACAAAGTTGGTACAGTTTATTTTCTTACAGGGAAGGGAAGGGAAGGGAACACAGAAGGGTGGGTGTGAACATGTAACTTCAGAAAAACCCAGTTAAATTGCCTTCTATTAATGGGCTTTGAACCCTATGGGACTGGAACATCAACAGCCAAATAATTTTGTGGAGTGCATCTTTAATAAGAGGTTAGTATTGCAATGGCTTTAGTGGGTATAGGGGGAAAAATAAGTGATCTGGAAAATAGGAGTGACACTGTTCCAAGGTGTTTGTTCCACCAACTGTTTTATTTTACCCAAGGAACTCTCCAAATATCTTAGCCTTGGCTAATAAAAGTAGCTGTTGAAAAAATACTAGCAGAACTGTGGGAAACAATGAACCAGAGCTTTTTGGCACATCAGAGAATGGATAGCATTCTAGGAGGTGTTTTCCGCTTCATTTTATGGAATTCATCATTACGGTAGTTATGCTTGTTGATATTGGTAAAGGGTGGCAGCTCTGATGAGGGAATAGTTTGTATTTGGTTATTTAGGCTGTGCCTTCCAGTGAGAGAGCACTGTGAACTAAAAGGAGAGCAATAAAGCAAGGGAAGACATAAATCCCATATAAGGGGAAAAAAAATACACAAATATTTCAGTGCGTAAGGAATAATGGGATATAAACTTTAAAAAGAAACTGCAAACAGCTTTTACTAATGGAAAAATCAGGCATGTTATCTATCTTTAGATATAGGTAGTATTATCCTTTTCCATCATAGGTGCTACTACATTTTCATTTTGATCCTCTGAAAATATGCATGAATGAAACAGAGATCCACAACATATCTGGTACAGATTGTTTCCAGCCTTTTTCAGGCATTTGTAGATGTGAAACTCTGATGGCCTAAAGCTATATTGAAAGTTTATGGAGCAGAAATAACCAAGAAGCTAAGAGGACTTTTCTCTGTGGCAACCCAGATATTAAAATGGAATGATTTAGATTATTTGTTTGTGGAATGTGCCCTCTGCCATAAGCCAGTATGCATTAGCATGGTGAAAAAGCACTGTCAGAACTTTTGCTGGAGTTGCAAAGAAAAGAGTTTGAGAATTATTGGGACAGTATTTTCAAGAGACACAGAACTGGTAAAGTAACAACACCTCTTCTTTGCTGGCATCTTCCTTCCTCTGATAAGCACAGCCCTGTCTGTAGCCCCTTCATGGAAATCAAATTACACACTCCAGGAGCCTTTGGACCCTCAGATAAGGATCACCACAGACTTCTCAATACCTCTGTAAATGCACCATTCTGGCACTCATGTCTTGGCTGTGCTCTGGATTACAATGCCAAACATGACAACTGAAAAAATTCTGTAATGGTTCCAAAATGCCAATTTCTGTCTTCTTTTAGTAGCATGACAGATGTAAAAATTAGGCAATACTATAAATAATTACATGGAAGCCTTTTCCACGCCAATCTCATAAGCCCTGTTTTAAGTATCCTCCCAGGATTTTTCTGTCCACACTTGCCTTCACCATTAATTCACAAATTCATAAACAGCAGGGATGAAAGGACGATGAAGAAATCATCTGTTGTACTTTGGCCCAAAGTAATATCAAATACACCTAAATCATTCTAAATGGATATTTGTCTGACATCTGTTGTAGATTTTTATACTATCCAAGCAAAATATTCCAGCTCTTTGGTGTTCTATTAGAAAGATTCTCAATGTCTCTAACTTATGCTTCCTTCTCTGAAAGTCCATTGCTCTTACATAGAAGAATGTGTAGAATATGCTGTAGATGCCTATAGAACTTTTCTTTTTTATATTTATATATTTTTAGATTGTGTATCCCATCTCCCTCTCTCTAAACTGAATCTTTTTCTCTCCTGTAAGTCTCCTAGAGCTCATCTTGTCCAGCTGCCAAACCAAGGAAGGCTCTCCTATATTTGTTGTTTGTGTTTATCTGACCAGTGTTTGTCTGTTTCCTTAATAGTAAAGATTTCATGTCAAGTGGAGTAATAGTTGTGTAGTTTTTGGTTCATGTCTGTTCTTTCCCTAGCATTGCACATTCTGACTTACTCAATGTCCAACAAACACTTCCTAAATCTGTAGTGAAACGTCTCTGCCCACATGCTTCTCAGTGTGTTTTACACAAGGAGGTGAGAAGCTCCTTTATGGCCAAATAAGATAGAAGTTGTTGTTGACTGAAAACAAGTGCCAGTCACTTTTAATGTCATTTATAAACACTACCAAAGTGAATATAGTATTTTATCTAGGGCCCACCTCAGAAGCAATTCAGACTGTGGATTTCCCTCTCTCACAGAGCTCTGCTACATTACACTGTGTTCATTAAAGAAAAGTGAGTTTTACCTTTAGTGATACAAACCCAATTTCAATGCTTTCAAAAAGACTCCACAAAGAATTTTGCTGTAACTTGTGATGATGGAAAAAGCATGATAGTGATATGTGACAGATATGGTGCCTTTTGTAAGATGGAGCTGACAGATGGCTTTGCCATTCTTCTTAAACATGCAGCTCACTCACACAATATTCCTAAAAACTGATTAACACCTCCAGTGCCTTTCTGGTAATTGGGGATAATTAATAAAGAATAAGGACATGGACATACACTGTCCTCTAGCAAGCAGTTGTAAGAAAATAAGCATTGTTAACATTGTGTCATCTACAGTAACAAACCATAAAATAATACAGGCTAGAGAGGGAAAAGACTGATTAAGTCATCCACTCCATCTCCTGCCAAGGCAGGCTTCTTTTCTGCCATATATTATTAAGTGCTTTGTCCAGCCTAGTTTTAAATTATTCAAGCAATTTGATATCCACTATTTCCTTTGGGAGACTACTCTCCAATTCAATTCAGAGGTATGTTTATTTATCCCTTGCTCTATAAATAAAATGATCTTTGCCTATCTGCACTACTTCAAAAATTTATTTTCAAATTATTTTTTTTTATTTTTTAACTTTATTACTATTGGAGTTAAGATGTAAAATGGGCGATGTAGAGGACTTTGAGACAAAGACATCTAGTTTTTCTGGAAAAGTAAATAAAGGGAAGGTGTTTTCTTTGGGTTTGTTTGTTTGTTTGTTTGTTTGTTTGTTTGTTTAATCTTGCACTGTATCTTTATACACGTCACAAACCAGAGCCAAATAAAATAGCAGCCTTTGCACACTGTTTAATAACTTCTCATCCTGCCAGCAACCATCCTGTGGCAGTAAGCATCCCAAGCAGCAGTGGGGGAGATATTTTGGGAGCCATGCAAGAGACGAGGAGGCAGGAAGGCAGGGAGGGATGGCTGCCCAGCACCCTGACAAGTGAGCACACTACCCACAGACTGTCCTAAGCAGCAGCTTCCTGCAGAGTGTGCATGTGGTGGTGTGGTTCTAACTCAAGCATGCCAAGGGTTTCTAAACTTTCAGGCTGCTCAGAAATGTAAGATCAGCTAAGGAAAGCCCTGTAGACCTTGTTGGGTCCTGTGGATTGCTGGGCAGCAAGGGGAATGACCAAGCACTAAATGTGCAGGACAGAAGAAAACACAGGTAAATGATTACAAGGAATGATTAAAAGGCATGTGCATGGCATAAAAAGATAAATAGCAAAAAAAGAAATTTTTAGGCCCAGGTGTTCATCTGTGCCTTGTCAAGTGTTCCAGCAAGCTCGTCCCCAGCCTTATGCTCTGGTACACTTTACAAGAAGTTTTCAGGTAATGGCAGTTTAAAAATTAACTGGTGCACCCTGTGCTGCACGGTCATGAGCCAGGGCCCTTTGAAGTGGGTAGACAAATCCCTGTAATTTCAAAGGGCTTTGAAGCTGGCCCTGGGCACACAGAGACAGTGGTTAATTTTACACTCGACGCAGAGGAGCCCTGCAAGCGAGTGGTGCAGTGGCTGGGACAGCGATGGGCGTCACCCCTGCCACCCCTGCGGGGAACGGCTGCTGGGGACACTGCAGGGGCAGAGCCCAGGCGTGGATGTCAGCCAGCACAGCATCCATCCTGCAGCCGTGCCTCTGGCCAGCACCTACCTCCTGCTAGCCAGATCTAGGCAATGCAGAAGGACAAGTAGGAAGGACAGGAAGAAAAAGTAATCTGCCCTTCCTCTAAGCGGTACAAAGTTTGGGTCTTGGGATAAGGAGCAACTGCAAAGTGCTCCCCTGGGAGTCACCTTCAGCTGGCAGTGGGAATGAAGAACAAGTTCAGCATGGACTAGCTGAAAGCACTGTGAATACTCAGAAGCAGTATTAGAGGGTAAACCAGAACTGGAGCAAAGAGGATACAAAGTGGCATCAAACTGCTGCTCTCCCTGCAACTGCAAAAGAAAATGAAGGTTCCCTTTGAGCAGTCATACAGAAAACCCTGAGGTCTGGCAGCAGCCAACAGCAGCATCTCCTTTATCCAGATCTCCTTTTCCAATCTTCTGACAAAAGAAGAAGGGATCAACCCATGCCTGGTGGCACAAAAGTTCGAAGTCTTGCTCCTGAGCACCCAGAGGGCACTGCAGAGGGAGATGGCACTTTCCCAGCCAGCACTGAGGTGCACACCCAGAGAGGCATCACCCAGCGTGGCCATCAGCCTGGCACATCCTCCTGCCAAACCAGGTCCTGCCTCGCTCAGCAGCCCCTGCTGGCGACAAGCCAGGGAGCCTACCAGTGGCTGAGACACGCCAGCCTCCCCCTGTGGCTCCTGGGGAGCAGGACAACAAGGGTTCCATTCACACTGGCCCACTTGGGCCTCCCTTCCCATGTATCTCAGCCCCAGCCCTGCATCCCTGCGGTGGCCTCACTCCAACGTGGTGGCACTGCTGACATGCACAACGCCTCAAGGCACTGCTGAGGGACTAACCAAGGCCAGGGAGTAAAACCTCAGCATCACCATATGGATATTGTATCTAGACTCCACTGTCAGAAAGTATTCCTTGTAGGCTCCTGCTGGTCCCCTTGCACAACAACAAGGCTGCCCAGGAGTCTGAGCACACCCACCTTGAGACTCAAGGCTTGTTGTAAGCTGTTTTTCTTCATTTTGAATCACTTACAGTGTTAAAACAGGGTCATTTGCACTGTGTTGTGCTGTTGCTAGTGTCTGATTGTACTCCTTAGAATAGTTTTAGAAGAAAAAACATGTAATAAATAACATCATATTAAAAAAAATTAATTCATAGCATAAAATTCAAAGACACATGAAGTATTACGCCATCTATCTTCAAAATATTAATATATGTTACAGGTTTCCAGTTGGTAAGAAACCACAGGTATTTCTAAGGAACTGGGTAATTTTTCCAATTTTGTGCCTGGGAACATTAATCACAATGGTGGATTTTGCTCAAATAATATTTTCTTCTTCTAACCCTATAAGCTCTATTTACCATTATCCCTCTGGTTCTACACAATTTGGTGTGTGATTCTACAAAGTCAGGCACACCACACAAACAGCTGCATTTAAACAATTCAGTTTGGGATTCAGGAAAGTAAAATTCCCTGAGCAAGGCGTTTCCCATTCCAGCACCTGAGTTGAAGATAAATAAACACTTCAGGCTGTTTTAACTATAGTCACTTCTTGCTTCCTTGGCAACTATTTTAACTCCATTTATATGAAAAACACACAGCATAGTATAAAATGGTGGAAAAAATTATTTGGTAAACTGAGAATGGGACTGGAAACAAGAACTCCATAGGAAGCTCACACATGACATGTAAAAATTTCCAATATTAAAGAATATATTCAAAGTAGTCCCTCAGAAATCATTTGAGAATAGCTCATCCTGTCCTGGGAGAGGAAGATGGACAACAGTGGTGCCTTCTTGGCACCTTGGGCTCTCTGTGGGGCACACAGCCTGACAGCAGAAGACTGTTCAAGTGAGGGAGAGTTCAGTGGTTGATGGGCTTTAGGAAAAACAGTAGGACACTTTCCAAAAGATGTTTATTTCTACTTGATCATTATACTTCTCTATTCACGTGTTTTGCTTGATTCAAATATGTTTAACCATTTCATCAAAAGAATGACATGAAATGTATTCCTGGATTGGTTAGTGATTTTTTTTACTGACAGGCTATCCATAACTTGCTTTGCATTTTGAATATGTAAAGTAAGCACCCCTTAGATGATATAAAAGCCATTTTCAGCTACCAGTTGAAAAAGAGGTCATATTTGCAGCACTGTGTTTCAAAAGAAAAAAAAAAAATTAGTTCCCAAATAGTCAAGATGTTCATTACTTTGTCTTTTACAGTTGGGTAAATATTTAGAGTTGTTGTAATTAAAGATTTATCTCACAGTATCATCCTTATAACTCTGTGTGGCACCTTTATATCAGCTGATTTCCTGTGCTATACAAATGTGGGAATTAGTCACTTATTTTTTTATGGTGTCTGTACTCAAATTAGGCTACTGGTTGAAGAAAAATGTTTTAATTATTGTCATTCACATGAATGTTAGGACTATGAAAATCTGAAAATACAGTTTTGGGAGCCACTTGCACTTTCCTTGACATCTTTGATGGTAACAAAAAAAGAGAAGAAAACAGCATTTTACTCTTGACTGGAGTCTGCCACAATGCTGAGTAACACCTTGCCCCTGGCACAGGAAGTGCTTTTATGTGGAGTAATATTTAATACAATCATTACAAAATCCAGCTCTGAGACTGAGGGAGGTGCACAAATGACTTGGCCATTTGAATACTCCAAGGTATCACTGCACATCACTGCACACGCTTTGGGCCTGAGGGGCAATATCTGTGCTGTGCCATATGGTATGGAGCAAAAGCCTCTAAACCAGCTCCCAGCACTTCTAATGCAGGGGTGTGGCATCACAGGCTCCATAAAGCTCTGTAGCTTGCAACACTGCCCCTGAGCTAACATTAGCCCTACTTAGCACAGCTAATTAACCTGAGCCCACACTGACACAATACTTAGGTGCCAAAGCCAGCTGGGTTGCTGCTGGCCTGAGGATGTGCAGCAGCCAAGCTCCATCACAGAGTTTACATGGGCCTGGATGTGGATGTTTTCAAACGTGAATGTCTAAATCCAGTGCCAGTGTGATTTAGCTGGTGGGTTGGGAGATGGAGCTGAGAGGCTCCCATCAGGCCAGGGGCAGCTGTAGGCTGGCATTCCAGATAAAGGCAAATATTTGCAATGCTACATCCAGTCACAATAGAAATAATTCTTTTTTCCCCTGCAAAGCAATTTATTTTCACCTGGCCAAATGCTTCTATGGAGGGTGAAACAACTCAAGTGTGCTGGCCAATGGCTCTCTCAAATCCAGCACTGCACTGACACCAGGGGTTGGGGGACAATGGGAACTGCTGTCTGAGCAGGAGGGAGCCACCAGGTGGGAACTGAGTACCACCTTCAGACTAACACATTTCTTTTCCTTCCATTATTCCTCCTGAGTGGGGCAGCTGTCCCCAGTATCCAGAAGAAGACAAACCCAGGCCAGTGGCTTACTTGTGTACTCCAAGGCCAACCTCATCTGCCAAGTTACATGGATGTAAGAATACAGTTAAAGAAAATATACATACTTTGTACCTGGAACAGAGATGCAAATAATTTTAAATGGAAATGAAAGACATGAGCTGGTGGATTCCACTAAAGAAAGAAGCTTTTCATTAGAGAAAAGTTTCCAGTTAAATCTAATTCCACCCTCTTTTGTTTATTAAACAGCATTTTCAGTGATTTTGTAGGGATGATTTGTGTTCTAAAATATCTTGCTCTCCTTTAACCTCCATTGTAGTCAAATTTGAGACATCATATTTTGCTATAGCAACAGTTTGCTTTCAGAAAAACAAAATTTCTCAGGGATATTTCACTTCCCTACAGAATTAAGGATTTGGTAAAGACTGAAACAGGAACATCTGAAATCACAGGTTAGGGAATACAGAAGCATGATGTACTGCAAACTCCAGAGTATTGCCAACTGTCACAATTATTTAATATCTGAAATCCCCAGCACTTGGCATTCTTCTAGTTGAACTTTTTTTATTATTTTTTCTAAAAAAATCAAAAAACGGTTTGAGGAGAAGATAAATAGATGATCCTTTGTAATGGAATTTACTGTTTATAGGGAAATATTTGCCTTGTTAAACTACCTGAACAAGCATCTTTGAAGTACTAGTATGCAATGATGACTAACAAATAAAGGATAAATATAATTTAAATGTGTTTAAAAAACCTGAGGGCTTGACTGGGAAGTTGATACATGATATGAGAGAAACTGTTATAATGAATTCCAGTGGTTTATACAAAAACACACAACTGGAAACATGATTCATGCACATAAAATACTTGATATATTACTTTTGGACACTTAGTGGGTGTCACACACATAAAACGCATGCCACAGAGTTGAATACCTCAACCTTATGCACCTTTCTCACCCAAAAAATAAACATTGTCTCTGTATCACCTAGCAACAGATTTATATTTTTTTCAATTACAAATGTCTGTAAACTGAGCACAGTATTGGTGTTAGGAAGCTGGAGTGTGCAGAGACACTCAGGCACTGACACAGAGAACAAAGCACATTTTGACTATAATATGGTAATTATGGTCGCCTGGTAATCAGTTCTAAAAAGCCAGCAGTGAAAAAAAACCTTGCCTGAGAAAATGCAGACTGTGAGTGCCAGAGCTACTGCGGAGGGTGAGACACAGTAGCCAGGAATGGAGCAAACACTGGCAGAACAAGGAGCTCCCACAGTGCCTTCACAGACCCCTGTGAGACAGAGGAGGAACAGTCAGTCCCAGCTGGAATCCCTGTTAAAAGCACCACGGTGGTTATGAGTCATTGCTGCAATATTGAAACATCCATAACCATGTTCTAGGAAAAAAAAAAAGCATCTCAAAGAATGGCCATATACCTATACATACATCTATCCACATGTATGCTAGATTTCATATAAGCACTGTGAACAGCTTCTGTCATGTCAGAAAAAGTAAGGAATGAGGTAAAGGAACTCAGAGAATTCAGTGTCTCTGATAGCCTTTGGATACATTTTACCCTGGTATGCATAGGCACTGTGAACAATCCTGTATTTAGTTGCATTTGCAAATTGGTTAGTAGCTTTGTTTTGGGTTACATGTGGTCTGCGGTTTGCTGACTGACTTCAAAATTAAGTCCAAAAAAAATAGATAATTTCAAGCCCCATGCTCCAGGCTGTCAAACAGCCTCCAAACTGTCATAGACTCTCCTTTCTAGTGAGGCCAGGGAAAAGCCTATTCATAATCTGGTGTTTTGTTTTTGAGAAAAGTATTCCTGGCTTCCAGAACAAAATGCATCTTTAAACTTTCTAACAATACAGCATATGTAACTGAGACATCTTTCTCCAAGATCTCCTCTTCTGTTTCATTCATCCTTCTATGTTTCTTTTCATTAGTTATATATTTCACTTCTTTAATTTATGTTTTCTATATGAAAGAGATCTGGGCAATAAAACTTTGGTACTTAGTCTTCTAAATTCTTCCTCTTTCTGGTTTGGACTACATTCTTTTCTCTGCTGGAAAAGATAAAGATGAGCAGATTTCCAAAGCCAAGCAACATTTATTTTTCCTTCATTGTCCTCACATTTTAAGACATGTAATCAATCATGAAGGAAAGTGGAACACTTAGAGTAACAGGAGAGGCTCATCTGCCCATGTGGTACTAGAGGGAGGTATGGAGTGGAAACAAGAAGATGTTGCCAAAAATCCTGTCAAATGTAGAGACAGAGCCAGGCTGTGACACAGCAGAGATTGAAGCTTCCCACAATGCAATGTGGGATCTTCTAAACTGGGATTGGCAGTGAAAGGAGGGCGATGAAGCAGGTATCTTCACTCCAGAAAGAAGAGATATGATGGCAGTAGCAGGGAACAGATCTCGTTGGAAATGTGTGAGGGTTTTCTTGGGTTTTCTCTTTAATTTTAATTAAGCTGTTCTACCAAAACACCTCCTTCACAGTCTCAGAGAGAACAGAGTAGTTAGTATGAACCAACACTGAATATCTTGACAAAGTTATTTGTTGGGGACTCAGATGAGTTTCACTTAGCTCAATCTTCACAAGTATGGAAACTTTTCAAAACATCTTTATCTACTGATATCTATATCTATATATCTATATATATATCTCCATATCTATATCTATATCTATAGCTATATCTATAGCTATAGCTATAAAACTTTTCTACCTCACTCTCCTCTGGACTTCACTAATATATCCTTTCTCTTCTCTTTGAACTGCCCTTTAATATTGTGTTCTTCTTTTCTCTTGATGTTTTCCCATGAAAATCTTCTTAACCAGATTTCCTTCACAAATCTCAGATCGTCTTCACAGAAGACACCTGGATGTAAATAACTTTAAAGATGTGGGAGAAAAATAAAATCAAGACACAAGTCTGAAAAGAGAGATGTCAGCATTCCTCCCATTAATTCTCTTGTTGCAGTAGTTATGCTGGGAGTGATGCAGCAGGATGTTTTGTCTGGTGGTTTGGTAGGAACACAGAGAAGACTTTTACTATAATGTTTGTTCTCTGACCTAGAATTTATGCATCCCTGGATCTTCCCTGGATTATGTTGCTCACACAGAGGTAATCCAAGTTTTTGCTTTGTTCTTTTTCTGCTGTTCAAAGAGTGGGTTTACCTTCTCTTCATTTCAAAATAGTGTAGGATTTCCATAGTACCAGTCTAAGTGATGGGATATTTTTTCATTTGCAGTGAAAATTCCTAGAGACTTAACACTCCTAGTTTAATTTCAAGTCCACAATATTAAATTGGCTTTGATGTTAGGCAGGAAGAGTCTGCCCAGCCAACTTAAATACATATGAAATGCTTACACTTATTCCATTACAGCACACATTTGCTATTATATTAAATTGTTAATAAAGTTACATTAAAAGGCTTCTAAGAGTGAGACAGAAACTTCCCACAGAAGGAAAATATTGAGTAAGTATTTCTGCTCTTTAATTCCTTTTGTCTAGACATCACAACAGCCCTTAGCCTTATCCTGCCAATGTCAATATAGTCCCTTGAGGATATGTGGCAAATTAACAAATTTAGCAATGAAAGTAATGGGCTGAGAATTACCTATCTATAGCAATAATACAGCATCTATTAATGAAATGTACAGACACACACATGAATACAAATATACATCCTTGCAGGCACATATATGCACGTTTCACTTCTGAGCCAAATTCCCCAACTCATACCATAGCAAGTCTGTTTTTTCCACATTGATTTTTACATGCACAGTATTTCATGGCAGATGGATCTGACAGTTAGGCCATTAAAATGGCAATGAATGAGAATAACAACATGGATGTATAGTACCAGATCTATGCACAACCATCAAAGTGCCCACACACTGCAACAGCCACTTTTCTCTGAGGTGAGTGAGCCCAGGCATCCCCTGACTCTCAGTGAGTACCTGCATGAAGGTACCCCATATTCCTATTTTTGTATTCTGTCCCACCTCTGTCTGAGCTCAGGTGGCCCATTAATCCCAGATGTCCCCCTTGCAGATGGAGCAGAGAGGCACAGGAAGAGCCCTCTGCCATCTCTGTGGGGCTGGCAGTGACATTCAGATGCTAGCAGGACATTCAGACGAGCCCCTGAGCATTTTGTGACCACATGTTGCTGGCTGCTCTGGTGGGGTTACCTAGAGCCCTCTCCACAGGTGCTCCTGCAAGCAGGCAGGAACCAAAGAGCCTCTGAATGCTTCAGTACTGGGTTGATCAAACAAGGGAATTGCACCATTTTAGGCTGAACACTTTGCTGTTGGAAACAGGACAGTGGCTCTCACTTCACAAGGAGATACATGGAAAAGATGGGGTTGGGGAGAAGGGATGGGACACACAAGTTGTTCCAGCTGAGATTCCATCTTCAATTAAGAAAAACCCAACTTTTTGTAGTGAGAACTATCAATCACTGGAACAGCCTCCCCAGGGACAAGATGAAGTACCCATAAATGGAGGGTTTTAACATGCAATTGGACAGAGTGCTAGATAATCTCATCTGAACTCCCTCTCCCATGAAAGATTGGGCCAGATGATCTTTCAAGATCCTTTTTAGCCTGGGCTGTGCTGTGGTTCTGTAGTTTGGCTGGAAATCTGTGTGAGTTCTCCTGAGACTTCCAGATCTGGGAGTCCCACAGCCAGAAAGAGTTTTTCATTAACAGCTTTAACTACGACACTCTTCTAAACCAAAATGCATTAGGAGAAGAAGAGAAACTCTGCTCTGTCACAGTGCAATGGACAAAACCATGTTCCCAGATTTTAGCAGCCCCTGTAGTTGGTGAGTGGATTGAACAAAAAGGCTAATCTCACCTTCAGTGAGATCTTTCCCTTGGTTCTTCATTCCTCAAACTGAACAAAGTAATCTGAGGGAAGAGAACACAATAATCTCCTCCTGATACACAAACTCATCCTTTTCTATAAGAGCCCTAAAAAACCTTTTCCCCCAAGCTCCATCTCCTTTGACACAGAGCACATCACAACTCAGCATCCTTGCAGTAACTTCATACCCATTTCATTGTCACTGGATGGTATCTGCAGATCTACACATTACCAAGGTCAAAACTGAATAATGGACTTGTAAAATATTTTTTCCTCTTTAAAATAAGAAATCTCCATTTTTCATAGACAGCATTTTATATTTTGTGAATTTTTGGTGAGTTTGTACCTGTCTGAACATATTACAATGCTATATTTATCCTACATTATTTTTCAAACACCCCCAATGAATGTTATAGTAAATTTCAGGTTATAAAAGTACTGAACAGATTTCAGCACTAGATGAATATGATCCACACCTGTCTTCACAAGCCTCTCCAAAAGACAGTGGGATTTCACCATGTTTAACTGTGGATCAGTTTGTTATTAGGGAGATAAACTCCAAATTTTATTGAAAGAATGTCTATAGATTACAGTCTCTGTGGCTTCAAAGATTTAATATCACAGGAGGAAACAAAAATGGCCTTAGGACGATATTGCACCTTAAATCTCCTTTTAAATGAGTGCAAAACTAGAAAGTTTTACACTTTTAAGCATGGATGCTGTCATTAAGCTGCCCTGACCAGTCCTCAAAGAGTTCATGATTTTTTTCTGTTTGTTGGTTGCTGTCACCGCAGCAACTAACTGGTTCTACATGAAGTTACAGTGTGAGCCAGCAAAGCTGTAATGGAATACATTCCTTAGCATGAGTCAACGCCTGCACTGGAGAGAAAGTACACTGCTTTGGAAATAGGCTCTAAAATGGTGTGTTGTGGTCCCACTGGAAGTAAAACACTGTCTGAAATCAGATTTCTCTCTCTTCCATGTAATTTTAATTATAAGTACTTTAGTTATGCTTCGTGGTGGATTGGGAATCCTGGTCTTTTAGTGTGACTGCAGCAATGGGGAGGAGGGAGCTGAAGCTGAGGCTGTTGAGTGCCCTGCAGGACACACACACACACACAGATCTCTGTCACTCACAATGGAGCCTGGCAAATATTCCCTTTGGTGTGGTGATTTCCACACTGTGTCCCACAGACCCCCAGGGATTTGGTGACTGCTTCTGAAAGGTCTTTCAAATGGGACTATAAAACACAAGACTACTGGCATTATAATTTAAATTCACTATCCCAGGATCTGTCTTTCAACTCACTGAACATTGAAATTCACTGATATGTATAATGGAATAATACCTACTATGTGAAGTGAGTCTCCTTCAGCCAACAGAAAACCAGCATCAGAGAAATTCTGATTGCACTCAGAATTATACTGCTGCAGATGCAGAAGGCCAAAACTTTCCACTGGATAAGCTGCTTCTGTTCATATTGTATGAAAAACAGTAGACATTGATTAATAACGAATCAAATATATTTTGTCATGTGATTTTCAGGAGAGAACTATGTATCAAATTATTAATTATAAAGGCAAATTTGATGAAAAGTAAATTCAAATTATATTCCAAACAGCAAAGAACAGTAAAGAATTGCATAAATTATTAAACCAGTGCATTTAATAAGATGCATTTGAGGTTACCAGTCTGTGAAGGGAGTTGCATGAATTTTAGATTTTTGTTTTAAAGCAATATTGCATTGTCCAGGTTCATAAATCAGCAACCAGACAAAACCTAAGAGTGGGTTATTTTTTCACTAGTGTAATTCTCTGTGCAGTCAAAGCTGCTTTGGACATTTTTTTTTCTAAAAACAGAATGAGAGCTCACTTTGCATCATAGCTATTATATCATCTGCTTTAAAAAACATTTTTCTAGAATTCCAGCCACAGGCTGGTAACCCCAAATGTAATCTATCATATTTGTCCTACAGCACATTTGTGTACAACACATTAATTATCAGCAATTAAATAGTTCTTTCTTCTTGGAATTCCTTTCTGTAATATGATTTAATGTTACTCTCAACATTTCCTTAAAAACATTTATTATAGATGTCTTAAAATTAAGCCATAACTTCCTTATAATAAATCCAAATGCCAAAATACATTTGTTCCCTTAACAGTGAAGCTTATTAAAGGTTTATGTGAGATATCAGAGTTAGAAATAAATTGGTCAGGATATGTTTTTGTTCTCAGTTTAAAGTAACTGCTTGATCTCATCTTCTGATGCCCTCCCTTCTCCCCAGATATATTTTCACATTCAACTATAAATCCTGACAGCTGTGAAGCTTATTTTTATCCTACCACTAATGGGCCAATTGCAACCACAGAAATTTCATTAATATTTTCAAGCAGACTTACAGAGGCCACCCTAACAAACTATGATTCATCAACCCTCAGAGGTAGAACAGTTGCTCAGAACATGAAATGCAATGATCACTTTGCCTTCTCTCTTACAACAGACAATACATAATGCTAAAGAGTAGAAAATAATTTGTAATTTATTCCTGTCACTTTGATAAATACTAATAATGATATTGAAATCTGCAAGGAGGTACACAGGATTAACAGAGTTCAGCCAATAAGATCTTGTAGATTCATAGATTAGTAAAATTATTACACCACCAGCCTAATTTCTTGCATTAATGTCAGCTGGGGAATGGCATCCAGCAATTCATATATTGAGTTTAACAAGTTGTGCTCAGGTCTGGAATCACTTCAGACAATTTCAGTTTAAAGACAGAGAGACCCCTAATTCTCTTGGTAATTTTGGGGATCATTATCACCACTATTAAGCCTATATGATGTTTTTCTAGTAGCTCAAATTTTCTGGCCATTGTTCTCATTATGTTTTTCTCGATGAGATTTCCTGGGGTGAAAGTATCATATTTTATGTATGAAAAGCTTATTTTGTGTATATAAAAAGGTTGTACTCTTTAAATTTATGACTTTATTATAACCATTTTGAGATACTTGTGTTTTCACTTTCTACAAAAGGGTTTCAGAACAGTACACAGTATTCCAATATCTACACTATAAACAAAGATAAAACAATTTTCCTGATTCTTCACACTACTTCCCACTATGTACAAGTGTGGATTATCATAAGTATTTCACAATACTTACCTATATTTCCAGTTTGATGAATTAAACCTCACTCAAGCCTTCACGGTCACTGCCCCAAAGTACAAGATTTGCAAGAGTAACAATTTTCTAACACTACATTAACAGTAGTTCCAAGTCTTCACATTGGTTTAGCACATTTTTTTGCTTCTAGGAAGTGGTTTAAAAATCTGGATTCAAAGCTTTAACAAGCTACAAAATACTAAATATTCCCACAGTTCTGCTCAGGAAGAGCATCATCCAAGATGATGCTTGAGTCCATTCTGTACCAGTTTCTGAATTTTCTCTTACAAAAGACAGGATGTTCCCTGATCAAAAGGACAGCTGGATCTTCTGTGTATCAGGAAGTGAACACTAAATCATAACTAGATGAGAGCTCTCCAACTGTACACAACTTTTTTTTCCAGGTAAGAACCCCAAATGCCAGGACTTCCTTAGAGAATGCTACCTTATGCCAATCCACACATGTAGAACAAACAGGACTTCTTGAAGGTATTGAAGAAATTCATCCTGTTGCAAATTAGACCATATGACATGAAAAGTTCCCTCCAACCTAATTTGTAAATTACACAGTGAAGGGCACTGAACCAATTTAGGATTTCCTTTCATCCTGCCTCTCTCCTTCCCTGCAACTGTGCACTCACCAGGCATGCACTTGGTTTTGCTAAAATGACCAGGCCTGTAATGGGGTCTGTTTTGCTGTACATAAAGCTTAACTACTGCAAAAGTATTTGCAGGATTGAGGACAGTTTGACTGGCAAATAGAAAACTTTGCTCTGATTTCCTTTATACTTCTTATCTACCAGAGGCTGGAGACATAAAGATTCTTTTAAATGGTGTAATCATCAGTTAAAAAAATGCTGGTAGCATAGCTTCATCAAATTGGAAAGCTGTGAACCAGACATACCCTGATCTCTTGCTTACTGGCCCTCTGCGACTGGAATGACTTTACTCACAAAGCACAAGCCTAAGGAGCCAGGTCCAGATTCCAAACAGGAGAGTTGCCAGAATAACAGTGATCCAATGTATTTATTTTGGAGATGGAAACCTACATGTTGTAAAATGTATTTCAAGAATATCTCTACTGCAAAGGGCAAAATAAAAGCAACAAGTCAGAGATAAATGTAGACTCTTGCCCTGGGCTACATGGAAAAGAGACTGTTTCAAAAGCAGTGAACATAAGTCCAGGGAACAAAGATTACCTTAGGTCAGCCTTCCATAGATCTATTTTCCATTATGGGTTGGATATGGAGGATAATTGTAGTAATATTTTTAATTACAATAAAGAATGAACAAGATTTCCATATGCCTAAACCAAACTCCTGTGCAAATTTCACCCTGTGTAGCATTTGGCAGGGTCAGAGCAGGAAGAGATGGCAAAATTCCCCTCCTTTTTAGTATGTGTTAAAAAAATCCACTAGAGGTATCTGCATTATTTCATCACCAGCCACACCAAAGAAAAATAATCTCTGAAATCCATTTGGAGTGCAGTTAAAAAGTTATTGTGGGTTTTGCTTGTTTAATAGGAGCTATGGAAAAGGAAATTAAAATGAGATTTCAGGAGCTGTTAGAAGAAGTAAAAGATTGGTATCACCAAATTTCTGGATTCATTTTCTGCTTCTGTTTCTCCTTAAATGAAAAAGAAATTGACAGCAAAAAACGTAATATACTCTGATACTCTAATGGGTTCAAATGCACCAATGAACTGAGGGTGGGGAAGCACTGGGACAGGCTGCCCAAAGAAATCATGAATGCTGCATCCTTGAAAGTGGCCAAGGCCACTTGGATGGACTTGGAGCAACCTGGTCTACTGGAAGGCTCCCCACCCATGGCAAGGGTTGGGAACTAGATGATCTTTAAGATCCCTTTAAACCCAAACCATTCCATGATTCTGTGATTCCCCCAACTAACCTTTCTTTGCTCTGAACTCGCATCTAATCCTAGATGCATCGTAGGCATGCGTTGCTTTTAAGATATTTGTTTTCTTGGTTGAGAAGGTTCCTCTAATATTTGCTGGTTTTATTCTACTTAGTACAAACTAACATTTAACACCTGCCTTTCTTGTCAGTCATGATCATTGTTACATGTGATTCTTCTCACCCACATGCAGCTGTTTCAGAATAAGTACATACTCAAAGACAGTCCATATGCCCATTTATTTTACTTGTTATAATTCTGTAGGATTGCTTACCTCTCTTCAGTGGCTGTGAAGTCTAAATAATGAGCTCAGACAGCATGACTCACTTCTATGTCTCACCTCCTATAAATGAAACTATGAAAGACAACCCCACAATTTTTCAGGTAAATCTCTGAATCTTTTAATTTGACCTTATTATTCTGATTTTTCATTTGCATGCCTTTTGTTCCTATTCATAAATTATTGTCCATAAGTAATTTTGAATTCATTTTACATTTCACTCCCACTTAAATCTTAGTTCTAGGATGAGCTTCTGCATGAAATCACAGGCTTTTACTGTCCACAGTGGATGGCTGTGGTCATAGAATGACCCCCAAGAAAAGAACATATCATCACTGTTAACCTTTTGTCCTTGGAGGTGCTCTCTGATTTCATGCACTCTACGCCCTGTACGATGCTGTCTGGCAGTGCAGCATCTCATGTGCATGTTTCTCTTGAGGCACATTTTGTAGGTGTTTCTAATACTGGCATTCTTTTTGTTTTGCAGGGCTGACATGCAGTAGAAACCTGTTCTCTCTGTGCCTTTGCTCTGACTCTATGCTCTGTCTGGATGGGACCCTGTTCTTGCTTCCTTTTTCCATTTTTGTCTGCAGTGGATACTTCTTTGAGAAAGTTTCTTTACAGAAGTTGGAAAGTCATCATTATTTAATTAATAACATAATGACACCCTCAACCTTAATTTGTTAGAGGGGGATTTATACTGTTTGGGAAGCATTTTATGTACACACACTTGTACACACAAATAAAGCACAGCTGCTATGCAAAAATGCCCAGGCTAACTCAAACAAGCAAGACAGAGAACCATTTCATCACATCTGAATTTCTTCTGGCATGCAGACAACTTGATATAACTCTAGCTTAGTATCTCTGCATGATGCTGCTTTTCCATGATCTTTTTAAAAAATCTATTCAAAATATGGATTTTCTAAATTATTCTTAATGGATCTCCATTTGATGGAACAATATAAATCAAGACATGCCAGCATTACAGGCATAAAATTTCAAAACACTTATTCCCACCAGCAAAAGTCCAAAAGCATTCCCCTGAATGAAATTTGACAGATGTGAAACCACTAAAAGAAAGAACATCTAAAAAAGGTAGTAATCTCAAAATCGATTTTCATTAAGATCTGAGTTTCTCCCCACTCTGAAATATGTGGATTTGGGTATGCTGCTTTTACTTCCCCAGGCACTCATTTCTCCTAGAACAGGTCAAATTAGCATCATTATGGCCTTAATTGCAATAGAGCTGTTTGCACCTGTATTACTACATGATTATGGCTGTCCAAAACATGCATGGTCACTTTTAAAATTGCTTTTAATTATGTCAAATTTCAGTTTGACAACATTAAATGTTCAGATTCATTAAGAACCTAATGAACTGGCTGCCTAGATATTTTTCAAGAAGCCTTCAGGGCAGGCTGACAGATCCACAGCTTTTTTTGCATATAAATATCCCACTGATAACAATGCAGCTTTGTGTGTGCAAAAAGAGGATGCAAGCCTTTGTTTTCAGAATAAATGCCCTTGTAACAATGCCCTGCATAGAAGTATTGTCACAAACTCTCATGTTGAGGTCCCTGAGATTCATTATATTCTAAGATTGGTGATCTGGTACTACAAAGGGTTACAATTAAGTGCAGCTTCCCTAATGCTGAATGATAGTCTGGTTAACAGGAATCTTTCCTCTTCCACTCAGTTACAGCAGTTTTCCACCTATGGAAGGAATAACAGCCTTGCAGAAATGAGGTCTGGTAAGAAATAGTACCAGAGTAACAGTTTAGATCAGAAAAAGCAGCTGGCAGCCTGTGGGATGATTTTACTCAGCCTCTAGTGGTTCAGACTTCTTCTACTGTGGTTGCAAATGCTTGGGCCCTTTCTTTGACCAGCAATAATTCCATCCAAATTGAGAGAGCAGCACAAATGGACACAGATGTGCCCAAAACTGGCATCTGTCACACTATACTGTTAAGAAGCCCTGATATAAGTGTCAGTGAGCATCAGAACATGACATTGTCTCATTCTGCTTTTCATAGGGCCAATATTTTATTTAAAAAAAAAAATCAGTTCTTACATATAAAATGTTACAGTAGCTCAAGTGCTCAGTAAAAATAGCTCAAGTGCTTATGTCAGTGTCATTGTGGGACTTACATCAATTCCAATATATTAACAAGAAAATTAACTACACTTATGTGTGCAAGATACCTTTAATGTCAAACATTTCATTCGAACCAAGGCATACTGCTCCCTGCAAAATGTTTTGGTCTTCCTAGTGATACATCTTTTGCTGGCATGGGCAACCTGCAACAGAGGCATGGCTGAGTCAAAACTACATGCACTGGGAGAAATGAAGAAGTTATTCCTATCTAGTGTCCAGGAAAAGTCAATCCAGAAGTGATTTATTAAGTATTTTATTCCATTTTCTTCCATTTATGCTCTTGAACATTCTTTAACATATAGCTAACAAAAAGCTTCAGACTACATAAGACTTTATAAATATTTCAGTTATAGGTAGGCCAAGAGCATAATCTAATTACTAAAATCAGTACCATATTAAGGCAAAACAGAAAGAAAATCAGTTGAATACAGCTGCCTGAAGCACCACCATTTTATATTTCAAACTGGCCTTTCCTCTGCTGTGGAGGAAGTGGAAAGAAGTATGCAGAACAAATGAGGGAGTTCTTTAGCTGACTGAATGTACGTGTTAAAAAAAGTTTGGAAAAATAACAGGAAAACTCACCCTGGCTCAAATTTCATTTGCTTCTATTTTCTGATCTGTTCCTTCAACTAAACTTCTCCTAGAAGAGCTATTAAAAAATCCACTCTGGAAATCTGCAACATTCATACCACTTTGGGTCAGCCAGCTGGGTCACTTGTCTCAAACACTTTTCCAGCCATTGAGAAATGTTCTCTCACAAATTCTGTTTGTCCATCTTTCCAGGTCTTGTCTTCTGCTGTCCAAATGAAAAAAGGTAAAAATAATATTCTAATATTGTGCATCCCTTGGTTTCATGGCTGCCTACTCCTCACAAGTACCCATGACCACCATCACTGAGTTTTCCCTCTCAGATCTCTCTGGATAAATAGTATACTGGGAATTGATATGCAGTCATAATGGTTCTGATACAGGCTTACCCAATTCTATTTTCCAACATAGATCTTCAGATTCTTAAAAGCGTTGATCAAGCTGAATATCTAAAAAGCTCACTATACTCTGCAATTAGAATGGCTTAAAATCTTTTTGGAGTTAAATTCTGAAGAAGAAAAAAACATATAAGGTGTATATAAAAAACAAGCAAAATGTATCTATCCAGCCACCCTGCAAGCTTGAAAATGTCTATTCCAGCCTTTGTGGAAACCAGATACTCAGTCTGTGTGTCTACTGAAAAATTCAAAAATTAATGCAAAAAGAGAACCCATTTCACAGGAAACTAAAACATATTGCTAAGAATATTGCTGAAAATTACTGTTGGAAGGCAGTATAGAAATGTAACACATGCATTTTCCTTATCTGTACCCAATATATCCAACTTACATCGTTCCCTACCTCAGCAAAATGCACTTGCTTCAGGTAAATGGAATGGAGAATTTCACCAGTTTGTTTTAATTCCCTAATATATACATTGAAATACTTTACTTGCTTGATGTATCAGCTTTGTTTGAGGATTAAAAAAATAGCCACCTGCAAAAACAATAGGAAACATCCTAAGAAACATAATTTGAGTTTTGACTATTGAGGTTTCTAATGGAAAAGAAAATCTGCTGTCAATTGCATTATATGGCATCAGCTAGAGGATACTGGATTCTAGCTGGTGAGGAACCTGGGAGAACACTGCTTGTCATATGAAACAGGAGACATGATTAAAAGTGAGCAAAGGGAGGTGTATCAGTAAAAAGATCGAAGACATAATTGTTATATGAAGTTTATGGGACTCTAAAGCAGTTGAAATTAGTCAGACAAGAATAAATTAATTCTGCCTTATTTGGCAGAGACTGTAAAATTAATGAACACTTAAAAATAGTTCCAAACATGAACCCTTCTTCATGTTTACTCATTGTTTAAGTGCAGCTGAAGTTAATCATGCTTCCAAACTCTGAACATAGGATATACAATCTTCAAATATTTTAATGATTTTTCTGTTTTCTTTCTAAGTATTATAGGCTTGTGTTTTTGACTGCAAATATGCACATATTGATATATTTGAAAGCTAATACACAGTGGGGTTGGCTGTAAACATACAGAAACAATAGGAAACTTCTCATTGATTTTGATTGAGCCTGGAGAAGACCAGTGATTTGAAAACCAGTATGATAAACCTTGTTCTCATCAAGATGGTAGATACACAGACTATCCTTCCTAGCCTCCACCAGCTGCTTTCTGGAGAGACATTCTCCTCTTCCTCCCCCTCCTGTGGCTTTACAGTGAATTACTCTTCTGCAAATATTTTTGCAAGCAAGTCTATGTTTGCAGCTCACCTTGGCCCTCCAGGCAAAGACTCCTAGGTTTTGCAGGCGAGATAAACACATCAAGGAGATAGACAGCTGGAATAAAAATCATCTCTGTGCAGGGTCAGCTAGAACCATGGGCAAAGCTGGGATTTGCCTTGAACAGCTAACAGACAGAGGCAACAAAATCATGATGGCCCTACTGCTTACTTTGGCTGGGAAGGTCCCTGGAAAGTCCTGCTGGTTGCTGCTGCTGCCAGAGAGGTCCTCGGGGCTGCAGCACTGCCCAGGAGTCATGGTGTCTGTGCTCCCCATCTCCACCCAGCCCTCAGGAGCCACAAATCCAGGTCCACACAGCTCTCCTCACAGTTTTCGAGCTCTCCCCACTCCTTCCTGGCCAAGGACACAGCTCCAAATTTTGCTTAGCCAGCTCAGCCTCCCCAAAACTACTGAGAAGTGTTGGGCCAGCTCTAGCCTTGGCCTCTTTTTTAAGACTTGCCTGACTGACAGCAAAGCAAGAAAAATCTAATATCTGAATGTAAAGCAATAATACAGTCCTGAGTTTTTAGGACAAAATTGCATGGAAGAGCCTATTTAATACCAAGAGAATAACATTTAGAAAAAACTGTGTGGCCAGTTGCCATTGCCCTGTAGTGCTCAGGACCAGGTGACACTGAATTGAGCTCTAACAAAGCTGTACTTAATTTTAAAACCTAGGAAAAAAATAATAATATAGAGTTCATTCTACTCATGCAGATTACCAGAAGAGATTCAGCAGTCTGGTGAAAGTTAGCCATGTTTCCTTAACAAATCTTTACATGTAAATATTTTTCAACCTTCCTCAAGAAAAGAAAAAACCTGGATGGAAGGTTTTCAGGCTGAGGGGACTACTCTTCACCTCTCTGAAGTTTTTTTTAAAATTCTATTCCCCATTATACTTGAATGCATTTAGAGCAGTCTTAGTTGTGTAATTGTAAACAATTTTGAATGCCCTTAATCACATGGAAGAACTTCTGAAAGTGTGAGATTAGAGAGATAAGTCTTTTTCTACAGTCCTCCACAAAGGGGTAAGAGGATGTTTTAGTATCAAAGCTCAGGAAGCCAAATTAAAGAATGACCTCAATTCTGTAATTTGATTGATCTGCTTTCATAAATGTTCTCTCCTATAATTATTTGCAGGGTTTCTGCACATGGATCCAGATGCACACACGCAAGTAGCATCATATCATCCCAAACTAGAGGAAGGCAGAGATGAATCACAACCCGCTAAGGATCAATGTGGCTTAGTGCAAAATGGTTTTATATCGCAGGAGTTTGGTATAGAATGGTCATGACACATCCCTCAGGGTGGGGATTTTGTGGTACATGACCCTTTCTGTACACCAAAGCACTGGCTTGGATTTTGCAGAGGTTAAAAAAACTTTGCAACCAGTGCTGCTGTGTTTCTCTGGTGCGGGGAGGAGGGCGGAATAGATTTGATTCCACTCAGATGTATGAGCTTCATTCAAACCAGATAAATATCGAAATTATTAAAGGACAAATCTAAACTAGGCATTGCTTCCCCTGAGGGAGCAAGGGTACTGGGGGCAATAGCAACAGATCAGGTACGGAGACATCCCCTTCCTTGCGCTCAGGGAAAAGAAAAAATCACCACGGACACAACTGGGGAAGCAATACCAAGTGGTCACACCCATTCTAGTGTAACAAGTTTATTTTCAGTTTGCTTCCTTAATGTTATCCTAACATGACTTTCCCAAGTAACGAGGCAACCTCCAGTGCCCCACTGCTGAAACGACTCGCTACTGACTGCAGGGGAAAGTACAGAGGCACTTCCACCCCAGGAGAAGAGTGCGGATGCTCTTCCATCCCTGGGCTACACTGCCGCCTCATGGCACTCCTGCTACACAGCTCTCGTTTCTGCCCTCTAAAACCCCAAAAAGCCCACAATAGTTATCTATGATTCTGCTGGAAACACAATTCTGATAAATTGTGCCTGTCCTATTCAATTGTACTATTAGGACATATAAGGAAGCACAGGATCTCCCGTTTAGTTCGGGAGAGACACAAACCTGAGAGGGGCAGAGGATCAGAACTCATTTATTTGTAAAATTGGAAGAATGGTCTGAAAGACAGGATGTAAATCAGTGGTTTATAGCTAGTAGCAGAGAGCAGAACCCAGCAAAGAAGAGGCAGGCAGTGAGCAGTGGAGCTGACAAAAATCCTGCAGGAAAGAATTTGCACTGAAGTGGCTCACAAGTGAGTGTTGTTCAAAAATATTCTGGCACTGTGAAAATGAAGGGTGTTATACAGAGCTTTAACAACAGAAATATAATCTCTAAGGTGCTAGGAAATACAACACAGCAGAAGAAGGATGCCTGTGTAAAAAACATTAAGTAGAAACAGTTGATTTCTTTACAAAGCTTTCCATGAACTCAGGTTTCACTAATGTTTGTTTAAAGCATTTGCCTGAGCCTTCTAGACACAAAGCCTAAGATCTCAATTTTGAATAAAACTATACATTTGTATACACCTGAAAGACATACATGAAAATATCAGAATGCAGAAGGACTGAACTGAGCCTCAAACATAACTTTTCAGTGAGATCCAGCAACAACAGAAAATATGTCTGGTTTCTCTTGCTCACAGTTTTCAAGCTGATCAATATTACATTCAAATAACTCTACTGGGCTTACACAGAAAAGTAACATCTTTTCCCATGGACTTTAGTATGTAAATGGGTAGAGCCTTTTCTACAGCAGTGCTTCTCTGTACGTTGTAATGCTAATTGCTCCTGGGAATAAAAACCCAAGAAAGTCAACATAATGAGAAGCACAGAGGCATAAAAGGATAAAAAAGTCAAGCATAAAAATGACATTATAACTTCATTATCATCCTTCTCCCTCAAGATGTTGGTGTTTCCCAAATAATGATGCAGAAAAGCAATCAGAATGAAGAACAGAAATTATACTTTCTTAATCCATTTTTCTATCCCTACTAGAAGCAAAACATCTGGAAGATCCTAAAAAACTGCCTCTCTTCCAAACTCCAGTGACTCCAAAGGAAACAAATCATCTGAAGCATTTTGACAGTACAATAAAGTGTTCTAATTCCCCCATCTATGTTGCTGTCTAAAGCCGTAATTACTAGAACATGTAGAACTGAATGGGAAGTAGTCAGAAGGGGTGGGAGACATAGATCAAAACAGAGACATTTTCAGTGAGGAATGCAGAGAAGCAATGTGGAACTGAGAAAAGGAAGAGAGGAATACTGGTAAATGTTTGGATAAGAAAATTGAATGAGAGTGGGGAGGACAGGAAGAAAAATGGGAGAAGATAAATAAATGGAAATGCAAAAGAAAGAATAATGAGAGAAAAGATTGTTCCTGCTGACCAGTTTGAAACAGCGTATAATGTATTTATTTCTATTTAGAATGGCAGGATGCATCTGGAGTGAAGCTGGTGATTTAGATTTTAAATATGGAAAAGGAATTAAGACTACATCTGTTCTGTTTGATAACCTAATTCTTCAGCCCAGTCCCAGGATCTGTTCCCTTGTCATTCACATCTGAGTATGTTCATCCACTTCTGTGCTCTCACTCGGCATTAATTGACTACTTCCCACCAGGAAGAAGTCAGGGCAGGGAGCTGGAGGCTGCTGTGTGACCAGCACAGATAAGACTATGCCACCATCCTCCCCAGCCTGTCCTCCAAAATGAACGGAGCCAGCTCACCATCCACCACAGAGATTCTCACGCCGCCGAGCATGCAGCAGAGTCCCCTGCACTGCCATTCAAATGCCACTCAGAACGGCTGCTACATGGTCTCAGTTTACTTCAAGCATTTTGAATTAAATGAACATGAAGAGCAGAGGTTACAATTTAAGGGGCCACCATATGGTGCCACCCAGGAGACCTGGGGACGCGTGTCACAGCACGGATCCTCCCACGGAGGAAATGAGGCTGAAGCAATGTGGCCACAAGCTGTTCCTTGGCAGCCACCCTGGCTGCCTGCTGAGTTAGAGATATGGTGGCAGAGGAGGAAGAAAAGTCATGCAGCAAACTTATGGCTCCTGGAATGAGGTGGGAATTGCTTTCACCTGGATGCAGACAGTGAGCTGGGGGAAGTCCTGGATGCTCCCCTCTGTTTTCACTAACTGCAGACATTTGTAACAGCAGCTGCAACCCGAAAAATAACATTTTAGGATCACACCCAGAACAATAGAACACGATGAGTTTTGGCCAACTGCCACACAACACACCCTTGATGTAATACTAAAGTCACACATGGCAAGGTACTCCATTATGAAATCTTACATAATCATCTTTCATTAAATTATTTTCTAGTGTTGTTCTCTGCTTAAGATTTTATTATGTTTTCCTCTTCGTTGTTTACCTCATTCATGAATTAGCTTTCTGCATTAGTTTTCTGTAGGACAATTTAATAATTTCAGGCTGTTTTAATAAAGAAAAGATAGGAATATTAATGAAATACCATGAAAAGTAAAACATTGGCAGAGGCTATATAAATCAATGCTTTACTGTATTTCCAGGGAGGGCAAAAATGGATCTAGATATCTAAATAACTATTATATCTAAATAATTATCTAAATAACTATTTCCAATGACCATTAGAAGTGTTGATAACGTCTATAATCGGTTAACTATAAAAATTGCTCTGCTATTCTTTCTTTCATTAGGAGAAGGAACAGGTAACAACACTGAACTTGGAATTATCTTGACTGCATTCTTTTGTAATAATAATAATAGTAATAATAATAATAATAATAATAATAATAATAATAATAATTTTCCTTTGAGCAGGAGCAATTGTCCAGTTAACAATTGTTCGGTGATCTCTTGAAACTTTTATTTCATAGTGTTTCTTGGTGAAGTTGGCATGTGACTTTACCAGAAGCTTCCTGTCTTACACACAGATGCCAGTACACTTCATTGTTTTGATGAACCTCATTTGGAGAATGTGAAAACTATTAAAAGCAGAGGGTGAATCCTTGTTTTGCCATGCACTCCAGGAAATTCTAACAACCTCAGCATCCTCCCATGAGCAAGTCATCCCAGCCCAGGTGACACTTGGCCTTGCTATAAACCTGAGTTGGGCAGGAGAACAGTCCTATGCACGCTTCATGAACCTCACAGATGTAACTGGTGTGTGCATGAACACCATCGATGTGCATGAGTCCATCAGTAATCTCTCCAGGAATGTGCAGACTGGCTGATAAAAATGCAGGTTGCAAGCTTCCAGGCAGATGGCTACACCATTCAAAAGTGTCCTTGGATCTCTGCTCCTTGGAAGCCCCGGGGAAAATCACACACGGTCCTTCAGGATAATGTTTTATTTAGCTGCAGAGCCACTCCCTGCCTGCAGAACAACATCTCCAGCAAGTCTGCTGGAGACTGCCAAGTACTTGCTTTCCAAGCAGTGAAGTGCTACAGACTAAAGACACCTTAGGAAAAATGTCTTTTGAGACAACTGATCAATATTTTTACTTTGCCCTTTATTTTCCTCGAGGTCAGTTGCTGTTGCTGCTGTTGTTGTCTCATGAAGGAAGCCTGAATCTGCTTAGTAGTGTAGAACTGACTTGCAAAATTCAAATTTCCAACAAGTTACATGCCAAGAAAGATTCCACAAGAGGCTCCTGTAGAGACTTGCCTTTACCAACGTGTTAGCAAGAACTGCTTTATCCCTCCAGACACTGGAAACAGCACTATCCGGCTACTCCCGGATGGATCTCATGATTGCAAAAGTGACAGTATTTTCAGACTTTTTTCTTAGATGCAAAAATCAGTAGCATTATTTTGCTTCTTTTATACATCCCAGCCAATCTAAAGGCAAAGGAACCTTCAGGGCAGCAGCACAAAGGTAGGATGCTGAGCACTGGCAGTGCCGTGCACTGCCATCAGCACTTGAACCTGAAGAAAGTTTGGTTAATTTTCAGTGCTCCAGCAAGCTGATACCAAGCCTGGGTTTGTTTTTCTGAGCAAGAACTAACCAAATACATGAAAAGTTAGGCTTCTTCACAACATCTTTATGAGATGAGAGATAGCTACCTCTCTTCCTACACTGTGTTACAGACAAGGTGAGGGAGAAATCACATTAGCCACAAGAGTCCTTATTAATGGAATGGGGGGAAGCCAAGGAACAAGGTGAACAGTACAGTGGGGATCCAGATAAGGCTGTATTTTGGAAACAGATGGCACTTTCAGTCCTCTCTGATGGGGGTGAGGGTGTAGTTTGAGAGGCTCATTTTCACTGGAAATTTTTCCTTATACATTGATAACTTGTGCTGCACTTGAGCTTTGTGCAGCCCGCAGGGCTCAACAGACACAAGCACTTGTGATGCCAACAGGTGAACCGGATGTACTTTCTGGGCTATTTTTGGGAGGAACGGGGGAGAAGTGCACAACCCATCAGCTGTATCTCTTCCATGTCCATTGGCAGGGTTATGCAGATGTCAGCACAGCCCAGGGCAGCAGGGCAGGGCCAGGAGTGGAGCCAGGACAGCGGCACGGGCGGCTCACCTGGATCGGGCACTCCACAGGACTCGGTGTCCACCCTCGGCGTGCCCTGGAGCCGGCGGCAGGGGAAGGGGAGGTTGGCTGGAGAGATCAGCGGGTGTGATACGGTGGGAGGACTCTGCAACATTAAGTTAAATCTTAACTTTGCTGTGTATTTCCCAAGGGATGGATGCCTGTGACGTTAGAGAAACCGTTTCAACACTTACTTTATGCATTTAAAAACTGAGGAATGCGCTCACACGGAGCAGCTCTCGCGTAGCAGCACATTAAGCACTCAAACCTGAGTCACAGAATCAATGAGGTTGGAAAAGACCTCTGATATCATCGAGCCCAACCTATGACCTGATACCACCACGTCAGCTGGACCACGGCACTGAGTGCCATGTCCAGTCTTTCCTTAAACACCTCCAGGGACGGTGACTCCAGCAGCCCCCTGGGCAGCCTACTTCAGTGCCTAATCATCTAAAAAATTCCTCCGAAGATCCAAAATTCTTCCTAATGTCTAGGCCGCACAAGGTGCGCAGGAACCCGTGCGCGGTCGCCGCACTCCGAGGTTTTGTGAGGAAATGCGATCTTTCCCACCTTTAATGACCTTTAANGCGGCCGGGGAGTGCGGCCGGCGCCTGCTGCCGGTGCCTGCCCGGCCCGGGGTGGTGCGCGCCCCGCCGTGTGCGGTGTGGGAGGGACGCGAGGAGCACGGGCGGAGTTCCGGGAGCTGCCCGTGAACGTGGCTCCGGCGGCAAAAGAGAAAAATTAAAGACACCCGCCCTTGTTTTTTCTTTTCCCCACTCTGCGTGACGACCCCGAGTGACAGTGCAATGGTCGTCGCGTGCAGGAGCTCGCTTTTTAAACCCATAATGGCGCAGGGCTTTGATCGATGTTTGTCATGTATACTTGGACTGCACAGGTCAGGTCCCTCAGAGGGATCTGCTCGGCGATTGGAGTTCAGCGTCTGACTGAACTGCTTGACCTCCCATTGCTCAACCAACAGCCCCTTTCAATCTTTGCATGAATTTTCTTTCAAAGTTTGTTATTTTTTTTGTTATTAGTGTGAGTCATTTGTTGTATTTTATCTCTCTTGTGTGAAAACTCGTACTTTTACCACTTCATTATGCTTATTCCATTGTGTTGACTGTGGCCATGCTGAAAAAAACTTCTTGGTAAGACCAGAGTTTAAAGGTACTTTTTGGTAACTGGAAATCAGCTGCCTTTTTGCCATGGAGAGCAGATGTGTTGCTGAGGCAGCTCTCTCACCCAGGCATTCACTGACTGTGGATGACTGGATCCATCAGAAAAACACAGGAGAAAGTTTACTGAAAGCTCTTCCTATCTGTCTTTGGGCTGCCTATCTAGGAGTATTTCCTAATTCACAAATAAAATCTCTAGATTAAATTTTGCAGTTATGGGTGCTTAAAATTAGCCCCTTACTGTGTACTTAGCCTGCTCTGGAGATCCTGTATTTTCCTGGAATGTTAAAGTAAATCTGGTTCAGATATTTTAATAAAGATTTTTTGGATCCTACTGCTTACCAAATATGTAAATATTTGTCTTGAATTGTTCCTATGCCTCTGTAGTGAAGGCATAAGTTACCAAATAAATAGAGGTAGACTTAATCCATAAAGCTGTATCTCATATATGCTTTGAGCATTTTCCAGAGTGTACAGATGGATTTCTGTGTATGGAAACTACCACTTGCAGTGTTCTGTTCTAGTTGGATAATAATGTTCTGGCTTCTCCTCCCATGATTATTCGGTACAGCTACTTACTCTTCTACCTTTTTTTTTTCCTTCCAAATGCTGCTAACCNCCTGGGCAGCCTACTTCAGTGCCTAATCATCTAAAAAATTCCTCCGAAGATCCAAAATTCTTCCTAATGTCTAGGCCGCACAAGGTGCGCAGGAACCCGTGCGCGGTCGCCGCACTCCGAGGTTTTGTGAGGAAATGCGATCTTTCCCACCTTTAATGACCTTTAATGACCTTTAATGACATTTCGGCTCTGGCACCCGGCAGGGGGCGTTGCCCGGGCCGCCGCCGCAGCGCAGGCCCGCGCATGCGCAGGGCGCGGGGACGCAGGCGAGGCGGCGGTGGCGGCTGAAGGAGAGCCGAGGACGCGGCCCTGCGCCAGGCGCTGCTGACCTTTCCCGCTCCATGCGCA